>JAUPFN010000004.1:15156113-15263613 GCA_036924255.1 Apodemia mormo | reverse complement strand
TACTTAATTTATTTAAAATTAATGAGGTGTTATTAGAAACATAATACCAACTGAAAAAATTATGTAAAACGGTCACGGTCTAAGATACCTGGTAAAGATATTATGACAAGCTGTATTTTGATTTCCTTCTTAACTCTAATAAAGCAATGTTAAATAAATTTTCTAAGCAGTAAAAACAATTTAATTGTATAATCTTCCTTATATTTGAATTGGTATGCAATATTATAGGGCTATTAGCATTTAGCACGAGCAGCAGTTGGTAATTATTTATCTTAGTACTACAATAGATAGGCACTTTCTTCAGCACTAATGTTAAGGTTAGATTATTAATGTAACCTTGATATATTGAATAAGTAAATGTATTTATTATCTGTCTTATTTTTTGAATTTGTCGGGGTCTTCGATCAGAAATGTGATCGAAGGTAAGTTTAGAAAATGTAAAAAAGCTATCAATCAGCGAAGAGACAATTTTTTATTATTTACTAAATTTTGAATTGTGGCGCTGACAAATTACACAATTTGATCTAGTGGTCCAGTGGTCCAGCGTTGGCGTTGACCACATGAGGTCCCGGGTTCGATTCCCGGGTCGGGCACTTTAAAAAAAAAGTGTTTTTTCAGTTTTCTGAGAAACACAAAGTTGCCCGGGATTGGAAAGTGCCCGGTTGGCGATAGGCTTGCCACCTATCACATTTGTGGGACCAAGTATCTTCGGCTAATCGTGGGTGCACTTGTTGTACCTCTGCCTACCCCTTCGGGGATATGGGCGTGAAGATACTTTTGATCTATATATAATAATATGCAATTTTGCTTGTGATATGGTAGCCAGATAACACATTAATACATAAAAGTACATATATAAATATTTAAATATTCTTGCCTATGATTTTTTAAGTATATCATAAGATAGCAAATAAGCAAATGGCTCCCCTAATGGAAAGAGAGAACCATTGCATATAGATACCAAAGACGTTAATTTTGCGTTGGTATCCGTATGACGAGGTGGTAATGCAACGATTAACCGGCTACCTTACCCTTTAAATTGGAACACGACAACGTCAAGCTTTGACGCTATTGCGGCAGGAATGGACATGGCAATGATACCAATGGCTCTATCACCAAGTAGTCACAAAACCTGACGGAATGACGACGAAAGATGTTTTTTTCCTCATAGGAGGTCCAGACCAACAATGGAATATGTTTATCACACATACACGTTTATCTATGTTGGGAATCAAACACGAACCACATCGATTACCGACTATTTAACCAAGGGCGTGATCTTTTGTTTGTGATTGTCAGAAGGCGATGTGTACTATTAGTAAGCTGTGAGTCAGCCGGAAGTTTCCGTTGCCGTAAACATGTGATATTGTCATTGGGAACTGCTTAATCTATTTGCTGATTTTTTACAATGTTCTTTATAATACAGACAAGGTTTGACTTTTAAGAATTTTTATGTCAAATTTATCTATGTCAAATTTATAGTTATAGTTTATACCAAATATCAAATACTACGGAGTAAAAAAAATATCCGTACATCCTCTTCCAGATCTTAAAACCTTTCTACCCCCCATAACATTCTTCTGGACTTCTCTTGCATTCTCTTCTAAATATTTCTTTTTCATACATCTTCGATGTTGATCAAATTATTATTAGGGTATATCCTCAGTAGGGGGCACGCAAAGGCACCTATGATTTAAGTCAAAGTTAGAAAAAGTTACTAAGTAACAAATTTGTTTGTAAAACGTCAGAGCTCATTAAATGAAACTTGTAAGCGCCATGAAATTCTCGGTGGTATATATATTTGAGTTTAACATATTATGTTAAACTCAAATATACGCTACAGCGCTTCTTAATTTTAACTTTGGTTTGACGATTTATTATTATTATTTCAGCGCTGTAGCGAGTGTTAATGAAATGGAACATAGCTTCTATTTAGTATGGCTTCTTTAGTACGTAATACATCAAACTCTCTCAGTATATAGAACACTGGAGACTTTATCCACTAAATTGACACAACGTTTCGGATATATTTTTTATATCGTATACAAAAATTTACCCAAAAACTCAATTACTTACGCCGTATTGGTCCCGGCCTCCTTTGAAGAATAGGCCAACTGCCGTTCTGCCAGGCAGGTCGTAAAAGGCGACCGATTGGCTATCGAGTCACTACCATCGTGGCTACTAGGTGGTAGAGTTCTGCATTGTCTCGCCCGGGTCTGGTACCACCGCCTTAACTTTTCCTGCCGCAATAGCGTTAGTGCTTGTCGCTGTCGTGTTCCGGTTTGGAGGGTAAGGTAGCCGGTAAACTTATGCATGTGGCAGTAGACCTCGCCACAAGATAGCAACGCACTATTAACATCTTTGGTGTCTATAGGCGATGGTTGACTCTTTCCATCAGGAGACCCATCTGCTTGTTTGCTATCTTATGATATAAAAAAAAAAAACATGCTATTTTATTAGATATCATAATTTTTATATACGCTTTATATTCCGTTTACTAAAAATCTAGTATTATGACAGGAAATGAAATTGTAATCTAGCCACTTTGAATGTAGTACTACCAGACAAATTAATGTTCTACGCACTAGAGAAGCTATGCTAAGTAAAACTCGTTTTCATTTCGTCAACAGTGAAACCAATGGCCGCTGCAGCGCTGAAATTATAATAAATGGTATGACCGAAGTCATAATTAGGAAGCGCTGTAGCTTATAACAGCTTACGAAGATATAATTTTTTCGCAACTAAAAGGTCGTAACCGCCGTGAATTTCATGGTGCTTACGCATTTATCAAATATTTATTAAATATAATTTACGTTAACTAAATTTTAAATATTTCAGTCTCTTTTTAAAGTTTGTGTGTTAGGAACATGCAGCGAGCCTCACCGCGGCGTACAACGGATTAAAATAGGCGCGGTCCATGGACTGCTCTTTAGTGGAACACAAGTGGCGAAGTACATGCTTTATCCAGCACGTTAGTACATAATTAAAGTTTTTGAGTACTACGCTGATTTAGACAATAGTATCGTAACGATAACAAATCGTACGTTTTAAACACGTTTAATTTTAGTAAACAAGTATTGTCAAGCAGGGCTTGGAACCGGTTTAGGAAATACCGGTTAATAAAGGTTTTTAACGGTTTTTACAAAAGGTTTTGTTCGGAGCGTATCTGACATGAGAGCGAATCAAAAACCTAAATAAACCGGTTTGAGCCAAGTACCTACCGCGAATGAAACGTCGTCGCACGGCACACGCACAGTACGGACAGGTTACGAATTATCATTTTATTGTTTTCTTTGCGCGCTTCATTGTATTGTAAATATCGCATTAGAAGCGTGCGGATTATTTACAGTTATTTTAATTATGATGAACTAAATAATAAAGCCCCATTTTCATTTTGATTAGTGGGAGTGTGAGTGTTCAATGCATGCGCTTAATATTAAGCAAAAAATACGTGAAGATAGATGTGGATCAGTGCGAGTGATTTGTAATCAGCATAGTAAAAGTGAAAAGATGCTGATTACTTATCACTCGCACTGATCAACGTCTGTCTTCACGTATTTTTAGCTTAATACTAAGCACCTGCATTAAACACTCACACTCGTACTAATCAAAGTGAAAATGGGGCTTACGTCAGTGTGCGATGTTTGAATGCGGACATTTAATGAAAGTGAGTCGTGTTTTTTAACTTCCCACTACATATGTAAAAAGGAAGTTAAGTTGTGATTTTGCCACGATTTTCAAAAATCGATATTTTACTAGATCTCAACGTCTTGAGGTCCTAGGAATCTTTTCCGAATTTTTTCACGATGACATAAGTATGTCTGTATGTGTGTATGTAAACATCTCATAACTTTTGAACGGCTTAACCGATTGAAACGCGATTGATAGCATTCATTAAATTCTACTTAGATTTTCTAAAAATTTGAAACAATTCGGTCAAGGAGATTTTAGAAATTTTTAAAAAAAACCTCAAAAAGTTTTTGGCGAAACAGTATTTTTTTTAAATATAGCTTCTAAATTAATATACCGATTGAGTAGAAAATCGAATCAGCTCTATTCTACAAAAAACTGCGTCCAATGTTTTAATTACATCAAAAGCAGTTTATCCGTTCGAGAGAAATCGTCGAAGGAAAAATTTGAAAAAGTCTAGTTTTCGATATAACTTTAAGGTTGTTTAACCAATCAATTTTCGACCTCCTACAATATTTTAGTACTGAAAAAACCATGCCAAATACAATTTTAAAACCAAAATCGAATCAAGTTTTCAAAAGTTACAGCTTTTCAAATATTAATATTTTGTTGTTTACAGCAAACTTACTTATTATTTTTAAAATATTTTTCAGGCTAATGTATCGATTGGATTAAAAATCTAATCATCTAAAATAATAATAATCTAAAATACCGAGTCAAATATTTTAAATTGAATCAAAATCGGTGTATTTATATGGGAATTGTCAATGACGAAAATTTTGAAAAAAAAAATGTTTTCAGTCATGTCAGACAGTAGTACATTAATGTAGATGTCGATCATGTAGATACAACCGCCTTACCTACTCCTAATAGCGTCAATGCTTGTCATTATAGTGTTCGGGTTTGAAGAGTAAAGTAGACGGTAGTATGCATGTGGCATTGTCATTCCTCAACACGAATAGCAACGCACCATTAACATCTTTGTTGTCTGTAGGCGATGGTTTCTTTTTCCATCAGGGAAATTATCTGCTTGTTTGCTATCTTAGATAAAAAACACTATTAAAAGGTTATTCAGTAGTTACACAAAAGTATAACTACTAATTTATGTCTGCCCCACTCCTAAATAGTGCCGTCAATGTCATAGTAATTATTATGGTAATTACTATATTAGGTAAGTGGTCGAGTTGTCAAAATCGAACGGGTACAGGGTTATCGTCCCACCTTTTCCGCCATGATACCAGAGGTTATACTTTTCGTATTTATATCTGTTTGCATCAGATGAGGCGTAATGTTTCTTAACGTATCTATATATTATGTCAATTTATTTGACAAGCTCTACAGTTAAAAAGCCTTAACGAATTTTAACATAAGCGATTTCGTTGGATTTCAATTGTAGGAGTGATATAGCTTATAAAACTTTTAATTATGGTGCCTGCAATCCATTGACAACCTACACTAGACTAATAATGTTTGATTTCTTGAACCAGATAATCTGAGGCGCGGGGAAAATTAACACGGTATTCTGATTGGCTAAATCAAAATCGGTATTTTGTCACGCGTGTTTCCGCTCATTGGATTAGTGGGTACAAATACTTCCGAATTATTATAAGATCTATTAGTCTGACGTGTTGACAAAACAATCAGCCTGTAGTTAGGTCTCCAGTTTACTTAAGACTGGCGTACGCTCAGTAAACAGACCGATTAGATTTATTAGTCTGTTTATATGTATGGGGTTGTAAAAAATATCATTCCAGCAAAACTGGGACTACTTAGCTACTTCATTTTATATGAGGGATTCAAATCCTTTACAATTTTCAATTTATTTTCAATTCATCACCCTGTAAATACCGTAAAAAGCAAACCGGTAAACTAAAGTGTTTTACGAAACAGTAATAGTGCATTTCAACACGTGGATACAATTTACTATGGGCGGCTTCAGCACAGCTGATGGTAAAGTTAAGGCGCGCTCTGTGCGCTAGATTTGATTCAAATGGACCAAATGCACTCGGTTTTTTATAGGATAAGGCAGAAAATGACAATGGAGTTGTCCAGATAGTGAGAGACATAAGATACTATGTGAAATAACAAATGTTTGCGTTGCAAACCCCAAATTTCAAAAACTAGGATTTGAAGTTCGAATAATCGGGTCAATGCAGTTAAAAAACAATACGCATTAATGAGGGTATAAACAATAGCAGTAGTTAAAATTAAAAAGTAGTGAAAATTAAATTTATTAAGTTTTATAAAAAATCATATTTATGAATACCTATATCATTTTATTTAAAAAAATTGGAGTCAAAACAATGTGATTAATATTTAAAATATTTGAATAATTCTTTAAACACACACACCCTCATTGTGTCTGTTTTAAAACAACACGGGCTCGCTCGGGTATCTCAGACTGGCGAGCCGTGAGAGTGCAAGGAAAAGTGCTTTTCCTTGTGGCGCGGCGCTTTGATTGAATAAATTGGTAAAGTGTGTGTCAGTCCGCGCCGCAATATAGGGTTCCGAAGTTGCTCATCACAATAAATAAACAAAAAATAAAAAGAGTGCTTTTATAATTTCATAATATGAGCATGTAATTTATTAAACGTCAATAACAAATCGGTCGACTATTACTCAAAAACTTGTGAAGCCTTCTAAGCCGTGATAGGCTTTCCTTTTAACTTTATTATTTTTTTCTTCCCCCAAAACAGCCATTAGCCTGTAGAGGGGGGGGGGGGGTGAGGGGCACTTGACTGTAATAAAAATTAGCACTTAAAAGCTTAATATTTTCAAACGAGTCTCTTAATCGAAAAATTGTCTTAATAAACCTACAATATTTTTTAAAAACTTATCCAACGATACCCACTCAATGGGGTATGTGAGAAAAAAAAAATAACATTGCATGTAGGGGAGCTACCCTCAAAAAATGTTTTTCAAGATTTTATATTACTACTTTGTTGATGTGACTAATATCACAATAAATTCTTTAAACACACACACCCTCATTGTATCTGTTTTAAAACAACATGGGCTCGGGTAGCTCAGACTGGCCAGCCATGAGAGCGCAAGGAAAAGTGCTTTTCCTTTGCCCAATACCAGCTTTCTAGTACTAAGGATCTCTGAGCTATCGTGCGGATGGACGGACATAGCGAAACTATAGGGGTTCCTAGTTTACTGCGGAACCCTAAAAATGGTTAACTTTTACATTTTGAGAGTAGCGTATTCCGCTTATGCGTCGTGCAATATAAAAGAACCAAGCAAGCACGGGCCAAGAACCAACCAAGCAAGCCGACTCGCGCGCGATGGGTTCCTTAACATTATCTATAAAAACGGCAAAATATCGCCTTTATTCTATGGGAGCCCCTTTAATATTTATTTTATTGTTTTTAGTATTTGTTGTTAAAGCGGTAACAGAAATACATCAACTGTGAAAATTGAAACTGTCTAGCTATCACGGATCATGAAATACAGGCTGGTGATAGACAGACGGACGGAAGGCGGAGTCTTAGTAATAGGGTTCCGTTTGAACCCTTTAGGCACGGAACCCTAAAAAGGAACAATAATATGATATAGAGAGGCATGCCAAGAGGCTCATAAACGACGATGATCTGATAGGCAAAAAACTCCAGAGCCTCGCTCATCGCCGTTAGTTTATCGGTCTTTTATCGGATACATTTTGGAGAGAGCGCTGCGGAATTGCACGACTTAATTTCGCCATCCCCGTTTTTCTATCGATTGTCGAGGCGCACAGATACTAGGCATCGCCATATAGTGGACGTTCTACGTACCCGAATAAAGCGGTTCGACTCGACATTCCTGATCCGAACCGCAAGGGACTGAAATATGCTACCCGAGTCTGTGTTCCCCGACGGGTACAACCTGGGGTTCTTCAAGAGAAGAGTGAACAGGTACCTTCTAGGGAAGCGCGTTCCATCTTAGGCATCTTAGTTTACCATCAGGTGACATCGTGGTCAAGCGCGACAGTAAAAAAATACACTCATATTTTACATATAAAATGTAAAAAGGATTTTAATTTTATAAACAAACAAAATAAAAACAATATGGCGTAAACGACTAAAACAATTTACTATATTTATTAAAAACGTTTAGTAGCTAGGCGACTAAATTGAAGTTATTTGAGTCGAGATTGTCTAGAACTAATTAGAGGCACGGAATTTAGCTATGCTTGTAAAATAAGCAATTCTTATTACAATTGCATTCAAATGCAAATACTGTTATTATGATATAATATTCAACGCCAGCACTTACATAAGATATGATTTTGTGTGTGTGTGTGTGTGTGTATGCGAGTGTGTCTGTGTTAATGTGCTTTTGTTATCCTTTCACACTAGAACATTTTGATTCCCCTGTGTTTGTCCGGGCTCCTTGGAAGAATAGACCATCTACTGTTCTGTAGGCAGTTCGTAAGAGACGAGCGATTGGATATGCGAGTCACTACCAACGTGGCTATTAGGAGTTCTACATTGTTTCGCCCTGTTCTGGTACGTCCTGCCATAATAACGTTAGTGCTTCTCACCGTCGAGTTTCAATTTAGGGCGTAAGGTAAATTTATGCATGTAGCACTGAGACTTAGCCACAAGGATAGCAACGCATCATTAACATCTTTGGTGTCTATAGGCGATGGTTGTCTCTTTCTATCAGGAGAGCCATCTGCTTGTTGATATATAGTACAAAACGAAGTCACTTTCGCTGTGTGTCCTGTGAATCCACAGACCACATGAATACTAATAGACACGGCATTGGGAAGGCAACGTGTCGTCGCGTGCAATGGGAAACGCTACTATCACTCAAAATTTTCATACATTTGTAGATAAAATAGAAATAAACCATGTTGTACTATTTTATAGTACCGAATGAGATGACAAGGTTAAAAAATTACTCTTGGAGTGATTTTATTTCAGCGATAAGTAGTATAACTCTGTATTTCTGTATGTGAATCAAGTTACGCTGTCAAACTAAGATATAGCATTAAAAGGCGTATCCATTTAATCCGTGGTTGCATCTTTTAAACTACGCAATATAATACAGTTTTCATCAATAAAGAGTGATTCAAGAGGAAGGTTTATATGTATAATGACCGCCCCGTTGGTCGAGTAGTTAGCGACCCTGACTATGCAATCGACGGGGCTCGGGTTCGGTCCCCGACGGGAACAAGCATTTGTGTGATAAGCATAGATGTTTGTATTTCCGGGTTTAGGTGTTTATTAAATATGTTCTAGTATTTATATATGTATTTCTATGTATTAGTATCGTTGACTAACACCCATAACACAAGCAAATAATTTGCTTACTTTGGGGTTCGATCAGTAAGTGTAATTTGTCCCGTGAATGCCCGCCCGCTGCATTATAAGAGTTTTTGGCGAATCTCGCGGGATCACCAAATTGTGTGCCAAATTTCATTCAAATCCGTGCAGTAGTCTTTGCGTGATTGAGTAACAAACATCCATCCAAACATCCATCCAAACATTCAAACTTTCGCATTTATAATATTAAAATATAGAATATAGATTTATAATACACGCTTAAAATAGTAGAAAAAACCGAGAATGTCAAAAGATATTTACAGCATACGGATCGTTAGTATAAGAGGGTCGCATTACGCATATATAAAGTACGTGTCACATTTTTTATCCGTGATGGACTCTGAAATTTCTGAACCGATTTCAAAAAAATTTTGTAGAATATCTACCGTTTGATTCAACTGAAGAGATAGGATAGTTTTTATATCAATTAACCCCCTCACCGGATCAGCTGGTGTAATATTAAAAAAACATTTTTGGAAAATGCGTTTCACAATATTGTCAAACGCATTTGAGATGTTTTTTAAGATTACAAAACTTGAAATACACGATAAGTTGTGACTCACAACTGGTACCTATGTTATAACTAAATGAGAATAGGACTCTTCCTGTTGGATACACGAAACGTTGCTTCCAATCTCAAAGGTCTTTCTTTACCTCGAGGTAAGCAACTTTAAATTTTAACTTTGTTAAAAATATATTTCAACTAGCTGACCCGGCAAAAGTTGTATTGCTATACAAATTACTTGGTACTTGAGAGGAGGGGAGTTGATTGAGATAAAACCTATCCTACCTCTTAACTTGGACTAAACAGTAAACATATATATATATATATATATATATATATATATATATATATATATATATATATATATACATACATATATATATATATATATATAAGCTGATTTGTTTTAAAAATTCACGCCTTTTAGCCTACTCTCGGGTAAAGCTGGGCGGGTCAAGCTATTCCATAAATTGTGCGTTTAGATTTAAAAAACAGTAAGCTTCTACCTGCGACTTTGTTGGCGTTAATTCTCTAAATAACTGCTAAAGTCATCATAAGAAAGTAAATAAAATAAAATAAATAAATATGATATTTTGCTTATTGCTTTGAAATTTCTAAAGTTGAACTAAGTTTTAAAAACTGGAAACATATTTTAATAATAATTAACAACAAAAATTTAATATAAGAAATGAAAGTATCGTTAATATGTACATTAAATAAATAATTCCTTTTTAAAAGAAAAAATTCATTAAAATAGAGACAGATCACATGTGCCTAATATTTTTTAACACATACACTCACGCACACATGAAAGGCATTTAAATATAACTGGCTGACCCGTGCGCCATCTAGCGATTTCCAAGTATAAAACTCTATTAAGATGTTTGATGTATCACCCACAGATCCTCCGGTCGATTGTTATAAAAATTATACTTAATTTTTTTATTAACAAAAAAATGTTTTTAGAATTTTTTCATATTTTTCGCAAAAAGTAGAAAACATTTCATGGCAAGCTTTAACTGTTTTTTTTTTTATTTTTTCGGTGAAATAGTTAAAGAGATCGATCCACTCCATAAACACCTTTTAGAAATAATATTATATATGATAATTTATGATCAAACTCAAAAGTGAGTCATGGTATGTAATTCCTTTAGTTCATCTAATACTCGTAGATTTTTACGCTTTAACATTGTTAATAGAACTGCGGTCAAGTTTGAAACAAAGTACGATCGCTAGTTTATTTATTTTAACGATAACCACTCGACCAACGAGGCGGTCATTGGAATATTGGAATAAATTGGAACAGTAGTAGAAATGTAAAAATGACTTATGATGAATGATGAATAAGTACTGAATGATCTTTTAATAGTGCAGGTTGTACATGTAGTTCAGCCGAAATAAGTATGAGAAGTATTCTAAGATACTAGCCCGAGAATATGTCCTCAACTTGACCTAGACAGAACCCGTGTTTTTTAGACAAAATTATTTGTTTTTTTTTTCTAAACCGGTTTAATCGAAAAATGCTTTAGTATAAAAGTTGTGTGCCACCATGCTCCTACAAACTTATTTCTTTTCACTATGAAACAATTAATTTATACACCAGAATTTCGGTTTTGTTTTTTAATAAAGTATCTTCACGGCCGTATTGGCTATAGAATTATTTAGTCAATACTTAGTCTCACAATGTGATAGATGTTACGCCTATCGCCAACCGGACACTTAGCCAGTCCCCAGCAACAACTATTTTAATCAGAAAACTGAAAAAAACACATTTTGAATTGTCCTGAGACACTGGACCACTAGACCACAGAGACAATCATAGTAAACATTGACTGAAGAACATTAGTTCATCATATGAATAATGCTACCCCCGAGATAGACATGCAATTTTATAAATTTTTGTCCCAAATTTACGCAACCTTTATTGACTTCCGAATAAAGTACATGCCTTTCCCATCTTTCCCATAAGGCGCACGGAAGGGTGCGCCTTTCACAAATTTCAAAAAATTCAGGAGATTCAATTCAAAGGGTATTTTGTAGATGTTTACTGTTTAGTCCAAGTTAAGAGGTAGGATAGGTTTTATCTCAATCAACTCCCCTCCTCTCAAGTACCAAGTAATTTGTATAGCAATACAACTTTTGCCGGGTCAGCTAGTTGAAATATATTTTTAACAAAGTTAAAATTTAAAGTTGCTTACCTCGAGGTAAAGAAAGACCTTTGAGATTGGAAGCAACGTTTCGTGTATCCAACAGGAAGAGTCCTATTCTCATTTAGTTATAACATAGGTACCAGTTGTGAGTCACAACTTATCGTGTATTTCAAGTTTTGTAATCTTAAAAAACATCTCAAATGCGTTTGACAATATTGTGAAACGCATTTTCCAAAAATGTTTTTTTAATATTACACCAGCTGATCCGGTGAGGGGGTTAATTGATATAAAAACTATCCTATCTCTTCAGTTGAATCAAACGGTAGATATTCTACAAAATTTTTTTGAAATCGGTTCAGAAATTTCAGAGTCCATCACGGATAAAAAATGTGACACGTACTTTATATATGCGTAATGCGACCCTCTTATACTAACGATCCGTATGCTGTAAATATCTTTTGACATTCTCGGTTTTTTCTACTATTTTAAGCGTGTATTATAAATCTATATTCTATATTTTAATATTATAAATGCGAAAGTTTGAATGTTTGGATGGATGTTTGGATGGATGTTTGTTACTCAATCACGCAAAGACTACTGCACGGATTTGAATGAAATTTGGCACACAATTTGGTGATCCCGCGAGATTCGCCAAAAACTCTTATAATGCAGCGGGCGGGCATTCACGGGACAAATTACACTTACTGATCGAACCCCAAAGTAAGCAAATTATTTGCTTGTGTTATGGGTGTTAGTCAACGATACTAATACATAGAAATACATATATAAATACTAGAACATATTTAATAAACACCTAAACCCGGAAATACAAACATCTATGCTTATCACACAAATGCCTGTTCCCGTCGGGGACCGAATCCGAGGCCCGTCGATTGCATAGTCAGGGTCGCTAACTACTCGACCAACGGGGCGGTCATTATACATATAAACCTTCCTCTTGAATCACTCTTTATTGATGAAAACTGTATTATATTGCGTAGTTTAAAAGATGCAACCACGGATTAAATGGATACGCCTTTTAATGCTATATCTTAGTTTGACATCGTAGCTTGATTCACATACAGAAATACAGAGTTATACTACTTATCGCTGAAATAAAATCACTCCAAGAGTAATTTTTAAACCTTGTCATCTCATTCGGTACTATAAAATAGTACAACATGGTTTATTTCTATTTTATCTAAAAATGTATGAAAATTTTGAGTGATAGTAGCGTTTCCCATTGCACGCGACGACACGTTGCCTTCCCAATGCCGTGTCTATTAGTATTCATGTGGTCTGTGGATTCACAGGACACACAGCGAAAGTGACTTCGTTTTGTACTATATATCAACAAGCAGATGGCTCTCCTGATAGAAAGAGACAACCATCGCCTATAGACACCAAAGATTTTTTTAATTATTTAATGTACATATTAACGATACTTTCATTTCTTATATTAAATTTTTGTTGTTAATTATTATTAAAATATGTTTCCAGTTTTTAAAACTTAGTTCAACTTTAGAAATTTCAAAGCAATAAGCAAAATATCATATTTATTTATTTTATTTTATTTACATTCTTATGATGACTTTAGCAGTTATTTAGAGAATTAACGCCAACAAAGTCGCAGGTAGAAGCTTACTGTTTTTTAAACCTAAACGCACAATTTATGGAATAGCTTGACCCGCCCAGCTTTACCCGAGAGTAGGCTAAAAGGCGTGAATTTTCAAAACAAATCAGCTTATATATATATATATATATATATATATGTATATATATATATATATATATATATATATATATATATATATATATATATATATATGTGTATGTATATGTATATATATATATATATATATATATATATATATATATATATATATATATATATATATATATATATATATATATATAAAATTAATGCTCCCCTTTGTTTAAATGATCAAGTTGAATTATACTTTTTTTACTAGCTGATAAAATAACATGATTCCGTTTGTCCTACTATGATATATTATAAAAATTATGTACATACATTATACCACATAATTAATTGTATTGTTTTTCTTTTATTTTAAAAAGCAACAGCTTATTATTAAACAACACATACCGCTTAGATCCTTCATTGATACGTATAGCGGTTGACACTACAAAAGCGTGAATGGTACTGCGAGTCTCGATAGCTCTCTTGACATAATATAGAGTTGTATCAGCACAATCTGACCACATTGTAGTTAGCGCCCGGTATCAAATCTCTTTGCTTGGAGCCCTATAATGTTGTTAAGGTACACTACGCACTATTTTTATTTTAATCTAAACATTAATAGTTAATACGTTAAGAAAATACTTGTACCCCTTTTCTATGTTTTCTTTAATTGGTCCGATTTGGACTACTGTACCAATGTATGGATTCCAAATACTCATTTGTATAGATGAGTAGAAAAATGGTAAGTGAAAATAAATGCGATACTATACGCAATAGTCATATTACAAAAAAAAATACAATTTACTTGGGGCATAATCCCGGATTGAGTACTAACTATTTACTTGTTTATGCCTTGTGCTACAACAAAAGTGTCTGTTATTAGTATCACATATTATATTCGCAGCTCGACAGGTGTTTATTTTTTGTAGTAAGAGTTATCACAATACTTGTATGATTTTATGAATTCTTGATTGTACTATAAGCGATGTGTAATAAAACTACATACCTAACTTTTCTGTCCGAATTCTCTCATCTAAAAAGAGAATCAATCTCCTCTGTGGTCTAGTGGTCCGGTGTCAGAGTTGACCACATGAGGTCCCGGGTTCGATTCCTCGGTCGGGCAATTCAAAAATGTATTTTTTGTTTTAGGATAAAAACAACGTTGCCCGGGATTGTAAAGTGCCCGGTTGGCAATAGGCTTGCCACATATCACATTGTGAGACCAAGTATCTTCGGCTCTTCGTGCACTTGTTGTGCCTCTGCCTACCTCTTCGGGGATATGGACGTGAAGATACTACTACTACTATAAAAAGAGAACTGTTCCCTACTGCACGGCGGTATGCATCGACGTATTCCTAATAAGTTCTTGGGTGATTTGGACCGCGGAGCGAAAGGATCCATACCAAAAGGGCTCTTGAGCAATTTACACCGCGGCCCGGTCCGAACCTCTCCCGGTGCGAAACGACTAAATACCCTGTATGTGTGTATGCATGTGTGTGTTTGTGTGCATAACAAAGTTTTTTAAACAGAGGAAGCTATTTTTATTAATGTATCTATTGATTCCAAAATTTAATCAGCTCATCATATAAAAACCTGAGTCAAATGGCGCAAATTCGTTCAAAAGTTATCGTTTAAGAAAAATTTTGCAAATAGTGTTGTTTTTACATAAATTTGTGATTTTCCAACAGATTGATTATGTAACTAATCCAACATTTTTAGAAATGTAAAAACTGCTTTGAATGTTGTTCAAAAGATCAAAATCGTTCATCGCGTTCAAAAGGCGAAAAGCGAAAAGAACAATCATAATATTAGAAATGCTGTAAGGTTTTATTATTGGAATTCTCTCCCGTGTTGTTTCCGGGCTCCTTTGAAGAACAGGCCAACTGCCGTTCTGACAGGCAGGTCGTAAAAGGCGACCGATTGGCTATACGAGTCACTAACATCGTGACTACTAGGTGGTAGAGTTAGCAGCAGCAGACTGCATTGTCTCGCCCGGGTCTGGTACCACCGCCTTACCTATTCCTGCCGCAATAGCGTCAGTGCACGTCACTTTCGTGTTTCGGTTTGGAGGGTAAGATAGCCGGTAAACTTATGCATATGGCATAAGACCTCGCCACAAGATAGCAACGCAGCATTAACACCTTTGGTGTCTTTAGGCGATGGTCGACTCTTTCCATCAGAAGACCCATCTGCTTGTTTGCTATCTTATACTAAAAAAAATTCTAATATTAAGAGTGTCGCTTAGACTATTTTTAATTTTTGAACTCTTGAGCTTAAAACGCTTCAAATTTGCGAGATGTTTCCTGGATGGCCTGCAAGGACAACCGGTTTTCAGGTATTTTTATTGTTAATTCATTTACGCCCAGCGAAGCGTTTGAGTGTTTGTTAGTAAAATCACTCGCCCGCTTCGCTAGTAATGTAATGATATGATATAATAATAATAATAATAATAATAAATATTCACGGGGCCAATCACACTTATCGATCTAACTCCAAAGTAAGCAAATTATTTGCTTGTGTTATGGGTGTTAGTCAACGATACTGATACATAGAAATACATATCTGTGGCCTTAGATCAGAAAGTGATAATTACAAAAAAATAATTTTACTTGTATTATGCACAATGCACATGTATTATTATGATCAAATATAATATTATATTTTTTAACTTATTTTGAAATGTTCATAGACTATAGAAGAGTACAGTGTTGATGGAGATATGTCTATCTGATCAAACGATATGTTTTTCGCAAAGCTAATTGTATTATTAACATTGTTTAGCAAAAAGTGTACTTATCATGGTCTGACCAATGGTCACAGAAATATAAATACTTTTACATACATAATAAACACCCAAACCCGGAAATACAAACATTTATGTTCATCACACAAATGCTTGTCCCTGTCGGGGATCGAACCCGAGCCCCGTCGGGTTGCTAACCACTCGACCAACGGGACGGTTAAATGTTTAATAATTGTAATATATAATACTTTGAAACTGAAAAACCTTTTATTTAAAATCATCTTTCAAAACGAAATAACATAACAAAATATGCTTTCAATTATAAATACTTTCTATTATACACATCAGGTTCAAAAATCTCTATATTCAACATTTTTCTTTTATTATCGCCAACCATTGGAGGATTGATGGTACATGCGCGATTTATGTCAAAGTATCCAATGGATAGCCTTGTGTCGTACACAAGACATCGACTGAGCTGTTAAAAATATTTGCGTTTTGACTGGCATCATGAAGTGTTAGGTACAACAGCTTTATGGCTGACATTCACCATTAGAATTCAACAAAGTACTAGGCAATCAGAATTTTGCTGATATATGTTGTCGACTCGAAATCATTATTTTTTTTCACTTTATAATTCAGGTAAGGTTGCGATCGAGTCTACCGTACCCCTTGACGAGATTATAAGATAGCAAACAAGCAGATAGCTTTCCTGATGAAAAGAGACAACCCTCGCTTATAGACACCACCAAAAATATAAATGGTCCGTGTAACAGAATGAGACCATCTCAAGACCAGAATACCAGTGACAAGCATCGCTATTGCGGCAGGAATAGGTAAGGCGATGGTAGCAAAAACTGTAATGTTGGTGTTGGTAAAAACTGTAGTAATTACGATGATAGCCGTGTTGTATATCTAATAGTTTACCTTTTACAAACTCAAGCCAGACATTATATTCTGCAAACGGAATGGAATCTGGTCATTAACCAGTTTTTCTATGACTGAAAAAAAGATATAGACGATAGAAAAGGGAAAATTAGGAATTCAGGCAGTACAACAGAATTTGAATTTCTTTTGTCTATTTTCATGCATGTCGTCATTTGACATAAAATAATTACGATTTTCTATACTTTATATAAATGCAATAACATTATAATGACTTAGTGCCCCAGACTTTGTAGGTATCACTTTAAAAAATTCGTTAGTCAAGGTTAATGAGTATCTTTCGCATTACATATCAGGTTTTATATAATTTATATGTTAACATTTGTTTAGGTAAAACTTGAAATACAAAACTTATACTTACATAATTTTGAATTCATAATAAGAATCTGATAAGAAGAGTATTTTTGAAATTTTATTGCGTATGTAGTTACTTATACATTTTCAAAGGATAAATTTTCACACAAGTTAGGTTAGGTTAGGGAGTCCCCCTATGGATCCAAGCTTTGTTGTGGCGAGGGGCTCAGTATGCGGGGTGCAATCCAGCATCCTGCAGAAGCTAATTGGACCGAGGTGGGTGCTCTTGAAACCCTCTTCTTGAAGAGAGGGAAGAGGTGCGCAGTGCGCTTTGCGCGCACGGAGAGCCTATGCTCAGTAGACCTTCGGGTCGTGGAATGGCGGGCCTCCGAGGCCCGCGGTGCAAAGGCGGGGGCGCTGCCCTCGCCTGCGCACAGTGAACGAGGAAGGTCAACCTCGTTAAAAAAGGCCACGAGGGGAGGGGTCTCTGCCCAGAGGACCTTCGGCTCGTGGGTGGCAGGGCTCCAAGGCCCGCAGTGCAAAGTCGTCCACCGGAGTTGTTACCAACTCCGGTCCGAGGCGGATGTGGATGCTGGCGGGGTAATGGAAGAATGCTCATGCATACCCATCACCCCGCCTACAAAAGCATCGGGGAAGGACGCTGCAGGAGTTTTGGTGGGTATTGCACGTATTTATTCCTTTTTCATAGTTTGTTTTCATTTTTGTTAAATTGTTATTTGTTATACTTAGTTAGTTTTTTATTTGTTAAAGTTTCTTGTTATTACCATGCCTAAGCATACAAAAAAACTATTTTGTGTAGTCAGGCCAGGGAGCTTGTTGTTCGCCTCCGAGACTACTTTGAAAGAAAACAACAAAATAATGAACCGTTGTTACCATTGAATCCAACCAACCAACCAACAAAATATTGGCTGCAATACTGTTTCGCGGATAACACGTGACAAAATTGGCCCAGATAGGATGTCTGAAAATAAATTATTGACTCCCCACAAAAAGTGGACCAAGGTGAAGCCAATCACTATCGATAATATCAATAATCACATATCAGTGATCACAGGTTGCTATTAGAAATCATATTTATGATTATTATGGAAGAATGGAGCTACCCACATTTGTGGCAAGTTATAAAAGATATTGGCTTTATTTACAAAAATGTTAACAAAAGGAAGATTATTATGGAGAGGACTGACATTATTCTAGCAAGATGTTCATTTTAAGAAAGGCCAAAAACATAAGTGGTTGCAACAAAGTTATGTCTTTAGATGAACCGTGGCCAAACGCTAACCAAACAGTGGGTAAAAGTTGGACCGACGATACGGCATAATCGTATACCAAAGTGCCGGAGGGCAAAGGCGAACGCCTTATTATTTGTCACGCAAGTACAGCAAGTGGGTTTGTACCTAATTATTTGCTGGCTTTTAAGACAATAAACTACAGAGTATCATGAGGAGATGAACTACGAAAAATTTAAAGATTGGTTTATAGGTCTATTTAAAAATTAATTTAAAAGAGCTTATGACCATAATAACGCACAACGGACCCTACTATTCGGGACAAGTTAATAAACTCCCAAACCAATCCAACCGTAAATGCGAATTGGTGAAGTGGCTAAGTGAAAATGGAGTTACAACAGATATAAAAATGTTAAAGACAGAGCTTATTGCCTTAGTACAGCGTCATAAGCCAACAACTGCTACCTATGCTCTGGATTAAATGGCAAAAGAAAAAGGCCACCAGGTCATTCGACTACTACTCTACCATTGCCAGTAGATAATAGACTTTTTACAATAATAAAATTAAATTACGCTCAATATATGTTTTTATTGTAAAAACATCGACTATCCATCGTAGCAGTACACCCCATCACTATGGCGTTATACGTACTTTGCTTAATTTTTCTTTTCATTAGACTAGAACAGAATGTTCTTTTCATTTTTGGTTTGGGTTTAATTTAATTTATTACAGTAATCAATGATTTAATATATTAAAGAAGTGATACAGCTGAAATACTAAGTTATAATTTGTAAATCGCGGCAATTTTCAAGAATGAAACGAAACGTTACTGAAACTGTCACCCGCAACATGCTTCAGCGCAAAGAGTCTAATGTGTATATACATGCCAAATTATAGCTTTCTAGTACTAAAAACTTTGAGACTAACATAAATACGAGTATTTCACTATGGTTTAAGAGAATGTTATTTTTCTATCGCTGAATTAAGTGCGTCCCCACTTTCTCGCCACCACAATACAGGTCAATCCAGTGAAATCAATGTATACTATGTTGATTATGTCGATGGGTCAATAGTAATATTCGAGGAACGCACACATACACACCTCTCACGGACGCGATATCTCGGCATGGTTCGGGACAGTTTGTTCCGAATCAGTCCGAGATATCGCTTCCGTCACTATTCGAACAGAGCACACATAGACATATGTGCTATGCTTGAATATTAGTTATATGTAGATTGACTTCTGATAGTCTCCAGTATTCTATTATATGGGTGTGTTTGTCATTTATACTAGTAGTTTTCGTTACACAATAATACTATTACCTATTGTGTAACGAAAACTACTAGTATATTATACTAGCGATCACTTTTTTTTCGAAATGAACCTAAGCAGTTGGTCCAAATGACCGCTACTACGAAATCTGGCGTTTTGAACGAGCAGAGTGCTCAGCCAAGAGTTTAAGTGGGTTAAGAGCCTGCCTTAAGGGTGTCTCCTGTGAGACCGAATCTCGGTATATATAAGTATCTTGACGATTAGTTGGAGAGTAAGTGGCATCAGGATTTCGACTCGTTAATGGCTCTTGACCGGTCAAATATACACACATCTCGAGACTCCAGAGTGTCGAGGGTTGACGGGCCGAAAAATTCGGCCGAGTTGCCGCCGGCGGCGACTTTGGCGTGTGTGTGTGCGTGTGAATTGTGAAGTGTAGGTTGTGATGGGATCATCAGGATCGGATAGGATGTGACGTGGCCTTCTGCGTTTATCGTCGGTGACAGCGACCAGGACGTAGTCGGCCGCGGCTCTCACCAGAGGGTTTGGGTGTCTCATCGCTTTTTCAGAGGCGTTCTGACGTCTCCTTGAGTGTTTTTGAAATGTCGGTAATTCTAGATCTTTGTGAAGATCTATATTACGGACGTACCGTGGGCTGCCGGTAGCCATGTTAGCGATCGCCTATGGCCGAAATTCGACCATGAACTAAACAATGAAATCTCTTTTATGTTTGACAACTGACTTCAGCCGGAAAGAATAAAGCCAGTATGTATATTAACGTAGTGTAGGTAATATTATTTTTATAAATTTAGTGTACTTATGCATTTTATTTAAAAATATTAAGTTTTTGCAGACCTCTGCAATGTAATGTAAACTTTAAAGATGCCAAAGAAAGCAGGCCTCAATGGCCTTTGTCTTTTCTGAGATCGTAATATATCTTAAAAACTATGGTTTTTTTCCAATATAAACTAGTAATATGGAAGTTCTCGAATGATGTATGAAAAAAATGTAATACGTTTTTTGTATGTCTCCATACTGAGCAGTTCGACGTATTTACAAAAAAAAAAAACAATTACGCCAAGTTGAATGTTTTTGTTTTACACGTGGAGTATAGAGGAAGGAGGACCACCTCCGTAAATAGAAGGGTCCATCAAAAAGCATCAAACAGTGACCACTGTTTAATGCTATGTCGTTACCGCTGTAAAATAATTTTTAGAAAGAAAATAGTAAAAGTAATTATATATTGTTATTTAATTTTATTTATCAAAATAAATATAGCATATTTTATCTCATTTGTCCATTAAGATACTATGATACTATGATGATAAATTTAAATACGACAAACCTGACAACTAATATTGCAAAATGTCAGTAATTTATAAAAAGTCAAAAATATTTTATTAATACTTCTTTAGAGACTCTTATAAATGAAACTTGTTTTTAAATAATAAAACAATATTTTTGATATGAATTTCGTTATGACATGATATTCGATCAATGACGTGTAATACACATTATTGTATCATACACAATTTACGAGTCCAAGCGATGTATGAAGCGCGGCCGGTGTTCTTTCATACAATTGTCTTAAAAAGGAGTCCAACGTTTCTCTTTCACGTATTAATATATAGATATAAAGTTAATTAATAAAATTTAACATTACACACAATACCAGTCATTTGACCTACCTAAAATATATACACATACTATTTTTACATAAAAAAAGATTTTGTTACTTAGTCTATCGTCAAATTTAATAGCCCCTTGGTCTAATTTAGACCAAACGGCTATTAAATATGAATGAGGAGGTAATAGTGCGCAATAATTATAAAACTAATTATTTGCGTTTTTAAAAGAAATACAGTGACATAATGTAGGCAAAATTAGAAAACAAAAACGTAGTAGGTAGTAATGATCGATTTCATATTTCATATTAAACTGTTTGCGA
This sequence comes from Apodemia mormo, assembly GCA_036924255.1. Classification (NCBI taxonomy): domain Eukaryota; kingdom Metazoa; phylum Arthropoda; class Insecta; order Lepidoptera; family Riodinidae; genus Apodemia; species Apodemia mormo. The sequence continues at coordinate 15,241,803 of JAUPFN010000004.1, read as the reverse complement.
TATTGATCCAACAAATTAATTTATTGCCGCGAACATATATTAGGTCAGTGCTGCCGTTTCAAAGACGTCTACTTAGAAATTAACATGATTATTGCATTAGTTATCTTAGATTAGTAATATAAATAAATAAATGAAAAGTGAGTGAGATTTTAAATAAATAAATTACTAAAGCACTTGCGATTGGTTTTTGTTTTTATGCCACTAGGCACTGCGTACTGTCACCTAAGACGCTAGCGATGCACCCCACAGGGTACAAAACCTTGTCATTGTAATGGCTACAATTGATAAGTTGTGATAAGCCGTGACTTGGGGGCGACATGAGTAAGTAGGTCGTGCTATTGTTCCTATCACTTCCCCAAAAGAATCTCGATCCCAAAAAACACATCTCCAACGTTGCTAGCGTTGCAAAAAACTTTTTGTTGTTGCGTTGTTAATTGTTGTTTGTTGTTGTGTTGGCCAATCTCACGTTCATGGGAGTCATTTAAAAAATGAAAAAGGCCCGCTGAGTTTCTTCATCGCATCTTCTTAATGAGAAGTTACTTTTCAATTCGTTAGTAGCTATGAAAGTCCCCATAAAGGTTAATTTAAATAAAAACAAAATGTTTGATTTTATGATAGCGATAACGACTTCTACTACTACTAGCTACTAGCTACTACTAGCTAGTAGCTAGTAAGTAGCTAGTAGCTAGTAAGGACTAGCGATTCCCTTGTAAAATGGTACAAATACAGGGCAAGATAATGCAGAACTCTATTACTTATAATAGTTGCTTTTAATGTTATAGATATATTAAATAAATAAATAAATATTGCTGGAAAAATTACACAAATTGATTTCACCTCAAAGAAAGCAAATTATTTGCTTATGTTTATGTTAGTTAACGGTACTAATACGTAGAACTTCATGTACTTGCGATGATTCTATGGTCGAAATCCAACCTTAGACAACATTTGTTAAAATATCTCTGTCTCAAAATGTTAATTATGATACTTATTGAGTTTTTCCTGTCATACGAAAATTTATGTTCATCACATAAATGTCTGCCTCTGTCGGGAATTTAAACCGAGCCCCATCGATTGCGTAGTCAAAGTCACTAACCACTCGATCTACGGTCTTTTTGGTTCAGAAAATAGCAAAGTATCATTGTGATGAGTTTAAAATTGCTTGCTCGATGCGACATTTGCCTGTTATCCAATCCTTTGGTGATAACGTTCCACACGGAAACAATGTTAATTAGTTTATAAAACTTTCTGTTGCGGGACTCAATGGGAAATTGTCCTTTGACGATATCGCATACCTCGACAAACAATTCTAAAATTATGCCCAATAATTTTATTACGGTTAAAAGAGCAGAACTAACTGCGCTCATATTTTATTACTAGTTTATAATTAACTGGAAGAGTTACTTAAAGAAAAGTCTTTGTAATGAGTATGTCCCAGAATTTTAAACATTAACATTGAAGGAACTCTTTCCTTAACTCATATGAAAAAGTCCATCTATCCGCCTATTTATTGCCTAACTCAAACTGTAATTTATTATATAAAAATCTTTTGAAAATAATTTTATAATACACTAGCTGCTGCCCGCGATTTCGTCCGCGCGGACCTCGTTTACTCCGCACAGCTCCTCCCTCGTAGGTGATAGCGTGATATTATGTAGCCTATATGTTGACCCGACCCGTTAGTAATATTCATGCAAAGAAGTAAATCCATGCAGTACTTTTTGAGTTTACCCCGGACATACATACAGACAATCAGACAAATAGACAAAAATTCTAAAAACTATATTTTTGGCTTCGATATCGATTGTAGATCACGCCTCAAGTATTCTTTTAAAAAAATATTCAATGTACAGTTTTAACTTTCCTACGATTTTATTATATGTATATGATAATCTGAAACTCGGAAACGGTTCCAACGTTTTTCATAAAATTTAGTAACCAGAGGGTTTAGAGGGCTATCAATCGATCTGATAGGTTTAATTCTTGGAAAACGTCGTTTTTACTATAAAAAATACCGAGTAAGTTAAGTCAAGTCAAGTAAGCTAAGTCATCTAGGTATCATTTTATTTATATTTCAATATTAATAAAGAAACTCCCTATTCTAAGTACTGTTCTCATTCGGTTAAAGTTGACTGGTAGAGAATGTCATGTAGCATTAAGTCGACCACTGTACATGTTTTTGCACAAATTTTAAATAAATAAATTACTAAGTTAAAAAAAAATTAAAATATTCACTTTTCTTGCAGCTAGCGAAAACGCTTAACGTACATTTATTAATTTCATAGTAAAATTTTTATAACATTAGATGGAAGAAGTATGAAAACATACAATTTAATGTAACTGGATAAACGTAATTAAGCCCGAGCATTTTCTCATTTAGAGTTTAACTGAACTATGAGACTCAACCTTGACTTAGAGCAAAATCTCGACGATAAGTGGGAGAGTAGGTGGCATCAAGGTTTCGGATCTTGTCTTTTGACCAAGGTCTCGAGTGTTGGTGGGCTGAAACAGAAGGCCGCGTCGTCACCGACAATGCTGACGCGTGTCGTAGAGCGCTTTCTGGTTCGGTTTTTACCATAACTCCAATAGGCGGCAGTGGGTTGCAGAGTGCGGGCGGGATGGCTGTATCAAGCGAGTCCCATCGTCTTTAGGTCGCGCTGGTACGACAAATTTTGAATTAATTTCCTCGCGCATTAATTTATATTATGAGACAGCTTCTAAAGATATTCGTTTAAAATATATGGCGTTAAGGGCTATCATAATGTGGATGGAACCAGTGTTCCACACTGGCCACGCTTCATACATGGCTTGGACTCGTAAATTGAATATCACGTCTTATAACGAAATTCTTAACAGAATTGTTGTTTTATTATTTAAAAATTAGTTTCATTTATAAAGGTCTCTAAAAAAGTATTAAAAAAATAATATTTTGACTTTTTATAAATTACTGACAATTTGCAATACGAGTTGTCAGTTTTGTTGTATTTAGATTTATCATAATAGTATCCTTTGACAAGAGAATTCATTTATCTAAGATAATATCTTATTAGACAAATGAGCTAAATTATTCTATATTTTGATAAATAAAATTAAATAGCAGCATACGGTGTGTAAAGAAAACCCTGTCGGATAACTAAAGGTGTTATTTGGTATCGTAATACGGTTACATATTATAATTATTTTATGGATATTAATTAATTAGTTTTCCCAATATTTTTTGAAGTGAAAACTTCTTTAGGCGCGTTGAGCGTTTTGGTAGAGGGTAAAATCCTCGATTCGCGTCACCGACATGCTAATGATAATAGTATATCTATAGCTATGTTTTGCATATAGTTTTAATTACTCTCAACTTAATAGTTCCGTTTTCACTTCTATCGGCAGTCCCACGACTGCTACTGTTTTTTTTTTATCTTAAGTGGTAATATCATACATTAAGTATGACAACACCTACAAATAAGTAAGTTATATTATCAAAGAATGCCGTGCAAGTCGGATGCTACCGAAGGACAAGCGGTGCGTGTGAGGCGCGTTTAAAGTTCCTTTGTAAAAAGCCGAAAAACAAATAGCGCGCCTTCGCATGGTGTTTGTGCGAAAGCGACGAAAGCGAAACAATGAAACAAACAGCGATAAGATGTTGTCATTTTTAAAATATTTGCTTAACTCTAGGGAAATTAAAATAAGAATATTAAAAAAAACAATATCTTTTTTATTTTCAGAAATAAAGTCATTTTAATTATTTTTTCAGTAAACCAGCCTATTTGCCTTTCGAATCGGACAGGGTTTTCTTTACAAACTGTATAATTACTTTTACTACTTTCTTTCTAAAAATTATTTTACAGCGATGACGAGAGCACTGTTTGATGCTTTTTGATGGACACTTCTATTCACAGAGGTGATCCCCCTTTCTCTTTACTCCATGTGTAAAATGAGAATCTTAGAGTATTAATCCAAGGAAGTTACATTCTACCCGGAATGTTCACAGGCACTTCAAAATCGTTCCGAAGAGTACCACGACATGGGTGGGGTGTGTCTCTTTCTACTAAATAAAGCGCCAATCGCCATATATAAGTGCGACCATGCGTAGTTTGCAAATTACTACTAAGTAATTCTACTAATTTGAGAAACAGTTTTTGCATTGCATAATTACGTAATAATTAAAGAAAGCACATTTTAGAACTCACTGTATTAATTACAATACATTTTATGCTAATGTATTTATCGACGTGTATGAATAAAAGGGATTTAACGATTACCGAATATATAAAAATCTACCATCAGATAGTTTTATTTACACTGGCAATTGCAAGAAAGGGACAACATCCACTAATGTCGTTGTCTTGCTCAGAACGTTTTTCCCCTTTGTTAAGTAAGAAACAAATGTCAACTTTATGCGTAACGAAAAAAGTACATATTTATTTTTCAAATATTGCTTCGTAATAATTCCAGTTATCGTATATAAGTTCCTTGTATTAATCTAAGACAAGGAAGTTACATTCTACCCGGAATGTTCACACGCGCTTCAAAATCGTTCCGAAGAGTACCTACCACGACATGGGTGGAGTGTGTCTCTTTCTACTAAATAAAGCGCCAATCGCCATATATAAGTGCGACCATGCGTAGTTTGCAAATTATTACTAAGTAATTCTATTAATTTAAAAAACATTTTTTGCGTTGCATAAATACTACATACGTAGATACATACGTAATAATTAAAATAAGCACATTTTAGAACTCACTATGTTAATTAGAATACATTTTATGCTAATGTATTTATCGACGTGTATGAATAAAAGGAATTTAACGATTACCGAATATATAAAAATCTACCATCAGATAGTTTTATTTATACTGGCAATTGCAAGAAAGGGACAACATCCACTCTTGTCGTTGTCTTGCTCAGAACGTTTTTCCCCATCTGTTAAGTAAGAAACAAATGTCAACTTTAGTATTAACAAAATAAAGTACATTTTTATTTTTCTAATATTGCTTCGTAATAATTCCATATCGTATATAAGTTCCTTGCTCTAAGACGAGAATATTCAACATGGCGGAATTGTTTTTTTGTAATTACGTTGAACTGCTCACTATGGAGACTTACAAAAAAATATATTACGTTTTTCTAATACATCTTTCGAGAATTTCTATATTGCTAGTTTATACTGAAAAAAATTATCAATTTTTTAATTTTTTACGATATATTACGATTTCAGACAAGACAAAGGCCATTGTAGCCAGCCTTTTTTGATAATTATTAACACCGTATCCGTCTAAATAGTTTTCCAATTACCAGAATTTGAGTGAGTATAGTTATACTTATCTTTATGAGATATAGGAGTATGCTATTACGTCCTGTATGTTACCACATTTGAAGATCTATAGAAAGCTATAGATCTTCAAATAGGTAGATACAATTCCAACATACATTGTTTTGTTAAATTTCAAATTGATTCGGCAGCGTATTCAATGAAAGCAGCAAGTCAGCTTAAATTTTTCCGAAATTTGTTAAAATCTTGTATAAATTGGCTTCAACCAATTTAACTTAACTAATTACTAAAAGCTAACTTAAAAAATAATACACTTCAGGTGTATTATTTTCTCACGAATAATTCTTCTATTAAGTAGTTTTTGAGTTTATCGTGAATATACAGACATGCAGTTTTATAATATGTACATACATTTTTAAACTAGCAATGACTTGGTTAATTAATTTTTGACCGCCCCGTTGGTCGAGTGGTTAGCGATCCTGACTATACAATCAACGGGGCTCGGGTTCGATCCCTGACGGGGACAAGCATTTGTGTGATGAGCATAATTGTTTGTATTTCCGGGGTTGGGTGTTTATTATGTATGTAAAAGTATTTATATATGTATTTCTATGTGTTAGTATCGTTGACTAACATCCATAACACAAGCAAAAAATATGCTTACTTTGTGGTTAGATCAATAAGTGCAATTTGTCCCGTGAATATTTATTTTTATTATTTATTATTATAATTAATTACAAATAGATTATAGTATGTGACTTGTGAAATAGTGCAAGTGTCTAATTTAAAAGAATTATTTTTTCTTTATATTTATATCTATATATATATATAAAAATCAATTGCTGTTCGTTAGTCTCGCTAAATTACTTTTTTATTACTTTAATTTCGTGGCTACTACCTGGTAAAGTTTCGTAATGTCTCGCCCGGGTCTTGTACCACCGCCTTACCTATTTCTGCCATAATAGCGTCAGTGCTTATCACTGTCGTGTTACTTTTTGGAAGACATGGTAGCTGGTAAACTTAAACACCTTGCCACACGGATAGCAACGCACCATTAACACCTTTGGTGTCTATAGGCGATGTTATCTCATAGAGCTGGAGAAAAGCCATCTGCTTATTTGCTATCTTATCATATAAAAAAATGTGTGGTATCACTGTATGTCCTCTTTCTGCTACAAACTGACGCAGTGATTTTGGGACTTTTGTCTATAAGGTTAGGTCACCCCTATCGTACCTACAATTAGCTACAATTGTATTATAACTACATATACTCCCAGCAGATTTCGAGTTAGGCTCCACTAAGTTGCTCAAAGTTAAGACACAAATAAGCTTGAGTGTTATTCATATAATAACATTCGGCTGTATTTTTTTATATTTTTAACTTCCCGCTACGTATGTAGATAAGTCTGTCTGTATGTCTGTATGTATATACGTGTGTGTGTGTGTGTGTGTGTGTGTGTATGTGTATGTATGTGTGTATGTAAACATCAACTTTTCAACGGTTGGACCAATCGACACGCGGTTGATGGCGGTTGGATTCCACTCAACTTAGTTTTCTCGAAAATTTTAACTAAGTCGGCCCAGGACAGTTATAAATATTTTGAAAAGAATATCAAAAAAAATTTTTGGCGAAACAGTATTTTTTTAATATAACTTCCAGATTAATGAACCGATTGAGTACAAAAACTAATCAGCTCTATTCCTCAAAAATTACATCTTATGCATAAATTTCATCAAAATCGGTTCATCCGTTTGGGAGTAATTTTTCATCAACGAAAAATTTTGAAAAAAGTGTTTTTTCGACATAACTTCGACCAATCATTTTTTGTTATTCTACAATATTTTAGTATTAAAAAAACTACGTCGAATGCTGTTTCAAAAATCAAAATCGAATCTAATTTTCAAAAGTTACAGCTTTTCAAACATTAAAGTTACGATGTTTTTAGCAAATTTACTTAATATTTTTGAAAGAACTTTCACGCTAATACACCGATTGACTTAACAATCTTATCAGCTTTTCTCCTTTAAAAATTGCGTTAAATACCGTTAATTGTATCAAAATCGGTCGATTTGTTTGGGATTTATTAATGACGAAAAAAATTTAAAAATATGTTTTTTGACATTGCTTCCAAATTTTTCGACCTATTGATTATTTAGCTAAAGCAATAATTTAGAGCTTTTCAAAAATCAATATACAGCCGTTTTCAATAAAAAAGATGTTTGAACTGAAAAAATCTATGCTTATAATTTTTACACTTTTGAGCTTAAAATACCTTAATTTAGCGGGATGTTTCAGGGAAGGCCTGCAGGGTCAACTGCTTACAGATTTTTTACCACAGGATCGAATCATTTATGAACCGGTTTTGAAAGTTATTTCATTGTTTAGGGGAGTTTTCCTTCTTCTTGTTTGGTCCCATTTAAATTTGGTAGCTATCTGACAAAAGGTTTCAGAAATACAAGAAATCGGAACTCGGTTGTGGCAGTTTTACTAAGTTCAAATTATGTGATTAGCTGTGATGGTGTCATAGCGACAGAAAGTGGTGAAGGGATGGCGCAAGATTGTCGAAAATAGAGAAAAGGTAAAAGCGGGAAGCGGAAAGGATGGAGCGGAGTTGGAAAAACATACTTTTTTACAGCTTTACACTTTTATAGACTTCGCCAGATGACGAATTTTTATTATTCTTAAGTAATTGCCTTCAAAATATAAAATAAAAATAATTCGCGCTCGGAGCTAGTTGACTAAATTTAAAAAACTTAGAAGTTTACCTTGTATTATCAGGTATATTAACCAAATAACTATTTTTTTTATATCATGCATTTGCGTTTCAAAATTTGAATATAAATTTACCTCGAAAACGCTCTGAACTTTACCAGTCAACTTGTGTAAATTCACACGCAAAATTGTTTTGGTAGATTCAAAGAACTTTATAAGAGAACTAGCTTGATATTTTAATGTATGTATATATATAATATATATACATACATTAAAATATCATACATTATATATAATATATAATGTATATTTGTTTTTAGAAAGAAATAAACAGTAATTATTAGCTGGTTTATCATGTTATACCACAATCACGATTTTTAGTATATATATTATATAATAGTACTGCGGTTTTGATTTTCAATGCCTTTTTAGCCATGACGAAACAATTCAATTCGTGTTAACGTTAATAATGACTCGAGGTTTTTAGTTTGTTCTGAAATAGACATGCCTATGTTTATGAATTTCTACATCGCACTTCTAATAAAGTAGCAGCACAATTTTAAATTTTAAATATTTTAGTTCGGTCGTAGAAAGGGCATTATTTTAATATAACTTTCAAATGAATGCACCGTACAAATTAAGTACAAAATGTAATCAGCTCTATTCCTCAGAAATTCAATGTATAAATTGCTTCAAAATCGGTTCACCGTTTGAGAGTTATCGTTAAAAAAAGTGTTTTTTGAAAATTAAAAAAAAGTGTTTTTTGACCTGACTTTGATTCATTTTTCGAACTACAACAATATTTTACTACTTTAAAAACTATTGCTGTTTCGAAAATTAAAATTGAATTGAAATTTTAAAAAGTTACAGCATTTCAAAAATTAAAATTACGTTGTTTGCAGCAAACTTACTTCATATTTTTAAAATTACTTTCAGGCATATACCGATTTATTTAAAAATTGTCTAGATTTTAAAATAGCTGTTCCACTTAAAAAAACTGCGCCAAATACGGTAAATCTAAATAAAATCGATTGACTTTTTCGTGAATTTGACCAATGATGCAAATTATTGAATATCTTCCCTTTTTTGATTTCTTCAGCATTTTTAAGCTTTTTTGTAGCGAAATAAAACAACTTAGAGTTCAAATTGCATTAAACGCCATTCCAAAGATCAAAACCGACCATCATTTTGAAAATACACAGCTTTTCGAACATTAAAATACTATAATTTTTTTCAAACTTTAGATTTTTGAATTCTTTGAGTTCGAAAATTCATACTTAAATATAGTTTTTGCGAAATTGCCTTGAAAGGCGTATCTAGTTTAATCCGTGATTGTCAACTTTATTGTTTGTTTCGGTTTCTATTCACGTCGAGAATAATTTTTAAGTAATAAAGTTGCATTTTTATTTGTTGCTGACATTTGACAGAATTGTTTGCTAAAGGTATATAAATAAATATTTAAGCGTTGAGATTTCATTTAGGTTCATAAATTATTTAATTCTATTCTTTAGATTTTTTATATAAATCTTCTATTTTTTACATAAATACATACGAACATACTTATTATTTTTTAAATTACGTGTCACGTTGTTTGTCAGCTTAGTAATAATAGTTTTTATTTCTATGACTCCCTTCCCCCTTAAGTATTACACCAAAATATTCAATACAATTAATTTGTGTGACAAAACGTTTGCGAGCGTGCTAGTACACACACACACACATATATATATATATATATATATATATATATATATATATATATATATATATATATATATATATATATATATATATATATATATATATATATATATATATTATAATATATAAATATTTTATAGAATATATAAAGAATCCAGAGGATAGATAGATATTGTGCTCTTCATATATATTCTAATTAGCTGCATTGCAGTTCTCTTATAACAATGGTGGTAACGTTAGCCACGGGATATCATAAAAATAATAAACCAACCAACTGCAATAATAACTTGTTTTTATATCTTAATAATTCATAACGAGTTGTATGGTTACATTCTAAGGGCTAATGTCACTACTAGGTGAAGGACAAAACTTAATTACTGCCGTAACCTTTACGTTATAAATTGTTAATTTTGTGGTCAAACGTTTCACCGTGTACTGTGCAGACACTCTTTTATTTCCGGGTAGCAAAGGAACCTGTAAACAGGTTTAATATCACATTTTGACGTTGCTTAGCCTGTAATACTAAATTACTGGAAGCTTATTTGTTTGAAAGTAGATACGACTATTAGGATGTTATTGCATATCTTATTCAGATGCATTAGTAATTATTTTATACTAAAGAAAATATCTTCACTCACGTATCTCTGAAGAGGTAGGCACAGATACAATCAGTGCATCTACAATTAGCCAAAGATACTGCGGTTTCCGGCGACTAGGACCGCATTAACTAGAATCCCGGTCCCAGTTGCCGGATTGATTTAATTTTAAATTTTTCTTCCGGCGACTCGGACTACGCATAAATTAATAAAATAATCTATTATTCAAGTTCATACAGTATACTTAAACAAAATATATATCTAAAGTAATAATAAAAGAAAAACCGTTTTAATTCAAAAATATTTATTAAATATTAAATACAGATACCGAAATATATATAATAAACACCTAAACCCAGAAATACAAACATCTATGCTCATCACACAAATGTTTTTCCCTGTCAGGAATCGTACCCGGGCTCCGTCGATTGCGTAGTTATGATCACTAACTACTCGACTAAGGGGCGGTCAAATTATTTAGTTATGTTGTAATTTGTTTGAAATTGTTAAATATTTTAGCATGATTTAATACAAAATAACAAAAAATGTGCTTTTATTAAAGTTATATAAATAAATGATATTTATGAATCAAAGAGTTTTTGTATTTTACGTTAAACATTTTTTCATTTGACTGTACTAGTTTTGGATTCAGCAATAGATTTTTAAATTAATTTATGCGTAGTCCGAATCACCGGAAGAAAAATATTAGAATTAAATCTATGCGGCAACTGGGACCGCGGTTCCAGTTAATGCGGTCCCAGTCGCTGGAAACCTCAGATACTCTGACCCACAATGTGACAGGTGGCAAGCCGATCGCTAACCGGGTACTCATCCAATCCTGGACAATGTTGATTTTAACAGAAAACTGAAAAAACACATTTGAATTGCCCGACCCAGAAATCGAACCCACGGCCGCATGTGGTCAACACCGTTACCGAACCACTAAACCGTGTATACTAATAAGTAACTTATATGAAAATTGTTGATTCAGAATATTTAAATAAAGGAATCGGATTTATCATGATCTCATTATGTAAGAGTTACAGTTTTTAAATCTTGTATAACCAACACGCTTTTTGTTGATAACTAGATTTATGTTAAAGTACATATAATTAGCGAGAAAAATTTAGTTTCCTTGGTAAGTACTTAATAATATAAAACGCTTAAGCTTTTTTAATTGTTTAAATTAAAAAATAAATAAATGGGTGCACTTGTACTTCTGCCCACCACTTCGGGGATATGGGCGTGAAGATAATTTCTTATTTTTAAAATTTATAAGAATAATGTAGGTACAGAGTTTTCTTATAGTAAACTATGTGCCACTCTGGAGGCCAGTTTATTACGTTGGATAAATATTTACTACGCTAAACTATTCAATGAATTTATTTTTACAAAGCTATACAATAAAGGAATTCAAACATACCTATATTTTTTATTTAAATGTGTTAATATTTGAATTTAATCATTATTTAGTAGAGCCATTTGAAAAATTTTATTATCTCTATGCATTTTATGTATCGAGTTTTTTTACCGAGATAGATTATAGACTGTATCTTAGAAGAATAACGCACAGAGTGATAATTGCATTCAAAGTTTAATTTAATTTTAAGCCAAAACCGTAAAGCCAAGTCAAAACGATGTGTGCGTGAGCTTCGTGTAATTAGGTACTTGCGTCGATACGTACATAGACACTTAAATAATGTAGCAAGTAAGTAAAACTCACGGGTATAAAAATGGTCTTTCTTTCCCAACATACGAAAGCAAATAAATGGTGCCTAGTTAATCACATTGTAATATAAATTAAGTATATACACTGTATGTTTTCCAAATAAAATAAAATAAAACATCAATAATCATTTAATATAAACTTGAAACCTACACTTTTTATTTGATCAGGTAAAATATTTTAAATACCGTAGAAATATTCCAGAGGTTCTCGACATGATATTCCAAAGCTATTTCACCCTGGACTTTTTTATTTTTATGCAAATCTTGACATGAAAATATGTTTACTTGTTAATCAAAATATTTATTTAAAATTTAAAAATTATAGTGATGTTGAAATTCCTAGGGTAAAATAGCCAAAGGTTGGCCCCTAACGAATAACGCCTCTTTTGGACCTAACTAGGCTTAAACCATTATTGTAAAGCTATATTAATTCACTTTTTCGTGTCACTTAGTATTTACATTTGGCAATATTGGTGTTTCGAATTTACTTCAATAACGAAAACAATAAATATATTAGCGTTTTAAGTTTCAAAGGGATATACCCTTTTTATTCTTTTTTCTTCCCTATTGTTATTCAGTGTTTCCCTAATTTCGGCTTTCTTTTTCTTCGGCCAGTAAAGGATAAATAAAACTTAATTTAAAATTAAATTAAATTTCTCTGGTAAATATAATATGCACTTAATTTTTTATTACTTTAAAAGACAAATTAAAAACGTGTAAATGGTTGACCCTACAGGCCATCCCTAAAACTTCCCGCTAAATTAAATTATTTTAAGCTCAAAAGAGTAAAAACTATAAGCATAGATTTTTTCAGTTCAAGCATATATCTATTTTGTTAAAATGGCAGTATATTGATTTTTGAAAAGTTGTATATTTTGGAAACGCTGATTGAATTTGATCTTTCGAATGACATTCATCTAAATTTTTGATATATAAAATATTGCTTAAGCTAAAATATAAATAAATAAATACCAAAAAATGATTTCTTGAAAAATTTTATTTCGAAAAAACACTTTTTTCAAAAAATTTCGTCAACGTTTTCTCCCAAACGGATAAACCGACTTTGATGCAATTTCTGCACTAGACGTTGTTTATTGAGGAATAGAGTTGATTAGTTTTTGTACTCAATCGGTACATTAATCTGGAAGTTATATTAAAAAAATACTGTTTCGCCAAAATTTTTTTTGAGGTTTTTCAAATTTCTCAAAATCTCCTGGGCCGATTTAGTTTAAATTTTCAGGAAGTCTAAGTTGAGCAGAATCCAATCGGATAACATCAACCGCGCGCATCCATCGCTCAAGCCGGTAAAAAGTTATGAGATGTTTACATACACACATTCACACACACACACACACATACATACATACATACAGATATACTGACGTCATCGTGAAAGTAGTCGAAAAAGATTGCTACGACCTCAAAACGTGGATATCAGGTGAAAACTCGATTTTCGAAAATTAGGGTGAAATCAGTAACTTACTTATTTACATATTCGTACGTAGCGGGAAGTTAAAAATTTTTCCGCCTGTCCATATCTATTTCTATAATAATATTATAAAGAGGAAAGATTTGACTTTTTGTTTGTTTTTTGTTAGGTTTAACTCGTAAACTACTAGATTGATTTTAAAAATTTTTCATTTTTAAAAAGCTACTATCCAGGAATTATATAGCCTATGTTTTTATCGGACTGTGCAAAAAGAAATTATGGTTTTGGGTCACGCAAAAATAAAGTCGTCAGTAACAGACAGCTTTAAATAAAATCGAATTTTAAAACAGTAAAAAAGAATCAGTAACTTTATACATATTTCCTTGCCGAAAATCAAACCCCAGCACCATCGACTTGTAGTACGACGGTCGATTTGATGCATTTAATTAATATATATTAACAATATGAAAAGCGAGTCGATATTAGGTTGTTTGAATTTCCTAATGTCGGCCGTGATTGAAAATATTTATTATTCCAGAGATGAAGGCAGACGGACTTTGGTCATTAAAATAACGGATTCAAAACGCTATCAAAAAACAAATAATTGAACAAAAATATAACTGTACATTGAAACATAAAATATGTAAATATTCCGAATAGAGCTTTAAATTTGTGTCTTTTGGCTAGAGACCGACTGTAAGCTTATATTGAAATGAGTAACCTAATCGCGGCCGTTATTATTTCTCAATAACAAATAAAAATATCCATCTATAATTGTAAGGGATAATGTTCTTTACTCTTTTTTTTGCTGGAGGGAAGTAAAAGCTATTGGGCGATTATTCGTTCGAGGAGACCACGCACGGGATCGTGTGCATATTAGTAAAGTCACCATTCGCAACACAAATTTAAAGCTATATGGAATTTAAACTTAATTATCAGCATAAACATATTAGGGGGCCAACATTAGGCACAGGCGGACTGTAGGTCACGTTACTCTACATGTTATTGTCGATAAAACTAGAAAATATCGCCAATAAAACTATTTGACACTAGCAAATCATGGAATAATGCCGTACGATGCCATAATATTGTTTTATTAGAAAATTTAAAAAAAATGTATTTTGGCAGTGATAGAGTATCTTTTTTTGATTATCTAGCTAGTTGAAACATTTTTTTTGACTTCTAAAAGTCCTCATTATACACGAATAAAGGCTTTGTAATATTTGTGCCAGTATGATGTGTGAGTCCCACAGACACACACACACTTTAAAATTATTATATTTTTGCAAAAGTAAAGTCCAGGCTATGTTATATCGCATATAAAATAGGACTACACACATTAATAATTATAAAGAAAATTATATAACAAAAAGGCAAAAATAATACATGGTAAAATATTTATCCCTTTGGCTGGTACCATTGCGAATATCATTCCACTTAAATATTTACGATTAATTTCTTTTTTACGATAAATTTTTTCAGTTCAAACATCTTTTTTGTTAAAAATGACAATATATTGGTTTTTGGAAAGCTGTATATTTTGGAAACGATGATCGATTTCGATATTTTGAAAGGTATTCAACTCAATTTTTGAGAACTAAAATATTCTTGTTTCGTTTTATTATAATAAAGCACTGTTGACATCGTTATTGTGGTGGTGATCACGGCAAACTTAGCTCACCTTGGGCACTCACTAAGACTGGTGGGGAATCGAAGGTAGAAGTAACAATAACTAATAAAAAAATTAACGGACTTCTTACCTAGGCATTTATATTGCTAAAAAACAACTGAACCGATTTTGAGGAAACTTTCCCACGGGCTTGGAAGCCTTAACAGATTTTCACGTTCAAATATTTTCCAATTTCAACACTCACCTACACACAGATAGAACTGATAATCCCCCCTCAAGTCGGTTAAAAACATTTTTGTTTATGTATGTTTGTAAAGAACAAATTCAAAACCCACTGAACTGCTCTCAAAAATTCTTTTACTATTAAAATCTACACTCTAAAAGCTACTTTTTACCCGCAGTTCATGCGGGTAAAAAGGTAAGTAATGATTTTAAGACACGCGAACGGAGTCGCGAGGAAGAACTAGTGTATACATACATAATATTTAAGTAGTTTTAAACGTGTAGGTAAAGGTAGAAACTTATATCACTACTTGTTCTGTTTGACGCCAACAGCAATTATTATCTATTATTATATGGAAAACAATTTTCATCCGGCTAATCGCCTTTTCATACATACATAAACCTAAGGATAATAACGCACAATTAGTTTCTATTTCATAGAAGTAACAACTCATTATTCATATCTAAGCCATTATATAATATATTTTGCCTTCCTTGCGAAAATATTCCTTGTTTTCATTTTTTAAACACAACAATTTGTTAGAACGCAATAATGGCGAAACAAAAAACAGATGTTTTTCTCTTGTTATTTATATAGAAAATTAAAAATCAGGATGAGTCACCTATTATTTTATTAGGCACTTATTGCGTTATAATGAATTTGATGTGTTGTGAAAAACTTGTTACTTTACAGTGAAGCAGGTGATTCTATTGATGGTAATATTTCGGAACCTATCTAAGACATCAAAGAATGCATTAAGCGTAACTGTTGTGTGTGACTAAACCCCAAAAACTAACTATTAAACATTAAAACCAAGGAAGTACAAGTTGGAATTGTTAATTTTAATATTAACCACATTTATTGAAAATCTTTAAAAAATTCAGATATCTACGTATTAGGGTGCAAAAGTTGTGACAATGGGCAATCTTACTAAAACAAAAACCACTTGACGTCATTTAGGTGTGAAATCCTAAAAATAGATAATAAATGTTATTGCTTTCACATTTGTTCACGCAGCAAGAACACGGACATCAGCAAGTAAGCAATAATTCACATATTTCCTAAGGGAATTTTGATTCCGCGCATCCTAACCACATTTCATCGCGCTAACACTGAGGGATTGTAAATTATCTGTACACTTGAAATTGATATTGAATAACGAGCATTTTAGCGCAATTTCGGATTCTTCAGACTTCGGAATAGTGAATATTATTCAAGTAATCAGCAATCTCTAAAATTGTATGGCATAAAGATCAAAAATAAAATTGCAATGCAATAAAACAAAACATAGTTATATTCGAGACTAGTAAAAAACCTGTGTTCATTTAAAAGCAATGTTTTTGGTTTATTTTTTAATGTCAAGAAGAAGTCGGTGCAAAGTTAAATCCATGATTGTTGGACCGTAATACTTATTCCGCGACAGTATATACATGGAACAAGATGTCACCAGGCTGTATCTCATAAGTTGTACTAGTTAAAGCTGAAATTTTCACAAATTATGTATTTCTGTTGCCTAAAATAACAAATACTAAAAATTTAAAAAATGAAAATATTAAGGGTCCCCAATACCCATACCATAAACGTGTTTTTTTGTATTCTTTTGCTCAATATTATACGAAACCCTTCGTGTGCGAGTCCGACTCGTACTTGGCCGGTTTTTTATTCTATCATAGGATAACAAACAAGCACATGGCCTCCTGATGGAAAAAGAAACTTACGCCTATAGAAACCTAAGATGTTAATACTGCGTTGCTATTTGTTTAGCGGGTTCGTAATGCCACATGCATAAGTTTACCGGCTGCCTTACCCTCCAAACTACAACGCGACAGTGACAAGCACTGACACCTTTGCGGCATTAATAGGTATGGCAGTAGTATCAGACCTGTGCCAGCCGATGGTAGTCACGATTGTAGTTATAATTTTGGCCAATCATTTGCCTTTTACGAACTGCTTGGCAGAATGGCAGATGGTATATTCTGACCGTCGCGTTGTCTTTGAGAAGAAGGCAAAGCTTGGTGGTAATACAGAGGCCAAAGATCTAGGCTGGTCACCATCTCGATGGTCTGATTAAATAAAATATTGGGCATATTGCGCCACTTATCTTGTTTCAGTTGAATTACTCATTACAGAAGCTACATCTAAAAACTGCAATTCAGTATGTATTATAATTATCATCTTTAGTTTCTTTAGGTATACGGGAGAGTCATCTGTTTATTTGCCTTTGATATAAAAAAAAATTGGTAAGTTGCAGCATGCGTGTTTTTAACCCAGATTAGATTGAAACTTTTTCGCGATTTTTTTATAAAAATTAGTTTTATTTATTTAAGCTACTTCAAAAATGAATAGAAAAAAAATAAAAAAAAATATCGACCTGAAGGCTTTCAAGGAAATGCCCGTTCTATACATAGAGCAATAGGTTAAAGGGTAGAAAGTAAGGTGAAATAACAATGTAGAGCAAATAAGATAACAACGCACCACTTTGGTGTCTATAGGCGACGGTTGACTCTTTCCATCAGGAGACCCATCTGCTTGTTTGCTATCTTCTGATATAAAAAAAACGTTATTTGTTAAAAGAAATATATATTATGAAAAAAAGATAGTGAAAGCATACCTACGTCACAAAACGTAAGTACGTACACTAGGACCAAACCAAGATCTTTATATTTTGGGACACACATAGTTATAGCACCTTGATAAAACTCCATCTATAGCACATGTCCCAACTGCGTAGCACTTTCTTTTTGTTCTGAATTACTCGTGTTAATCTGGATCCCTTTTGAAGAATAAATCTACTGTCTCCAGTCGTAGCAGCCAGTAAAAGGCGAGAGGTTGCTACGTGTCACTAATAATAACTGATTAATTTTTCCAAAAACGTCTCGACCGGGCCTGACCACTGCCTAACACACCTGCCACAATAGTGTCGCTTGTCGCTGTCTTGTTTCGGTCTGGAGGGTAAGCTATGGTGGAATTCCAACCCCGCGATATGGTTAGCAACGCACTAATACATTTTTTGGTGTCTGTAGGCAATGATTTTGTCTTTCCATCAAGAGTATCACATCTTGTTATGCTATATTATAAAATAAAATAAAAATTTGTTGACAAAGGAAACTGCTTGGTTTTTAAGAATAATTGGATCCGAAAAATGGCTTGGTCTCAAATCTATAAAAAGAAACCAGAAAACAAAACAATATCTGCCTGCTTCGTCTGTTAATTCCGAATGTGAGATATGACAAGGGCAGTTAAAGTGCTAATGAGAAGTGTAAAAAGTAAAAAAATATGGTGACCCCTACTTAATATTATAAATGCGAATGTAAGTTTTTTACGCTTTCACGCGAAAACTAATTAACTGATCATCATGAAACTTGGTACACATATTCTTAGAGGTATTAGAAGTAACATAGGATACATTTAAAAAATATATTTATTTAATGGCTTAAATGAAAGCAAAGCCGCGGGTAAAAGCTAGTATTGAATTTTGACCATTACTTCAGATTATTCTATCACCAAATATACTTAAATACAATTAAACTCGTATTATTTCTTAACGCTCGGCAATGGACTCAATAAACCCCTGAGACCTAACCCAAAACTGTTTGGGGACCAATAACGTACATATCGTCGACAGAATAATAAATAGAGTTGAGAGTTGAAGCACTGTCATGTATTAAACCCTTATTCTGCTTACAAAATATATTGTGTTTTTAATAAAAACTGTCACGCAAGGACATTTAATCTGTACTCTCATGCCATTTTTTTTAACGTAACTTCGGACGACAGACCGAAAGAAAACTAATAGACATGCCATTTTGGCAAGAAAATATGTCGCCGTGCATATGAGCAAACGCTCGTATCACTGTCAAAAAAGTCATATATTTGTAGATAGACGACGAACATAGAAATAAACCATGCTATACTGTTTTATCGTATCGAATGGGATGACAACGCTTAAAAATTATCCTTGAAGTGATTTTATTTCATTGGTTAGTAGTATAAATCCGTATTTCTGTATGTAATTGCAATCTACATTGACAAACTAAGAAATTGTCTTGAAAGGCGCATCCATTTAATCCGTGCCTCGGACGAATTAATCTCGCATGAATAATATACATAATTCCATGGAATTAGTAATCCTTGACGTCAATTGTCATTAGAATACAGGACGAGCAGCAACATATTGTTTTTTTAAATTTATTTTTATATCATAAGATTCATAAGATAACAAACAAACAAATGGCTCTATATATATATATATATATATATATATATATATATATATATATATATATATATATATATATATATATATATATATATATATATAATATATTTTTAAACATTAATTGTAATGTTCAATCATGTATATTTAATGCCAAATATTTTTGTACATTTTAATAGTCATAGCACACTTATAAACTCGGAAAGGTATCGTCACCGTCTCGCTTTTCGCCTCGCCGTCAACGGCGTCAAGCTATAGACAGCGCCTTCCGGTACGTTAATTCGAAATTTATAATAACACTACATACCTAATATTAGGTACGTACTGTACGTTTACTCAAAATTTATAATAACAATACATACCTAATATAAGGTATGTATTGTTATTATAAATTTGGAGTTCCGGTAGAAGGTGTTGTCGTTAGGTTGACGCCTGGTTAACGGCGAGGAAATGGAACCTTAGACACACAATCTGTGTCTGTGGAATTTTGAGTTGTGTGTGCAAAGAAGGAAAACTCCATGAGTGCTTAAATCTATTATACCTATGCTGTTATTTAGTATTCATGTAGTTTGTGGTTGTTTTCACTACATATTAGAAAATTAATTATGTAATAAACTCAAAAACTACTGAAAAAATGTTCATTCAATTTGCAGTTTATTTGAAGCCATATTGAAGTATACATACACTTGCTTCTTATCTCTCTTAAGGAAAAAATCCATTCTTTTTTTATTTTGAACCAAAATGTTCGAATGATCGACATTGCGTAGTAGCAAAAATAATAATAATCGCTATTGCTGCAAACATTTTATTTAAATTTGGAATCGCTTTAGCAAGAGATAAACATTCGCAACGCAAACAATTATTAATATCATGAACAACATAACATTTTAGGCTGAAATATACATATACGGTACAAATTCATTAATATACAAAATTTCGCTTCAATAATATGTGTACTCAAAGTTTGAAAAGTTTTGTGTTTGGGGTTTGGCAAGGGTTTTTATCCCAATTCGTAAACACGAAAGTTTGGGTTTTGGGTGCTTAAATATGTGTACATATATGTTTTATAGGTTTTTCCTTCTTGCCAGATATATTTGGATAGAATTTACTTATTAGGTTACATACCACATGAGTACTACTAGACATGGTGGTCAACGTGGAACGGGTAGCCGTGCGGCATGCATAGGAGCAAACGCATCTGTCACATCCATACTGTCAAAAGTGTCAAGCGCTTGTATATACCATGAAGCTGTAATAATACTTCATGAGATATACAATATCGTAAAAAATTACAAATACGCCATGTTGTGGTATTTTATCGTAATTGAAAGTATTTTTCAAAGCCAAGGTTTAAAAAATACCTCTAGAGTGATTTTTGTTGGTATTGGTTGGTATCTATACATATAATAAAATCGTAGGAAAGTCAAAACTGTACATTGAATATTTTTTAAAATGCGTGATTGAAGATCAAGAATCAATCAAATCAATCAAATCAAGAATGTGAGGCGTGATCTACAATTGATATCGAACCCAAAAATATAGTTTTTAGAATTTTTGTCTATTTATCTGTTTGTCTGTACGTATGTCCGGGGTAAACTCAAAAAGTATTGCATGGATTTACTTCAAATTTTGCAAGAATATTACTTACAGGTCGGGTCAACATATAGGCTACATATTATCACGCTATCATCTACGGGGGAGGAGCAGTGCGGAGTAAACGAAGTCCGCGCGGACGAAGTCGCTGGCAACAGCTAGTGTACTATAAGTCTACTTCTGGGTGCAAATGAGAGCTACACTGATAACCTAAGAAATTTACTTGAAAGGCGTTTCCAATTAACCCGTGAATTAAGTAGGTTATATTTAGAATGATCACAAGGAGTTTCTATTCATAATGGAATGATACGTTTTTTCATGTGATTCAAAAAAGGTGCTGCTAGTTTTTTAAGTAAATATTTATCTATGTAATTATTTTACATCGAAAATATCAGTTTCATCTGCACGTATGTGATGGAGTTGGATAACGTTCGAGTATGATAATCTATATAGGCTTCTAAGCTAATTTTTGCATGTTAGTCCACGAATTACTTAGAAACTCTGTCATACCGAGATAATCCTTTTTCAATTAAATCAGGTCTCCCAACTTAGGGAACAGTCTAACTTACCTCAAAATAATTTTTTTAGACATAGGACACTTTTTATTCGGTATTTCGGTATTTAAAGTCGGATTATTTTTATAAATTACATTTTATATTGTACAATAGTAACGAAACTGAAATTTCACCTAATCAAATTATATCACCAATGATTGTGTGTAGCCATCCGTATGCCGTCAGCTGCCTGTCGTATCCCGGTTACAGCAATAAGCACTGACGTTATTATGACAGAAAGAAAGCGGTATGAAAACGATTATACTAGTGTTTAGCTGATTTTGTAAGTAACTATGCGACTTTATTACAAAAAAATAAAATCTAGCTCTAAGGACACCTTGTAATATACTATTTAAATACCCTTTAAATGACTTTTATTATGGTGAATATCATTTAAAAACTATTAGAATAGTTTGGTGCAAGCAGGTCAAAGTCCACGCGGAAGAGGCAGCGGGCACAGCTAGTATACGTTATATCTCAATTTCCGAATATTATAGGTAGTTCTAGCTGCGGTATTATAAAGATTTTTGCTGAATCCCGCGGATCATCTTTTTTCCGGGATAAAAAGTTGGCTATGTGCTATTCCAGGTCATCATCTGCCTGTGCGCTAAATTTCATCCCTTATCTATACATATAATAAAATCGTAGGAAAGTCAATGTAAATTTTTTCTTCTTCAAATTTTGCATGAATACTACTAACAGGTCGGATAAACATAAAGTCTACATATTGTCACGCATCACCTACGAGGAAGAGCTGTGCGGAGTAAACGAAGTCCGCGCGAACGAAGTCGCGGGCAAAGCTATCCTAAATAAAAATATCAAGATTTAAAAATAGCTAATTACATTCGTTCAGTAGTTTTTGCGTGATTGAGTAACAAACATCAATCCATTTATCCATCCAAACTTTCGCATTTATAATATTAATTATATTATAAATGTGTGTGTGTGCTTGTGCGTGTATGTGTGTGTGCTGTAACAGATGGACAAATTTGGATGTAATGTGGTATTCTATAAATAAATAAATGGGATAATCTGTTAATTGAATAAAATAATTTTTATAAATGTCTTAATCATTAAACCAATAAAGCCTAGAGACCTTGAGTTAGTCGGATTTGCAGAACATTTAGAACTGTGTTATCGTATAAGATCAAGGTCGACGCCGCTATAGCCTTGCCACGGTAATATTATCTATACAGTATTGTAACTCGGCCGTATCTTTGCAATAAATATCTACAACCGCGCGGTACGTAAACACGCAATCCGCCGTAATCCCGTAAAAATCCGTAAACCCGCTTCCAGCATTTTAATTACATTTGCCTACTTTGTGTTTCCATTTAGTGTTGTGGCTGTAAATATATTTTTTTATATAAACAAATAAAATACTTTGTGAATTGAATACAAAGTATTCAATTAAAATGCGTGTTGTTTTTAGATTGGTACATTTAATTAAACTCGCCAGATTAAATATGTACTTGAACTTATTTTTAGTAAAAAAAAATCGGTTGTCTGTAAAGTTGGTTTACAGACGATAGTTGAACGTGACAACGTCTTAAGAAAATACTAATGGAATGGTAGCATTTACGGAACGCCTCAGAGCGAGGTAACGCCGCATGAGTCATGTTTTTTCGTGCGTGCAGCCAGCTCTATCGAATTATAAGAAGTTGTCACGTCAAAAAATCGCGCAGTTATTGTTAAAAAACAACACACCGTCCGTTTTTCCTTGCGGCACAGTCGCGATCGTCTGCATGCCGAGCGCAATGCCGAGATCGAGGCGCTTAGTCAAAGCTCGCGCTTCGTCCGTTTGTATGAAGTTGGAATACTGTATAGATAATATTACCGTGGCCTTGCTGTGTTGCGATGCGGACGTTGCCTAAAGCTATAGTTATAAGCGCTTATAAAGTATATTGACACGTCCAAATAACTTAATCTGTTTAATTGAATGAAGTATTATCAATTATTGATTTCTATGGACATATGGTCAAAATTTAAGTTGCTTTTTATAGTATATTTTATTTTTTAAACGTTGGTTTCAAATGTACGATAGTGGCGATATCATCAATGTAGAGCAGATGGGATATCTCACTGGATGCTGGCACTAAATTATATAGCTCATCAGAACCGACTGTATAATGGGGAGTCCATTCAATTGAATCTGTCGTGTAAGGCAGTGCACGTCAAATAATAACTTTAAGTGGCAAATTTTTGATACTCTGGGTTACGTTTTTGTAATTTTGTAGGAATCTCTAATTGTAAAAAAAAGATAGCCTATGTTACTCGATTAAAATGTAACTTTTTATGGTTTAAAGAATTTTTAAAATCGGTTAAGTGGTTAAGGTGTGATAGTGTTACAAACAAACAAACTCACTTTGGCATTTATAATATTAATTAGGATTTGGACATTTGGCTAAAACTCGTATCTTTTAGACCTACATAACATACAACTACCTATATATTAATACGTCTTCTATATATTAATACGTGATGGGAAAACTTTGGACCCCTTTTTAAGACAATTGCGCGAACGGAGCAATATGAAATTTGGCACAGTTAGTTTACATTGTGGAGGAGTGCAGAAATATATTATTTTTAAATAAAGTGCATTAGAAATACATTTAATAACAAAAATAAATATTACACACTCTACATACATGTGACATACATGATGTTATACACATACGTACATGCGGTCATATTAACTTGACGCATGCCGTTGATGACGTCATTTGGCGCAAAACTTAACAATAATGTCCAAAAACAATATAACAATAACAGAAAACTAACCAAATTATCTATGCGCGTATCGGTTACAAAAATGCTGACCATGGCCATACTGACACTTATATTATTAACCGGGCGAGCTAAGGGAAGCCCCGCCTTACATTCCAAAGATGCGTCAAGTTAATGTGACCGCGTTGTAGGTATAATATTTTCTTTACGGCTAAAGTCAGTTGTGAAACTTAAAATATATTTTATTAATTAGTCTGGTCAAATTTTGGCCACAGGCGACTGCTAGTATTTAATAAACACCCAAATTCATAAATACAATCGTATGTTATCACATGAGCTTGCAAATTCCTATGTTTTATACGTTTTACACGCGACAAACTCGCTACTATAGGTATACTTTAAATAAGTTAAAACTACATACAAAAAAAATATGTAAACGGTTGACCCTGCAGGCCATCCCTGAAACTTCCCGCTAAAGCTAAAAAGAGAAAAACCTATAAAAGTATAGACTTTTTCAGTTTAAACATCTATTTTGTTAAAAACGGCTGTACATTGATTTTTGTAAAGCTGAATATTTTATAAACGATGATCGATTTTAATCTTTCGAATGGCATTCAATTCAATTTTTAAGATCTAAAATATTGCTTTAGCTAAATAATCGATAGGTTGAAAATGTCGAAGCAATGTCAAAAAACCTTTTTTTTAAAGAAGTTTCTTCATTGACAAATCCCAATAAAAAAAAATTTACCAATTTTGATCTATTTAACTGTATTTGATGCAGTTTTTAAAGGAGAAAAGTTGATAAGTTTTTTAAGTCAACCAGTGTATTAGCCTGAAAGCTATTTAAAAAATGTTAAGTGACTTTGCGAAAAATAACGTAATTTTAATATTTGAAAAGTAGAATACTAAGAAGTTATGTCGAAAAACACTTTTTTCAACATTTTTCGTCAACGGTTACTCCCAAACGAATAAATGAATTTTGATGCAATTTATGCGTTAGATGTAGTTTATTAAGAATAGAGCTGATGAGTTTTTGTTATATTAAAAAAATACTGTTTCGCCAAAAATTTTTTTGAGGTTTTTTCAAAATTTCCCAAAATCTCCAGGCTGACTTGGTTCAATTTTTTAGGACATCTAAGTTGAGCAAAATCCAATCGAATGCCATCAACCGCGTTTCGGTCGGTCCAGCCGTTTAAAAGTTTATTTAATTTATTTTATTTTATTAGGAAAACAGTACAGTAATTATATAAAAAATAATAGTTAATAATAGTTTTCGCAAAAAATAAAAATAAGTTATGAGATGTTTATATATACAAAAATACACATGCACACACACACATACATACATATATACAAATAGATTTACTGATGTCATCGTGAAAATACTTGGAAAAGGTTCCTAGGACCTCTAAACGTGGAGATCTAGTGAAAACTCGATTTTCGACAATCGGGGCAAAATCAGTAACTTTCTCATCTACATTCGTAGTTGGAAGTTAAAAAAGACGGAGGCAGCCGTGAAGACTGCCGATAGAAGTGATAACTTAAAACTGTGTTTACCTAAATATTGAGTGTATTAATCACTATTTTATGAATAGTCATGTCGAGTAGATCCCAAAATCTCCTCTTTGGCTCCTCAACTTTATTTACATGTTAATTTACAAGCATATAATATGTCATAAATCATAATTAATAGTTTGCAAAGCTATTGTTTTCAAATTTACACCCATTATATTATAATAGGGATAACTTTGTAAATTTAAATAACCCATCTTTTTAAAATTCGTTTATTTACGCAACATTTCCGTGTTTGATTTACTGATTTATACATATTTAAACAGAGGAGAGCAGGAGATGAGTGATACCATAAGGGTTTCGTTTTCCATTTGAGATACGGAACCCTTAAAAAATATACGTGATAGCCTCTTTTTATATAGTCATTACAGTTTTTAGAAACTACAATTTTTATAAATACGATGCTTGCGTAGCCGCAGATGCGAAAGTACTTAATAATTTTCCATTTAGTTCGCCAATAAACTTTTTTTTATAGTATGAGATAGCAAACAAATAGATGGGTCTCCTGATGGAAAGAGTCAACCATCGCCTATAGACACCAAAGGTGTTAATGGTGCGTTGCTACCTTGTGGCGAGGTCTTAGGCCACATGCATAAGTTTACCGGACCTTACCCTCCAAACCGGAACACGACAGCGACAAGCACTGACGCTATTGCGCAGGAATAGGAAAGGCGGTGGGACCAGACCCGGGCGAGATAATGCAGAACTCTACCACCTAGTGGCCACGATGTTAGTGACTCGTACACCCAATCAGTAGCCTTTTACGACCAGCCTGGCAGAACAGCAGTTAGACTATTCTTCAAAGTGGCCCGGGACCAACACCAATACCAACACCAAACCAACACAAAACTGATTCTATTAAAAATTCATGCCTCCGACAACGCAAAAACTTGGGGTGTTATAAGTTTAACGTGTTTATCTGTGTGCCTGTCTGTGTCATCGTAACTCGCGATCGGGTTTTTTTAATCAAAAGACTGGTTTATTGAGGTTTTTAGTTACGAGATGCACTTGAAGCATACTCTCCCTTTATCTCAATATTTCTTTATCTCTATCTCTCTTTAATCTCTTTATATTTCTATATCTCTTTATGTCTACTTCTTTTCATTTCTAACTCCCTGTACCTCTGTTTCTCTATAATATAGAAGATATAGAAAAAATATAATGTAGAAGAGATAAATCTCTATTTCCCTTTATTTATAATACTCTTTATTTCTATCTCTCTTTATATCTCTTCATGTCCGTCTCTTTTCCTCTCTATATCACTTTATCTTTAACACTCTTATTTCACCCCGTTTTTTATCTCCATCTCTCTTTATCGCTATTTTCCTTTATCTCTTTCTCCCCATAGCTTCCTTTACCTCTAACACTCTCTACCTCTATCTCCCTTTATGTCAATCTCTCTATCCCGCTTTAATTCTATCTCACTTTATTTCATTATTTCTATATTCATATTTTTCTTTATCTCCATTCTTCTTTTTCTCTTTTCCTTGATTTCTATCTCTATCTCCATTTACCTCTATCTCTCTGTATCCTCGTCTCTTTTTACATCTACTTCTCTTTATCACTATTTATCTTTATCTGATTCCCTGCATCTCAATCTCTTTTTTCTTATACGTTCTATCTCTATTTCCCTTTATCTCTATCTCCCTTTGTATATGTTTATCTCTATTTCTCTTTATCTCTATCTCTCTTTACTTCATTCTCTCATTGCCTCTAACCCTCTTTATTTTTATCTCTATTTATCTCATTATTTCCCTTTCTTTACCTCCTTTCCTCTATCTCTTACTTTCATCACGTCTACAATGCTTTAATCTCTCTCTCCTCTCCCTCCCCCTCTTAAACTTTCTGTATGTTAGAGGGATAAGGGGAGAACCCCTTATCCCTCTAACAGTCCATTTATTCCCTTTTTTCACCCCCTAGTAACTTCTTTTCTTTCCTTTCTTCCCTTTTTCGAGTGAAGAGTCCCCTTCCACCGCTTTCTTCCCCCTCTTCACTGTCTCACTTTACCTCTTTTTTCCCACACTCTACATCCCACGTTTCTTCTAACTCTCTCCTTCCCCCCTTTCTTGCCCTTACCTCCTCTTTCTTCTATAATATGTTCAAACAAAATAAAATACATAAATACTGAAAAATAATAAATATTTAAAATTGATCCTATTAGGATTAATCGAACTGTTGCATAAATCATAAGCCTCATTGATTTCTTAGCTATGTTTTGATTAATATTAGCATGACGCCATCTTTCCAATATCTTGAGAACTACGACGGTTAACAACTGACGAGACGGTATCGATGACCTAAGTTTTTTTTTCTTTCTTTCTCTCACACTGACCGGTGGCTGTTTCTTAACAGATATTAATTAATATTCATTATTATACTAATTATAATTTTAAATATGTCATTATTAAAAATAATGTTTGTAACGAATAAAACATACAAAACAAAACTAATACTGAAAAAAATACTGAAACTATTCATCGTACAAATTCTTGCCTCCATTAGGAATCGAACCCTAGCTCCATTGATATCGTACTTATTTTTGATAATCGCTCGACGAACGTCTAAGTTGTTGACTAATGTTGCTGACGTGAATCCATGTAATATTCTCCTGCCAGAAATCGTCTTACGCGGCTAAAGAAGTTTTCACTTCAAAAACACAGTACAGTTACACAGGAAGAAGTACAATATAGCTAATATTTGGTTGTAATGTCGTAAGTGCACGAGCAACGTAGAGTTTCATTTTTCTAGAAATCCATCGAAATGCGGATAAGCATAAAAATATTCATTTGTTATACAGTATATATGTTAACATTACCGCATATTTAGTCTAAACAGGAGCAATGTATGCGGAAATAATTTGCTCATTGTCAGCAATTTTACCAAGCATGTATAGGATCTGTTTCCTTTCGTTTCTTAAAGTAAGACAAGCGTATCCAATTTGGTATTTTAATATACATTCGTCTGGCTATGACGCAATATATTTCGACTTACTATACATCGTGGCGTTTTTTTAATGTTGACTGCTAATATAGGATGAAACAAGCACAAGTTTTGACTATTTATTCGTGGCTAGATTTAGGTATACATACATAGGTATACATATTTTGACACTACCTCCTGATTGATTTGTGCCTAACAAATACTTAGTATTTTTTTAAGAAATCTCAAATCACATTTCCTCCTGATTGATTTGTGCCTAACAAATACTTAGTATTTTTTAAGAAATCTCAATACTAGCCCGATTCTGCTACCGGTGTGTTAACAATTCCGTGCCTCAGAGGAGTACGTTATACTGACGGTTCCACTTGGCACCTAACGATTAATGTTAAAATCTCGTAAGGTAATAGGGATCACCACTCACTCAATCCTTGAAACGAGGTAATTCATTTTTAAAGATATTTTTAGAGAACTTTAGAAAATCAATTCAAGAATTTCATCGAGTTGGGGCACCACAATGGGCTTGAGTGGGTATTTCGACGCCAATCAATCGGCAAGTCCCATACTGAGTGGCCCGGCAGTAGTAAAAAAATATCTGTAAAACGGTTGACCCTACAGGCCATTTCTGAAACTTCCCGCTAAATTGAGATATTTTAAGCTTAAAGGAGTAAGCATGGATTTTTCAGATTAAACATCTAGTTAGTTAAAATTGTCAGTATATTGATTTTAGGAAAGCTATATATTTTAGAAACGATGATGAATTTTAATCTTTCGGACGGCATTCAATGCAATTTTTGAGATCTAAAATGTTGGTTTCGCTACATAATCGAAAGCTTGAAAAATGTTGAAGCAATGTAAAAAACATTTTTTTTGAAAAATGTTCGTAAATGATAAATCATTAATAAATTGACGGATTTTGATCCAATTTAGGATATTTGACGCAGTTTTATAACAAGAAAGGCTGATAAGATTTTTAAATCGATCGGTATATTTGCCTAAAATTTATTTTAGAAATATGAAGTGAGTGTGTTGTAAACAACGTTATTTTGATATTTGAAAAGCAAATCTGTAACTTTTGGAAACTTAATTTGATTTCAATTTTTGAAACGGCCTAGATACAGTATTTACCAAGTTCTAAAATAATAAAAAAAAATCAAAAATTGATTGATAAATCTCGAAGTTTTTTCAAAATTTTTCTTTAACAATAACGTCCGAACGGATAAACCGATTTTGTGTTGTTGTTAAAGTTATGTCAAGTTTACGTACACATATATACATACATACAGATATACTGTCACACGTGACAATAATCGAAAAACGTTCCTTGGACCTCAAAACGTGGAGATCTGGTGAAAAGTTAGTTTTAGAAAATCGGGGCAAAATCAGTAATAGGAGTTACTGATTTTGAAATTTTGTCGATTTCTCTTCCTAAAATAAGTATATACATACTTAGCGGAAGTAAAAAAGTAAAAACAACGAGTACCGCGCGTAGACGAGTAAGCGGCTGCTGAGAGGCAGGTCTATCTATAGGTACGATTGTAGCCTCCGCTACGACAAGCAAACCGAAGCGCAAGACGTACTCTACCTACCTTTTTTCGAAGCGCTTCGTCATGTTTTTGAAACCTCACAACTTGAATTTGGATTATATCAGATTCGCAAAATTCTCAGGATATGATGTTAACAGTACACTTATTAAATTTCAATTGCATAGCTTTTGTTGAAAGTTTCAAATGCAATTGATACTTTAGATTTTATAGGTATTTAAAAACCTTGATTTCGTACTTCATGAAGTCCTAGAAACCATAAATTTAGTATGTACAATAAAATATAAAACTTAGAACTTTAACTCCCCAACCCTTTACAACTAAGGGATAGAATTTTGGAGGAGACTTCCGAAATGTTAATGCTATGTTAGACCTCTAGTCTAAAAATTTGTGTGGAGATTTCTTATTATAAATAATAAAATATGTATTTCAGGATTTTTAGAATTTTATGCCCATCCTTTAAATTAGACTGTAGCGCAGCTGGTCGGTACCGCTGAGGGGATATAGTGATGGAACCAGCGGGCTAGCTTCTTGTCAGGTGACGTCATAACTGTGGAGGTTGATGACGTCACACAGAGACAAGGAATGTGAAAGGAAGATCTTCCCAGCCAGGCAAGGTGTACTGCCTGGTTTCCGAAGTCCATTTAAGAAGCGTTGAAACTTGTATATAGTGTTACAAGATAAATAATTTAAAAAAATCATAAGCCACTTACAAAACAAAGTGAAATCCCACCAAAAACAGTTTTAACTAAAATGTTGCTATGACGAGATCATATGGCTCGCAACACAGTGAAGTGTCATTGGCGCACTGTCAAAAATTTATCATAACTTGTGCAGAACCATCACTTCACGAATTCTACACCTTAGTCAAAACTGGGCCGTTTCGGTACCGTCACATGTGGGCGTAAAGTGAAAAATTTATTCACGGTTCAATACTTTTCTGTCATACGATAGTTCTCATAGTAACGAAACGCCAAGCCAAATATTTTGGCTAAAATGTAAAGTTTGTTAGATTAGGGCTTGTAGAGTGAGGGTGTGTAGAGTTAGAAGCTTGGTTCTACATAAGATAAGATAACTTTTTGCCAGTGCCAACCATATGGTCTCGTCGTGGCCAAAATTTGCATGAAATGTTTTTAGTGGGGTTGGTTATTTGGGAATAATAATTTTATTGGTGTTTTAATAATCGGAACTCGTATTTCTGATGTTTTGAATTATCATTTAGTCGGACTTTTTGTATTCGGTATATTGATTCTCGGTACTTATTTTAAATTCGTATTTGTGACTAACAAAATAATTTTGTTTGTATGTAGAATTTTTAGAACAAAAGAGATGGAAACTTTCATGTCATCACAATTACGATAATTTTTATTTTATTTATTTACTAGCTGTTGCCAGCGACTTCGTCCGCGCGGAGTTCGTTTACTCCGCACTACCCCTCCCCCGTAGGTGATAGCGTGATAGCGTAGCCTATATGTTCACCCGACCTATTAGTAACATTCATACAAAATTTGAAGTAAATCCATGCAGTACTTTTTGAGTTTACCCCGGACATACATACAGACAAACAGACAAAAATTCTAAAAACTATATTTTTGACTTCGATATCGATTATAGATCACGCCCCAAGTATTATTTAAAAAAATATTCAATGAACAGTTTTGACTTTCCTACGATTTTATTATATGAATACATAGTACTACTATGTGTCTCTCTTCGCATCGAGTTCTCTCTGTCACTGCGATTTAATATAACACTTGAATTTTTAATTAACACATGAGGGAAATATCTAAATATAATTTATCTACCTTTACTCACCTGACCTGGCTGCAGGTAAATATAGCAGTCATAGAGCTAGTAAATTTATTGTAGTGCCTACTACAATAAAGTTTATAATATAAAATATTTAAATTTTCCGCTTGGATCCTGCCATTTACGTGTGAATGTATCAATTATAAATAAATTAACTGTTAATTAATTAATTACTTTTAATTGTAGCACACCTAAGGCATAGAATACATAATGGTAAAAGTACAGAACAGACACTCCGGAAAGTCGTTTAAAGAAAGAGAGACTCTTGATAGGAAACAACTAGTTATTTTGCGAATTTCCGCGAACTTTTATGTACCTTTGCGATGTCACTGAAAAGGAAAACATATAAAAGCGGTCTAAGAAATGGAACAAACTTACCGTAGGTCTGAAAAATAATGAAGACTCCAGACCTTCACCAGACCTACGGTAAGTTTGTTCCATTTCTTACACCGCTTTTACACGTTTTCCTTTACAGTGACATCGCAAGGATACACTTA
Source organism: Apodemia mormo (assembly GCA_036924255.1). Taxonomy (NCBI): domain Eukaryota; kingdom Metazoa; phylum Arthropoda; class Insecta; order Lepidoptera; family Riodinidae; genus Apodemia; species Apodemia mormo. The sequence continues at coordinate 15,209,070 of JAUPFN010000004.1, read as the reverse complement.
AAATTTCGTGGAAATTTGCAAATGTTTTCTGAATCGATACAATGAGTTATACTGTATTTCAGTGTAACTCATTGTATATATATACTGTGTTATATATATATATATATATATATATATATATATATATATATATATATATATATATATATATATATACTAGCTACTTTAATAAGCAAGCTTCACGTGATAACCCTATTTTCGATATAAAACTTCCGGTGACAACAAATGGTTCCAAGGATGACACATATCAATGTAAATCAATTTATCAAAACAAAAATCCATTTATATTCCATACCAATGTGATAGAAATCCTTAGAGCTTCATTTGAAAAACCATTTTTTTATGAATGTATACTAATATGTATTCATTTCTTTAACTCTTCATGTACAAAACACATATGTGTTATACTCAAGCATTGAATAAACAAAATACAGTACATAGGTGTACTGATCTCTTTAAGATTGATCCTGTTCCTGTTAATATTATAAATGTGAAAGTATGTGTGGATGGATGGATGGATGTATGTTTTTTACTCTTTAACGTAAAAACTACTGAACGGATTTAGATAAATCTTTACATTAACATAGATTATACATCAAAATAACACATAGCCTACATTTTATATGCACTTGGTGCAATTTGGTCCTAACATAACGATAAGTATCAAGTAAGTCAGAAAAAATCCTGCCTTCTGAGAGCTATCTATCTATCAAGATAGAAGAAGCGAGCGCTGCTTAAACTGTTAGGGTTACACGAAGCTATATGAGGGGTGGGATTGTGTGTTTTAAATAATTCTAAATGAACGCCCGCGACAGCGACGCGACAATCTGGGAATCTTCAAAAGAATAGTGAACAGGTACCTTCTAGGGAAGCGCGTTCCATTTTAGGCTGTATCTTAACTTACCACCAGGCGAGATCGTGGACAAGCGCTTCCCTATCGATAATAAAAATACAAAAGATACACAGACAGACAAAAACGTAAAAATCATATTATGGCCTATAATTTGCGCAATCACAATATGCTCTCACTGTTTACTAAGTTTTACAGTTGTCATTCCAGAGTTATAACGGGATATGTAGACGTACAAGCAGACAAAAAAACACTTTATATTAAATACACACATATATATGCTATTTTGTTTAAGGCTAAAGTCTGTTGTTAATCTTATTCGAGATTTTGATATGGCTTACAATACGACTTATTACCACGGTGTGACGTAACACTTCCAAATTTGCGTTTATTGTTACATGACTTAATGCCTATTTTTTCGAATATTGAAATATTATTCCTTATCTTTTAAAATAAATGTTTAGTTTTTTGTCATATATTATAATTAATCATTAACAATTACAATATATCCAATTCACTAGCTGCAGCGTGCAGCCCGCTGCAAAAGTTTTTAGCGTATCCCGCGGGAAAACCTATTTTTCCGGGATAAAAGCAGCCTATGTGCTATGTCATCATCTACATGTGTGCTAAATTTCATTTAAATCCATTCAGCAGTTTTTGCGTAATTGAGTAACAAACATCTATCCATCCAAACACCCAAACGTTGGCATTTATGATATATACCTACCTAGATTCTAAGTGGGAACAAGCCTATTTATCTAATAGACATCTGTGCTTTAATAATAATAAAATTACGGTCGTATTCCGTCCAGATGCCTCTGGAGATCTAGTTAGTCTGTTTAAAACGTATCTATTTAGTATGTGTATATTAAAAAGTTTAATTAACACACAGTTCTTAAGGTAAGCCTAGACTTGTATTTAAATGATTGTGTTATCCAGATATTTCGGTAGCACAACGTAGACTATTCTTTATTATTGAAACTAGTACCCCGACTAGGCTTCGAATGGGTAGTAGAGTATATATGCCTCCTTTTTTAAATCGTAGTTTAGTATTAGTTGTCGAGTTGAGCATGTAGATTGAATTTAAATGTAACCGAGCGACTCGGTGTGACCATAGTTGCCTCAAGCGAGCCCCATTGGCGTTAGACCGGTTTAATTTATTTTTCGCGCAAGTTTTTATTTTGCTATAGCGCTTAAGATATTCGTTTAAATTTTATGATGATAATAACAATGCTATGTGTGTGAAATGCTTAAGAAAACTTACGTGTTTAATTTAATTAGCGATCGCCCTGTGGTGGAAATTCGACCATAGACAACAATAAAATCTCATTTAAGTTTTACATCAGACATTAGCGGTAAAGATTATAGTAAAGTATACACGTGCGTTTATTATCATATATGTATGTCACGTAAATATGCCGCGAGCACTGTTTATTTTAATTAATTTAATGTAATTTTAATGCATAATATTATTTAAAAATATTCGGTCGCTGCAGTCCTCCGCGATGTAAACTTCTGTGCCAAATTTCATATTCCACCATTCGCGTTATTGTCTTAATAAGGGGTACAAAGTTTTTATTTCACGTATTAATAGGGATCAATACTGTATCCATCTAAATAGTTTTACAATGTCTACAAGATAATATATGTATCGATGTGAGTGTGACATATGTTTTACACTAGTAAAAGTTTTTCTTAAAAGTCCATTTCCTCTTTTCTCGCGCGCGATAAATAACAGACTGTTTTTCGAAACGGCCTGGTCTGCTGTCTTTTAATCAATACATATTGATGCATTATACGGATGCAGTGTGGTAACAACGTTAGCACGGAAACGAAGGTGTAGGCTATTAATTATAGGAGCCCAAGATGTTAACCATGTAGTTAGATACAGTAGACACTCGTGTGTCGTAGGGACCTATTTGATTTTGTCGATTAAATTATAGGAAAAATAAAAGGTTATATAATATTTTTCATTTTAATTATGGAAAAAAATCTACAGATAAAAAAATTAAAACAAAAACAGTGAAACACTGAAGCGCGTTAGATTAAGGTATTAGGGGGTTAACTGCCAGCTAAAATTTATATAATCTGATAAATCAAGTGTAGCATAAGGGAGTGGGAGGGTCAGAACGTTGTAAAGAAAAAGTTGTCTTGACATTCTCGAGCGCGTCTGAATTTTCTTTTATTTTAGAGGAGAAGCTGTAAAATAACGAAAAAACATAATCTGACAATTTCCACAAGCCGAAGTTTTCGAAGCCTTACGTCTCAATCCTTAAGGTAACGGAAGAGGTGCAACCAATTAATCAATTAAATAAAGTCTCATGCTGAAGATGCAACTATCCTGTCAATAAATCAGGCATATCACCGCCCCGTTGGTCGAGTGGCTAGCGACCCTGACTACACAATTGACGGGGCTCGGGTTCGATCCCTGACGGCGACAAGCATTTTTTTTTTTTATAGAAGAGGGGGCAAACGAGCAAGAGGTGCACCTGATGGTAAGTGATCACCGCCGCCCATGGACATCTGCAATACCAGAGGTCTTGCAGTTGCGTTGCCGGCCTTTTGTGTGATAAATATAAATATTTGTATTTTCGGGCTTGGGTGTCTATTAAATCTATTCCAGTATTTTTCTATGTTTTAGTATCGTTGACTAACATCCATAACACACGTAAATAATTTGCGTACTTTGGGGTTAGATCAGTAAGTGTAATTTGTCCCTTGAATATTTATATTTTATTTATATAATAATACTAGCTGACCCGGCAAACGTTGTTCTGCCTTTTTAACTACTCTTATTTTTTTCTATATTTTATTACCTTTTAAACCTTCCCTGGACTTTCAAAACCAAAATTAGTCAAATCGGTTCAGCCGTTCTCGAGACTAACGAACAGCAATTGATTTATAGATTTCGCTAGTAGTGATGGGAATTATATCTACTTTTATTTCACTATCACATCGTAAAGTTATTTATTTTTTGTCACTGTTATATCACGGGTGATAAATCATGACCGTCATATTTTATTAGTGACGATTATTGTCACAGAGGGTGCATTTTATTCCGTATGCTATATCGCCGCGCAGTGATTACTATTTATAAGTGATCGGTAAAGTGAAATAACATATTAAACATAATCTCTCTTCTACCTGGTGCCACGGTGTTGCTCAAATGTTGTTGATTTGTCTCTTTCGCACGATGAATTTCTACGAATTTTAAGCATAAGTAGTAGCTTTGCCCGCGCGAAATCAAATCACGCTTGCTTTATATAATATAACGGACGGTTTCGATGCATATAACTGGTGTGACACGTAAATTATTTTATAACGAGTGATATAACCAGTGATGCGTGAAATGTGCTATGCCTAATTGCTAGTTATTTATAAATAAGTTACATTTGCAAAGACAAATTAACAAAACATTTCGCAATTGTTAAGCTTCTTATTTTTGTTTACAATGTATAATATTGTGGTAACTATTTTGTTGTTTAGTGACATATAAGTGAAGCTATTAAGTCGTGTTTAATTGCATTGTGTCTAAACAAGGTCGTAAATGAAATAACTAACTATATCTTTGCAGTGCCACAAAATGTTTTGAGTAAAATGCCCTATATCAGTGTTATTTCTGTATTGTTTTGATTTCAATATAATTTATAACTAAATTATGTATTTGTTGTTAAATTCAAGCCCTGTCCCAGTTATAGATGAATCTCAGCTAAAGAAACTCCAAGATTTCTTGTTGTAGACAATATACATTCAGTCAAAAAGTATCAGGGATTAATGATTTGTTTATGGTTCCAAATTCAATTTTTTTTTTGTGTTGTTTTGCCGTTCTGCTACGTAGATCGTAGAAGCGACCAATTGGATTTTGCGAGTCACTACCATTGTGGCTACTAGGTGGTAGATTTCTGCATTGTCACGTCCGGGTTTGATACCACCGCTTTACCTATTCCTGCTGCATTAGAGTCAGTTTTTGTTACTGTCTTGCTCCGGTTGGGAGGGTAAGGTAGCCAGTAAACATATGCATATTGCGTTATGCGTATGTTATAACCTCGCCACATGACAGCAACGCACCATTAACATCTTTGGTGGTTATAGGCGATGGATGTCTCTTTCCATCAGGAGACCCATCTGCTTGTATGCAATCTTATAAAATAATTAAAATAAATAATTAAGAAATATTACAGATATATTTGTCAATGGGTTAACATGTCGTCGATAGTCTTTCATTCTCTATTTCAGCTCTTTAGGGATTGGTTTTTAAAAAAAGTTAACCTGTGTTTGAGCCCGAAACTTGTCAAATTTCATAGGAATCGGTTCAACGATTAAACCACGAAAAAGCAACGGACAGAAAGACAGACTTTTGTATTTATAATATATGTATGGATAAAATCTCTTTTTATCCATACCCATATTATAAATGCAAAATATAAAAACTAATTCAACATAAGCAAAGACTTGTTTTTTATATCATAAGATAGCAAACAAACAGATGGGTCTTCTGATGGAAAGAGTCAACCATCGCCTGTAGACACCAAAGATGGTAATGTTGCGTTACCATCCTGTGGCGAGGTCTAATGCATAATTCGTTCTATGCTTTTAATCGTCGAAACTTGGTGAAACTGCTTTTTGATTTTAATTATAAAATTCTTATACTGGTTTCACTACATAACATATATTCACAAGAATCTTGTTTAACTATAAGTCCTGAAGATGCGTTAATACGCGAAACCGGTAGACTTTAAATAATTTCGAAGTATATATATGTAGTGAAACCAGGACAAGTGTTTTATAATTAAAATCTAATGCATAAGTTTACCGGCTACCTTACCCTCTATACCGGAACACGACAGAGATTAGCACTGACGCTATTGAGACAGGAATAAGTAAGGCAGTCGTACCAGACCCGAGCGAGACCATGCAGAACTCTACCACCTAGTAGTCACGATGTTAGCGACTCGTATAGTCAATCGATCGCCTTTTACGACCTGTTCAGTAGAACGGCAGTTGGTCTATTCTTCAATGGAGCCCGGGACCAACACGGGGCGTGACAAATAGCTTAGCTGAGTATATGAAAAATAGTTGATTGAATTAAAAAAGTTACCGAATCGACAGATCTACCAAAGCACACCTCAATGTCTTTACGGAGTTTGTTAAAATTCACGAAGCAACGATGGCGCTTAGAGGTTTTTAAATATGCTACCCCGTTGGGGCTAGTAAGGGGGTCTAGGAAAGGGATTTTGGGTTGGAAGTTTTCCCTCAAATACATGTTTTTTATATAGAGTCGAGAATCTAAGGTGATTTGTTAAAAATAAGAATAATAATATTTACGGGACAAATCACACTTACAGGTCTAATCCCAACGTATGCAAATTATTTGCTTGTATTATGAGTGTTAGTCAATGATACCAATACATAGAAATACATATATAAATACAAGAATATATTTAATAAACACCCAAACCCGGAAATACAAACATTTATGCTTATCACACAAATTATTGTCCCCGTCGGGAATCGAACCCATCGATTGCGTAGTCATGGTCGCTAACCACTCGACCAACAGAGCGGTCAAAAAAATCCAAATACTTCGACTTGTAGAACTCAGCCGATTATATTTTTTCGTTATTTTTATATCAGTTCATTGACTTATTGTATCAGTTTCTTCAAAATAAACGAAAATTCAACCGCGTTCAAGAATGTCAAGACAACTTTTTTGCGTGTTTGTGATCCTCTTTTTGATTGAAATCTTCGGATTTTCGGAATTACCATACGAGTACCTTAATCTGAAGCGTTTCAATATTTTTATGTCACCGTTTTTTACCTTTTTATCTGTAGATGCTTTATGTACTATTGATATTAAAAACATTATATTATAACATTTTATTTTTCCTAACATCTAATCTAGAAAATCCAATTGCTACCCATGACACTTAAGTAAATCCTCATTCAGCTCTCTTGGGCTACCCTTACTACTAAGGAGATAAAATCAGAGTTAAAAATTTATTTGAAAATCGGATTTTTGTAATCGAAACTACGAATCGATGGGGCTCGGGTTCGATTCTGGACAAGTACGTACATATCAATCATCAATCTCATATCGTCAACACCGATACCGGACCACTGGACTACACAGGTGAACAGTTTTTAATTTATACAGGGTTACTTTTAAACGTCCGGCCAAATTTTGAAATTAGGAATTAAATATTGAATTGAAAGTGCGTTTTAATTATTACTGTAAAACTATTACAAAATAATAGAAAAATATTCACTTAAAAATATCCTACTAAATTCATGAATTAAACGCACCGAGTCTTGTGATTAAATTCTGTAATGCTGGCAGTGAGTCATTTTACACTTAACTATACTTACGATAGTAACTGTTACGTAATCTGTCGCTCTAAGTACATTTTTCCCGATCACTTTTAATTTGGTTGTCTCTTTAGTTCAGCAACCCGCCTTTAGGTGGCATTGGTTGTATTGGAAAACTACCGTAATCAGCTGTTTGTGAGAAAGTATATGGGTGTTAAAGTATTTATCATCTACGTACAACAGTGAATATCTGTACTCGTATAATTTGTGTACAAAGTGTTTTAAATATGAATAAACAAAGAAAAAAATACTGCATAAATAAAATAAATATATAATTGTAATTGCATAAGTTGATAAAAAATGCTATGCAATAGCTTTACCGCGGCAGTCTCCGAGTGCCACACGTCTTTTTTATTTATTACACAGTACATGGAAATATCATTCTGAAACTCTAACCTCTATACTAGGACAGCCCGTTTGTTATAGAGGTTACATCCTTAACCTAAGGCTCAACAGTATTAGTAACTTATTTCTAAGTACATTAGTAATCTCACATACTCTACCTGCAACTACTAAAATACAAAATGTGTAACATTATAGTACATAGTTGCTTTTCTTGTGTAATATGTGTGTGAGAACATCGAACATAATAATATGTGTCATTGAGTCTGAACAGCCTCTGAAAATTTTTGGGCGGACCTATAAAAGTAACCCTGTATGCAGTAGAATCCTTGATTACAACTCATAACACATATACACCCATAGCAAATAAAATTTGCTTACTTTGGGGTTAATGATTTGTCCAGCATTATTATTATTATTATTATTCGTACGTAGCACAACTGCTTAGATTTTAACCAGCGTTATCCAGTTTTAATTAATTTATTACAACGCGGAAATTTTAAGCAATTTTAAATATTTATCATTAAACTTCTGGAATATATTTCGCTAATATATTTTTTAACGTGGCTTTTTATTGAGGAAACTAAGAGATTTGAATACTCATATGAATTAAACTTCGAATCCATGATGTGACCTTTGTAAACCAATTAACCTACTTAGATATGTAATTGTAGCACAAGGTAAACTAACAAGGAAAGAACTGCACGATGATAGCAGATTTAATTGTCACACCATGGATATTTCAAGTTTTTGAGGTCAACATTTCTTTAGCCGCGTTGAGAAAGTTTTAGGGTAACGAGATAGCGAGTTTTAGCGAGGTATGGGTAAACCTTTTGGAATTGGGTGGTTGTACGCTAGTGGCTTAAGCCAAATTTATAATGTCGTGAGACGTGTAGGGTAAGGTAGAGTTTGAAAAGTAATTAATATAAGGTTAGAGTTGGTAGCGGTGGAATAATAGGGTAAGGGTAAAAAAAGGGTAGGGTGGAAAAGGTAGCATAGAAAACAGTTGTAGAAGGGTGGTGAAGGAAAAGTAATGTGGGAAAGGTAGTAGATGGATGAGATAGTAAGGGTAGCAGAAGGATAGGGCAGGGTATTCTACTAACCTGAAGGTCAGGTAAGGTAGGAAAGACAATTGAAGAGTAAGTTTTAAAGAGTAGTGCAAGGGTAGGGCAGGAATTGTTCAAAAGATTGGAGAGCTCTACCATTTAAAAGAGTACCTAGTGAAAGAAAGGTATAGAAGCAAGGGTTGCGTATGAAGTTTGTGATGGTATATTGCTATTGGCTATGTGGCAGGGTTGGATACATGAGTTTATCGGCTACCTTATTTTTACACTGGAAAATGGCAGCGGCAAGCACCAATGCTATTGCGACAGGACCCGGACCCGGTCGGGACGATTTCTTTTTATATCATAAGATAACTACAATCAGATGGCTCTCCTGATGGAAAGTGAAGCCATGGCCAGTAGACACCAAAGAATTTAATGATGCGTTGTTATCGGTGTGGCGGGATGGCAATAGCACATGCATAAGTCTACCGGCTACCTTACCCTCCAAACTGTAACATGACTGTACTGCGGCAGGAATAGGTAAGTCGGTGATACTAAATACCCGAGCGAGACGTAGCGGAACTCTACCACCTAGTATTTGCAAAGCACTACTACCTAGTTAGAAGTAACGGTGTTACCGACACGTATTAGACTTCTATTGTGTTTTACGAGATGCCTAGTAACAAGTCATTTAAATTTATTCTCAATGAACTGGCCTGGATCATCATCACTTGTTCGTGATGATCATCAACGCGTAGAGGTAAAAAAAGGTTATAATCATTGATATAAAAAACCCAAGATGCGCGGTCCCGAACAAACCTCTTATCTACTCATGTACTCTAAACTGTCCCTAATCTCATATCAGCAGTTATAGATACAAATTCAAATTTCGCGCTCATTTCAAATAGAATCTCTGCGATCGCAACACTGTCAATTATATTATTTTTTGTACATTGCTTTATAAAACAACTATAATTCTTGCGCTTAAAGTTGGATATGCAAAAACATATATATATATATATATATATATATATATATATATATATATATATATATATATATATATATATATGTATATATATATATATATATATATATATACACACATAGGGATCTGGCGTGAAGGTATATACAAATCTTCACGCCAGATGCCTTACGGGGTAGGAAGAGAGTGCCATATACCACGTTCCTTGCAGGCTTGTCTCGCTTCCTCCACATTACAACACATCCACATACAAACGTAAAAGAGATTTTGTTGTTAATCTATGATTGAATTTCAGTCACAGACGATTGGTAGTTACTAGGAAATTTATGTCCTATTCAATAAATATAGCAAACTAATCAATAACTTTAATAATAGTTATTAAACCGAAATTTACCTGGAATCTATTATTATGATTAGACATTAATGAGATATGTAAATTAAAGTTACGACGTAGTTGAAGCATTAAGAATATGGTAGTTTTCCATTCCTATTGAACGCCTCATAAACGGAGCGTTGAGGAAGTGCTCTACTTTCAACATGTCAAAGTCATATGAATTTTACTGGACTTAAACTATATCCATTGTATTCATTTTTCACTAATAGTGAGTTAGCCTCCATGTTGGTTCCCTGTGTTGTTTCGGGCTCCTAAAAATATATCTTTTGTTGTTCTCTCAGGTCCTTTGTAAGAGGCGACCGACTGACTATGTGAGTCACTACTATCCTGTCTGAGAAGGGTAGAGTTCTGTAATTTTTGTTAATGCTACGAGACTTTTATATATTAGACATAGCCCTGGAGATGCCGTAAAAGGCGAAACCGGTTGGTGATATTAATTAAATTTAAAGTAATTTATGATACAGTACAAGTGCATTAACAAAAATTACAAATGGATTTCACCAAATGCCGACGATATAAAGAGTTTAAAAAAATATGGTAGAGTTCTGCATTGTCTTGCCCGGGTCTGGTACAATCACCTTAACTTTTCCTGCCACAACAGCATCAGTGCTTGTCATTGACGTGACCGTAAGATAGCCGCCATAAGGATAGCAACGCACCATTAACATCTTGGTGTCTATAGGCGATGGGTATCTCTTGTCATCAGGAGAGCCATCTGTTTCTATGTTATCTTATAAGAATAAACATTATTCGTTTCGTAACGATAACTTCATGTTTTCAATTTTTTACCAGAGCAATATCGTAATAATGTAAGCAGATTATTCAAAGGATATTACAGTTTTTGCAAGATAAAGCCTTGATTATTCGATTTATCGCAAGTCCAAAATTTGATCGGCAAAAGATTGCGCGCGAGGATTTAATGTTTTTAAAATAATTCTTCTAAATAAATGAGTTCATATAACGGACTGAAAAAAAAAACAGTATATTCAACATTACCTTATTTCACATATAATAAATATTTTAGGTTTAGGTGAAAAAAAAGTTAAATTGAGCTGATTTGTAATTTTTTAATATTATTTTTTAATATCTAACAACAATATTTTCGTCATTTTGGCTCTACAGTGCACTTTAAGACCATATATCCCGTTGGAAAAATGCATAAAATAAAATATTTTGGCACATTACAATGGTTGCATCGTCTTGAAAGATAACTAACTCTGATGCCTGTTTTCGTAAAACGCTATGCAGGGATTGTCTTCGTTTAAAAAAACCGTTATCAAAAATTATATTCTTGCTCTGTAGTGCACTAAATCAAGACCTAATCTTGCCATAACTGTAATATCCTTTGAATAATCTGCTCACATTATAACGATATTGCTCTTGAAAAACCTTGAAAACGTGAATACGCGCTCTTAAATATTTTCAAGTATAATGTATTAAAAAACTGATTTAAAAAACTTTTTCGAGGATTTTCCATGGTCTGTATGTATGTATGTGCCGATTACGCTCAAAATACGTATCGGTACCATTTTTGTAGCAGCTTTAATATGTCACTTGTTTGTTTTGTATTAAAAATTACTCTCTTATTCAGTGTCGTTTAATTATTTTTAAAATTAAACGAGCGTTATGAGATAAGCACTTTTGAATTTACCAAACCTTTTATGAATATAATCAGGCTTTTTGCTGTTCTATTAAGTGGTAGACCGTTTGAACTGAACATCTTTAGACATTCAGGTTTGTCACGATTATCCAGATTGTCATCTAGCAATAATCATCCATTTACCGTGATTTTTATTAGCTTTAAGCGGGAACGACAATTTTACATGCTCTCTGAAGACTGTGAGACCTAACAGAAGACTATGGACTAGAAATTGAGATTGTCTATATTGCTATTAGAAATAGGTAAAGGCTGTTGTTTTATGATGACTTAACTCAAAAATATACTTTAAAAGTAAATTAAGTGTATGGTTCACGTCGACGAAGTCGCGGGTAATTCTTAGTTCCTATTAACAATTAGGCTGATTATATAAAAAAAATGTATACACGTTGACAGAGATATAGATAAAGGCACATGAATTTTCAATTAGAAAAAAATACAGTTCCCGGGGAATAAAAAAAAACATTCGACGAGCTTAGCTTATTTTTTTTATCTAATTATTTAAAAATATACAAAAATACTTAGGATGCAAAGGAATTCAAACCTTTGCGGATTTTTCTATATAAAATATTCCTATTTAATTCTTAATATAATATTGTCTAACACTTACCATGCATTACTGATAAAACTATACACACTTTAAAAAACATTTGCATTGCTAATTTTCACACGTTTTTATTTTAAGTCTGTATTACGAGCTGACAGACTGAGGTAAAATGAAGAAGGATAATAAAACGACTTTATATACGACTGTTCTGAGATAATTGATTATAGGTAGAAAAAAATGTTGCCAGGTAAGTTTTTCGATGTAGCGTATTATATATTGTTAGAGATTTGTCTTTGTCTTCTCTGTTATAAATTGGCAATTATTGTGCATAAATTTATACAATCTACCTATATATCTATCAAAAACGTATCTTTACGCCCATATACCCGAAGAAGTAGGCACAGGTATACAACAAGTGCATCCACGATTAGCCGAAAATATTTAGTTCCACAATGTGATAGGTGGCTAGCCTATTGCTAACCGGGAACTTCCCAGTCCCAAAAAAGCATATTTTTAAATTGTCCGACCTGAGAACCGAACCCGGGACCTCATATCGTCAACACCAACATCGGAACACTAGACCACAGAGGCTATATATTTATATTTATTGTAAAAAAACAACTTTATCTACTCAAAAGTGTATTTGGAACTACCCGCTTTCTTGCTGATATTTAATTAAATTATACTAACTAAGAAGAATTAATAATTATTGGTTATTAATAATTATTTAATAATTTAATTATTAACTAACAATTGAAGGATTGATATTAACGATAACTTTAGTAAGAAGGTCTTAACGGTTAAAACGTTTTAAGTTCTGGTGAAGATTTCGCGTTAGTATTCTTGTATACTTGTATTATTGTATTATATAAATATGTTCAGACATGACAGAGCTAGGCATACAGTTTAAAATACTCGAAAACATAATTTAAATCATCACAGCCTTTTAGAGGAGACCAGTGTCTGATAGCTACGTTACATTCCGAGCCCAGTGACGAATCTATACCATGTAGGAAGCACTCGAACATATCTTACAAAAAGTAACAACAATAGTACGAATTTGAAGTTGTTGCTTTTCCTTCCCTTGATATATGAGTACCTATATCATCAGGATTATTAACAAGAACCCTACCTTTTCAAGTCCTAGTCAAAAAACTAGACTGAAACTTGGAAAATATGTTATTCTTTGTTAAAAATGTATTCGAATTGAAGATTTATGGCGCTCATTAACGTCGCCTCGGACGAGCTTGTAAAGCTGTCGGACCTGAAAATAATAGACTTATCTAGAAAAAATCCTAGTAATAGTTTGCTAGTGTTTGCTTCTGGTATGTTGATAACTTTTATGTTTTGCACCTATGTTAGGTAAGATGAAGTCTTAAAACTCTGAAATTAGTTAAAAGTGAAAAAAATTAGAACAAGACGACACCCCTCGGAATGGCAATTTTTTGGCGTTTTTAGTTGGCAAAAATTTGAAAGTTCACCATGATTAATGTGAAAGTCCGCGTTGTGGACAAAACCAGTAACTGAAAAAGAATGGAAACCCCTGTAAAAAGTATTTAGCAATGACGAACAATCATTGTCGAACATTTGAATAACGACAATAATTAGGTTAGGAACTACCTATTTACAAAAATTAAATGTTACTACTATAGGTTATGTAATTAAGGCTGAACAGATGTTTTTATTTAAACGCACAGTTAAGAGATAGTTTTAAAGTATAAAAAAATATGAAAAAGCGAAACAATCTATAGTTGGTGCTAACTTGAGATCAAATTTTGAAAATTAAAAAAAAATGTACAAATAAATGTTTGATCGCGCAGTTAAGAGCAGTTAACGAATAATTGATATAGCAAAATAATAATAATAATAAATCAATTTCCGCCCGCCAACTTAAGAGTCAATTTTTGAAAATTAAAAAAACTTAAAACGTACAAAAAAAATTTTGATCGCAAAGTTAAGAACAGTTCACGAACAATTGAAATAGCAAAAGGAAATAATAAAAAAACAATTTGCCCCGCCAACTTAAGAGTCAATTTTTGAAAATTAAAAAAAAACGTACAAAAAATTTTTTTGATCGCACAGCTAAGAACAGTTAACGAACTCCCGCCAATTCAAGACAGCCATACTCACGCCATCCACACCACATATTTGTAACCTGTAGAGAAATATGACCGATTGGTCTGTCACCACCGTTAGAATTTTAATCACGATTTTAACAAAATACTCAACAATCCGAATTTTGCAGATGTATGTTGTCGACTCGAAATAATTATTTTTTTACGCTTTGTAATTTAGGCAGGGTTTCCATTGAGTCTACCGTACCCCTTGACGAAATAATTAATTATTATTATTATAAACATGCACCACTTTCTATTTTCAAAAGTAAGCTATTATCATTTTATATTATTATTTATATTAATGATTATTTACTTTTATTATTTATATTTGTTTGGACCCCGTTTGAGTAAAAGCCTCTCCCAAAGAGTGCCACGCTTCTCATTCCTTGGCTGTGTCCATCCAACTTCCGCCTGTTTTATAATACCTAATTATGATTCTAATTAGATTTTATTAAAATGAATAAAGTGTATTTTAAATGAAGTAGATTTTCTATAACATACATATATGTAGGTAATTAGAATTTATGAAATAATTTTTTTTATCGAATAAAATGACAGTGGCAATATTTTTTTAAATAAAATCCTCTTCGAATCCATTGATATAAAAAACCCTCAAATCTTATGTTTCATGGAATATTTTTTTTTATAATTTATCAATTTAACATAGTGTAAGTAATTAAGTGTTAGTTTTAATAAATAGCTTATTTTTAAAACGTACGCTTACTTATAGTATAATTATAAAAAAATCAAAGTTTATTTTATTTTCTGCGAAAATTTTCCATAGTATTGTATATTTTTTTTGATTTCATCAGAAAGTACAACCATATCAGGAATCTCAATACAAACGAAAAAAACTTTTTTTTAAAAAATACATATTTTACGTGAAAATTTTGCATTTATGATGCTTCTTTAATATTAAATCAAAATAAAGGTAAAAAATAAACATTTTAAATCCAAAAATTACGGCGTATTTGGGATATAAAGAGGTAACTTTTCACCAAGTTTAAAGAAAAAAATTATTTTATGAGGGAGATAAAACAAAAAGTTAGTTTTTTGAATTTTTCGCATAATTTTGAGTTTATGTAAAAGAATGCAAGTACAAAAGTTGTAGATCATTTTACTGCCCACAACTTTTTTCGATAAGACTTTTTTGGAAGAGACTTTGCTGGAAATGGTAATAAACCGTGTTTCCCCTTTCAAAGCCCTTTCCTCCGCCCTTTCCACTTCCCAAACTCAAATCGCCCGTAATTCATTTTCCTTTTATTTGGACTATATTTTCTTCCATTTCCAAAAAGTGTCATGCTGTTCTAAATTGTTTGTTTCAAAAATGATCAGCCCTGGTCTAATAGGTGAACGACTTGGATGTAATTCGATAATTATTGGCAGCTCGGTGAATTCGCACGGCGTGGTTGACGTCGAAATACATCTATCGGCGGTCTAAATCTATCGTCTGTTAATTAATATAAAATCTATACTTTTTGCTTCAATAACTTTTTGCCTTCTACGCCATATCTATTAACCTTGCTCTATTCAAAACCAGTCATCACCACGTAATGCTGCAATCATTTTTAGAAGGTAGTTTTGCCAACCAGCCGCTGCGCATCGAAAACACCCAAATTAAACAACTTGACACGACCAATTACGATAAGAATCTGTTAATAACTCTAAATAAAAAATGTGAAAACCCTCACATGTTACTTTATTGCCAGACCACCGTAATATTTCACGTGCATCAGTTACGAGGCTAAACATGAAAAGAGCTGTTATTGCAATATTATTAGACCGTGGTCCCACGAAAATTTTTTTTTGGATTAATAACAAGCTTTGTGAACAGCTTCATTTTGACGAGACAACCATCTTTTCTATTTTCGAAAAATCTCGAATCGGGTAACTAATAAAGTTAAGGGCTTTGAAAATTTTGATTCGGTGAAGGAAAAATATTTATTAATAACAATAATTATTTTTCGATGGATTCGATGGTTTTTCTGACGAGTCCTCCACTCTAAAGTTTCGGAATTATGAGATTTTTAAATTGCTATTAATCAATTTAAAAATTACCTAATTTTCTCACAAGAACTTATTAATTATTATTATTATTCAAGGGTAACTTTTTCCTACACGTAAACTGGAAACTTTCCTCAGTCCGACACTCTAAACTTTTTTTTTATCTATCTTCATTAGTTACCCGATTCGAGATTTTTCGAAGATATAAAAGATGATTGTCTCGTCAAAACGAAGTTGTTCACAAAAGATCAAAAAACAGTTTGTGACTGTGCCGTGTATGTTTCATGTGAATACGTCTACGGAATGGTCATATTTTTCGGTATCAATTCTTAAGATCCCGTAGTAAAGTAGGAATCCTCATAGTTTCGCCACGTCCGCCGTCCGTCTGTCCATACGTCCGTCCGCAGTCCATCTCAAAGATCCTTAGTACTAGAAAACTGTAATTTGTCATGAATATTGTCACGGCAACATTTCTTAGGTTAGACCTCTACATGTTAAGTGGGGTTTTGAATTTTTTTTTGTTTGTATACTCCATGGTGTAGAATATTGTTAAATAGATTTTTAAAAAATGTTGTCGGTTTGTAAAAAACAGTTTCTTGATTAAAGGACTTGTTTCTGTAATATTAGGCTTTAAAGTGCTAATTTTTGCTAGGGTCAAATGTTCCTCTCCCTCTGCCACCCAAACGGTTGGTTTTGGGGATGGGAAAAAATTCACGGTAGTAGTAAGTATAAGTAAATTAAAACAAACTATTACGGCCTTTCATTTCCATTTGAGCTTTAAATACTGGTCACAGTCATGAACGATGGTTGAAAGAATATGGGCTTGCAACTGAATGCGATGAAAACTAAAGTTGTAGTATTTTAAAGAGAAGCAACCAGAACGGATGTAAGAGTTGCGTTCGATGATGTAGTGCTGGATGAGTTTGTATATATTGGATGTGATATTAGCAGGAATAGAAAGAAGAGTGTGTGCAGGAAACAGAGTAAATGGAGCGTTAGAGAGAGTGCTCAAAAGCACAGTTTTAAGTCGGGGTGCTCGTCTTGCCAAGCATCATCATGTACTTAGCCCAACGCTATAGTATAAAATATTATTACAAAAGCCCTCTTTAGTCCACTTATTGTGATGGGCAACTTCGGGAACCTTCATTCCGCGTGGTTCATTACGCACTTTACCAATTTATCATTTGTTATACTGTTGCCGTCGTTGATTGGTTCGGGTGCCTTCATCTGTTTACGTTTTAGGGATTTCTTCACTTTTTCATATGGATGTTCATGTATCATTAGATTGCTATTTAAAATTCTGTTTAGATGACATACGTACCTCTTCTATCTTGAGCTGGAACTTGAAAGGTTTTTTAGACCAATAAAAAACTTTCCAATTTTTTTACTTAAAATCATAAATTTTTCTTACATAATTGATATATCTTAAAAAGAGCTCTCGAACGAAACTTAATTAAATATCATAACTGCTCCTAATAAAAAGATATACTATATGCAAATTCTGTAACGCACCGAAATTGTGTGAAAATGGCGGCACTTCCTCCTCTATCCTCCGCATCGCATCATAGTCTGCACTTGATTTCGAAAATTCTTTGATTCCTTAGCTATCCAATGGTATAATTAGATTTTTGATGTTGATGATAGTTACGTAGCTATAACACCAAATTGTATCCCCCAATTTTGTTATCATCAGTTTTCTTGAAATAACTATGAAAGCAAATTTAAAGACGTATTTACGTCAAAAAGTTTGTTTGTGGGACCACGGTCTACATTGAAGTAACAGAATTTCAAATTTCGTATCGATCAGGCCTGTACAAGTTGCTTAATTCCTTTCATTAAGTTGAAAAGAGTTTGTGACCTTGAAATGTCTCAACAAAATTCTATTAAATCATAACTAAAAATATGTGACAGTAACGGCTTTAAATTTTTAAAAAAACGCAACCAAATCGGATCATCCACTTGAGAGCTATAATCCCACAGAAAGACACACACACATACATAATTTTAACTTTACTACAATTATCATTTATGAAATGTGCCTCATTTGCAGAGGAGAATATAAAAAGAACTGATGATCTTCGAGTGCAGATCTTGCAGTATCAGGTCAATATTACCATGTCATTGAAATATCAGGATATCCTGTTTACCTTCGATTTCCATCTTCAGAAACTAGATATCTCTGGTCCTGATTTTGATATGGATGCGTGGTTAAATTACAAAATTCCTCTAGCAACTGTACAGCTCCATTTTTTGATCCCGGAAATTATGCTTGCCAAGAAAAATGTATGTGTATGAGACACGACGATATGCTACTCTTTTGTAGCATATCCATACTAATATTATAAATGCGAAAGTCTGTTTTTCTGTCTGTTACGCTTTCCCGGCTAAATCGCTGGACCGATTTTCATGTCATTCGGTATGGAAATAGTTGAAGATCCGGGGTCAAACATAGGCTATTTTTTTCAAAAATCAATCACTATGGGGCTGACATAGGGGATGAAATTTGTATGAAAAACTATATCACGGGCGAAGCTGCTCGGGTCGACTAGTATAGTACTAAATGTAATTTAAAAAATGTAAATATTTGTAAACTATACCAATATCTCAAAAACTACTGAACCGATTTTGATAAAACTTGGACTGCTCCCTAAGTTGAAACATATCTTATTTAAATAAAAAATCTCGATGTGTCTTTTGGCTCTCGAGAAATGTCTGGACAAATATATAAACATACAAATTTACATACACTTACGAAATTTAGTATCCGTGAATAGCCAATTAAATAGAACATCGTACTCAAATATTCAATTCCAATTATATTACATATGTACATATTGTCAAACTGATAACCTCCGTTTTTCGTCGGTTAAAAATATTATAAAGATTTGATTGCTTGTGTTTTTGCAATGGACAAATTCTTTTACCATTAGAAAACTACACTATCCAGGCGTAACATAAGCTACTTTTCTACCAGACTTCTGATAATAAAGTGAAAAGTAAGCCGATGATAATTAAATAGCACGGTTACACTAGCTTTACTATCACTAGTATAGTTCAAAAGTTGAAAATGGTGAAAAATAGAAACAATAGTCGTAAAAATACGTGCAATATTGCATGCGATGTCTCATTCGATCCGGAACGATGTCAACATCACTATATAGTATAAAACAAAGTTGCTTTCTCTGTCTGTCGCTATGTCCCTATGTATGCTTAAATCTTTAAAAATACGCAATGAATTTTGATGCAGTTTTCTTTAATAGATAGATTCATTCTTGAGGAAGGTTTTAGTATATAATCCTATTCGATATGCCTACGGGAACAAAAGCTTTGCGGGTGAAACCGCTTGCAGGTCGCTAGTAAGACATAAACAAAATATAAAAATACCATGTGGCATCGTGGGACGCCAGATAGGTACGGAATTCCTTATTATAAAAATATTAATTTCAAGTTCTATTCGAGGTTCTATTTTTGACGTGAAAACAGGTCAGCTTACCGTGGGTTATTTTCATTTTTTCGGAATCAGAGTCGTCAGAAACTTCAATTTTAGGTATATTCATCGACATTGTACACAGCACTATGGAGGTCTAAATAAAGCAAAGCTTGTAATAAGGGTGCTAGACAACTGATAAACTACTTAGATAAATTTTTTGTGTAAATCAATCACATAAACTCTTAACAAACACTTGAAAATATGATTTTCCAAATATTTATGCTCGATGGGAATCGAACCCACAACTTCATGGTGATAGGGCAGTATGTATTTATGTAATATACCACTAGACCAAATAGGCACTTATATTGTATTCGACATCGATAAATCAAACAGATCATACAAATAAAACCGGTAAATAACAACGAATATATTAATTTTCAATGCCAAATATTTTTTATCTCCCATGTTTTTTTAAAACTGAATATTATGAAAAGTTGGATTTAATTCTTTAATTAGACATATATTTGGTTTGTGTTCGCCAACTTTGACAAAGCGGGTAAAATGTGCCCAATGTCGTTTATCACATAAATATTAATCAACATCTAAGAATTTTTTATTTCATTTTTAGATGAGTTCATACATTCCATTTGCCTATTTTTTTTGGTAATTTATTATATATTTTTATTGCCATTCCGCATATATTTTTTCGAAATAAAGCTGTATTATGAGGCAAGGCTATTAAATTATCATGGCAACGAATACTCTTTTGTTTTTGAAATAGATGTAAATTAGCTCTAACAAATATAGCAGTTTCATAATTATAAATACATGGCAAAGTTAAAAGTCTATAATGGTTTGCAACTTTCTAATTTATTTGTTATATTTTAATATAAATACATTATCAAAATACTTTCTAATTTATTATATTATTTAAAATACTGGGTTACAACTTTCTAATTTATTTAATTTAAATATACTTCTAATACATCTTTTTGAGCAGTAAATGTGCGGAGTTAACCCAAAAGATTACGCGCGTCAATTCCATAGGAAATGGGCGGTGCGGTATGATCTGAAACCGCTGGAAAACGTGTTAATTTTATGATATGTTTATTATTATATAATATGTGTATATTATTTATTTATCATATATAGTTTATATATGATAAATAAATATAGGACTTCAGCTGAAAACCAAAATTTAGTACATTCTTTTTTGTATTTAAAACTAAATATCACCACATAAAAATCATGTGAAAGATTAGAAATATTATTAACAAATTATTTGTTTTAGAGATTTTTTAGTCTGTTTTTGGAATTTTATATAATCAAGTAAAGTACATTCTATTCTATCATGTAATAAGTCAGCACATTCCTTAGGTAATATCTTCAGGTATATAGTGTAATTTTTGTAAAATTGTTATTTAACAATCAATAAAAAAACACGTGATTTAGCAAACCAGTTTTTCCCGTTTTAGAATAATTGGTTATTTTTGAGAGCTATACAAAGAAAGCATAAGCAAATTTTTAATAAGTAGTCTGTACATATAATAAAATCGTAGGAAAGTCAAAACTGTACATTGAATATTTTTTAAAAAGAATACTTGGGGCGTGATCTACAATCGATTTTTAGTATTTTTGTCTGTTTGTCTGTATGTCTGTTTGTCTGTATGTATGTCCGGGGTAAACTCAAAAAGTACTTCATGGATTTACTTCAAATTTTGCATGAATATTACTAACAGGTCGGGTCAACATATAGGCTACATATTATCACGCTATCACCTAAGGGGGAGGAGCTGTGCGGAGTAAACGAAGTCTGCGCGGACGAAGTCGTGGGCAACAGCTAGTAAAAAAATAAATAAGGTTTAATTTTTTGCAAACACTTTCAACATGTGGCTTCCATGATATTTGAGAATCATTGTATTATATTTCGACGGTGGAAAGCGTAATTGCTGTAAATTAAGAAAACACGACCTTACACCGTTGCCAAAAAGCTTTTTAGATTTTAGAAAAAACACCATAACTTTATATTTATTCGACCTAGAAACGTGATTTTTGGTTGATATATATTATGTTAAGCTATGATTTGCCTATATTGGATTCTGCTGAAAGTACTTTGTTTGCGTTTATAATTGGCTTACGTCAATTATAACTTTTTGAGACCTTGTAAACGTCGTAAATTGAACACATCAATGTATGGAATTTCAAATTTTAAATATTTTTTTGGAAGGCGTATATTTATTACCTCATTGCTACTTTAAAAAGTTGTAACCCAGTTAGTTCATTTCTTTCACTCAAACTGTAAGTATCATAAGCAAAATTGGTACACAAATAAAAATTCGTTACTAGAGATCGGGATAAAAAATAAAAAACTCTAAAATGTCTCATTTTTTAATTCTCTTTTAATAGTCATTTCCATGCTCCTTGTTATCACTATATTTATTCACTTCATCTAATAAAATATTTATTTTCTTTAAACTGTAAAACATAATTATTGAAAAAAACCTAATAAAAAGTTTTTCATAATACCCTTATTAAATCTCCTTAAAAAACCGACATAGGCTAATTATGCTGCGATAACGTGAACTACATGTGAGCGAAACCGCGGGCGAAAAGCTAGTTACATAATAGGTATAGGTGTGGGTATAGGGGACAACATTAAGTTAGCTAGTAGTTACGAGCACACGTGAAATTCACGGCGATTCCCTTAATGGAGGAGGGGGAATATGAAGAGCTTATAGAGCAAGTTACAAACACCACGTTTAACAAAAAAGGTTTATAGCTGTATCATGAACACAGTCGTGAATGTTTTACGTGAATACCTCGACGTAACGGGTAATATTTTGCAATGGTAGCACTTTTTATTCGTCGTACATTTATTATCGTTGATCAATTCGGACGCCTTAATCTATTTGTGTTCTCCGTATTTCTTCACTCTTTTATATGAGGGTTTATGAGTATCATTAGATTGCTATTTAAAATCTATTTCAGATGGTATACGTTCCTTGTATTTTGGTTTGGATTTTAAAAGATAGTTTTGAACGACACCATTTTTTTTAAATTTTTTCACTTAAATGACTTATATATTTACTATGAATATTAAAAATATTTTTTTTTAATATTTACACTGTACTCTAACTGTATGGATCGAAATGCCAGCGGAATTACGGCCAAGCTCGCACCTCTCAAACTGTTTATAAAAGACCAAAAAATGACATGTTAATTAATGAAACATACCTTCGTCTTGGGGATAAACTGAAAATTCCAAACTACATCCGTTACAGGCAAGACGAGACTAGTGGACACGTGGTCTACATGGGGTTATTAATTCTAGTACACCGAAGGGTCGTCCACCAGCCGCTTCCACGTGCAGATACTCAAACCACACAAGCGTTTATCGTTGACATGCTGGTCAACGGAACACCACTGAGAATCTTTGCTATCTACAAGCCACCATCGGAAAAAGTCTATTAAAACGATGTCAAAGAAATATTCAATACTTACATTTTTTTTTGGTGGTATTATGTGCAGTTGATAACAGCCAATAGGAATTTACAACTGTAGCGCAAAGATTTATTGGTTAAGAATTATTTGATTCTACTTGTAATATCTTTTTGACATATTATAATATATATAAGGCTAGCAAAAAGTTCAGTAACATGGCCTGTTATATTATGGGCTTAAAAATACCGTCGGCTAATGGTTATAACGCTATTTATTGATCAGAGAGAAGATATGCAACCAGAGCTCCGTGGGTACACTAATTGCACCTCCGTCTACCTTTTAAGGAATATAGGCATGACGGTATTTTTTATATCAACAGATAATAAATAAGCAGATGGCTCTCCTGATGGAAAGAAATAACGATCGCCTATAGATACCAAAATGTTAATGGTGCGTTGCTATCCTTGTGACGGGGTCTTAATGCTACATGCATAACTTTACTGATGCACCTTACTCTCTAAACTGGAACACGGCGGTTACGCTATTGCGGCAGAAATCGGTATGGCGAAGACACCAGACCCGGGCGTAAGGTTACAAAATTCTACCATCTAGTAGCCATGATAGTAGTGAC
This sequence comes from Apodemia mormo, assembly GCA_036924255.1. Classification (NCBI taxonomy): domain Eukaryota; kingdom Metazoa; phylum Arthropoda; class Insecta; order Lepidoptera; family Riodinidae; genus Apodemia; species Apodemia mormo. The sequence goes on along the minus strand of JAUPFN010000004.1, from coordinate 15,185,257 downwards.
TCACATAGCTACTCGTTTGCCTCTTGCGAACTGCCTGTGAGAACCGCATATTCTCTATTACTTAAAGGGGCCCGAACCAATTCGGGGTGATATTTATATACTATCTTAGAGGAATAACGCTCAGAGAGATAATTGCATTCAACGTTTCGTTCATATTTTAAGTCAAAACCGTAACGATGTATGCATGAGCTTCGTGTAATTATTTGCGTTGACACGCACACAAAGACGCAAATAATGTTGCAAGAAAATAAATATTTTCCCGAGACGGTATTTAAAACATACCTACCTCACCGGTATACAAAAAGTCTTAACTATAACGTATAACTTTCGAACCTTACTAGGCTTAAACCGTTATCGTAAAGACATATTAATTTGCTTTTTCGAGTTACTTGGTGTTACTCAATATTTAAGTTTTACAGTATTGATGTTTCGAATTGACTTGAACAACGAAATAAACATATATTAGCGTTTTTTAGTTTCAAAATGATTGCCCTTTTATCCTGTTTTTCGGCCCCTAATTTCGGCCTCCTATTTCTCTAATGTCGGCCAGTAAAGGATATTTGAAATTGAAAACAAGACATTGAATCTGCATATTAATTTACTTAAATATAAAAAATAATGTCTTTGGTAAACATAATATGCACTTAATTTTTTTTAGTTTAAACATAGGTTATACTCAAAGAGTTTAAAAGACAAAATAAAAAACTTCCGTCAGACCATATTTATATCTATAATAATATTATAAAGAGGAAAACATTGTCTTTTTGAATGTTTGTTTTTTACGGTTTAACACAAAAACTACTCGATTGATTTAAAAAAAAATGTATCTTGAAATATAAAATATATAAATATTTTGAATAGAGCTGTACATATGTATGTGTCTTTTGGCCGGAGGCCGACTGTAAGGCTAGCTGACTACTGGCTCTTGTATTTAAAATGAGTAACCTAATCTTGGCCGCTGTTATTTCTCAATAACAAATAAAAATGAGTCACTACTATCATGGCTACTAGGTGGTAGAATTTTGCAACCTTACGGCCGGGTCTGCTGCCACTGCCGATTTTTGCCGCAATAGCGTCAGTGCTTGTAACTGTCGTGTTCCAGTTTAGAGAGCAAGATAACCTTAAGCGTTAAGGTTATCTTGCTTAAGGTTAAGGTTACCTTACATGTACAACCTTAAGCGCAAGACTTAAAGTTGTACATGTAGCGTTAAGATAATAACAAGTAAAGTTATACATGTAGCGTTAAGACGCCGTGACAAGGATAGCAACGCACTATTAACATTTTGGTATCTATAGGCGATCGTTATCTCTTTCCATCAAAGGAGCCATCTGCTTATTTATTATCTTTTGATATAAAAAATACCGTCATGCCTATTTATACAATATTCCTTTTATATTATACAATATTCCTTAAAAGGTAGATGGAGGTGCAATTAGTGTACCCGCGGAGCTCTAGTTGCATATCGTCTCTCTGATTAATAAATAGCGTTATACCCATTAGCCGACGGTATTTTAAGCCCATGATATAACAGGCCATGTTATTGAACTTTTGCTAGTCTTATAATATATAAAAGGATATAACAAGTAGAATCAAATAATTCTTAACTAATTCAGTTGTAAATACCTATTGGCTGTTATCAACTGCACAGAATACCACCAGAAAAAAATGTATATTAAGTACATTGGTGTGTTGACGTCGTAAATATTATATTTTTAATAGACCATATTGTATTTAGTTTATTACTGTGACTGCAAGAAATGCAGTCATTGTGATAAAAATATTATTATTATATCTGCAACTTACTATATAAAATGTAACATTAAAACGTTCAAGTCAGACTACATGTAACGTAAACGTATAATTACGATCTGATTTACGCAACTAACAACTTCGCCTAACATTTGCAATGCTGTTTATACAAAATTTTCCTATTCACTTCTCCAAGTACATATTGAAATACTCTTTTTGATTTCATTTAGTCACATATTCAGAAGCCAAAATCGGCGCTAAGCGTCAGAGACCGCTGACTGCCTTGCGTTTGATAAGGCCTCGCAAAAAAGCATATACGCGTATTTAATAGGTACTAGCGATCGCCCATGACTGAAATTCAACCATAGACAATGCAATAAAATCTCTTTGAGTTTGACAGCTGAATTTAGCCGCAAAGAATACCTATCATTGACATCATTGATATAAAATACCCAAGATACACAGTTCCGAACAAAACTGACATTCAAAACTGTCGCTAATTAAGTCTAAAAAGTTTATGGTTGTGGCACAAATGTGTTTTTACATATTCAACCTTAAGCGCAAGACTTAAAGTTGTTTTAAAAAAGCAATGTACAAAAAGCAATAACATTTTTGACTTAAGTTAACCGGTAGGACACGGTATCAGTGGAGTCGAATATAAATATTTTTATGCATTGACTTAGGTAGTATTTTATGGGTTTGTAAATTTTACATAAAAAAATCTGACCGAAAATCTGTTTTTGCGTAGAACATTTATATATCAATAAAGCAAATAATGACCATTAAAATAATTTATTTATATTTCAAACATTGTAGGTTATTGGTTCTATTACACAGAACCTAAACATATCGGCAAACTGTGGGTGTATAGCCATGTAGTATTTGACGTTTGATATTAATATATTTAGTTTGCATAGTCTAATAGATTTAGAATATATTGAAATAGGAAATTTAGTGCAATGTTGACTATGACTACGTTATTAATTTCATAGATTCTTACATTTTTCTTCAGACTTATTATAATATGTATCGACAACATAGTAGGAAACGCATTAATTTCCTAGAACTAACTTTAGCTTTTCGTAGAATTCTTTTTTTGAATTAGATTTCAGTTTTTCTGTAGGTTATTTTTTGCAGTATTATGTTAACGAACATTTATTTAGTTAAAGTATTTGCAGGCGTACGAGCGAATATTGCCCATAGACATTTGCAATACGAAAGGTTAGATGCCGGCTTTTGAAAATTTTATTGACCCTCCTGTTAAAAATTCCAATATCAAGGCTGGTCGGAAAAACTGAGTGAGGTAAGCTGATCCAGAGTTTGTCTGTTTGTATAAAGAAGGTACAAGCAAATTAAACTGGATGTAATCTCTCACTACGGCGTAAGCCAAATTCGGCAAAAGAGTACGGCAAAAATAATGACTTACCTACGTATTTCTGTGTTTTCCAAAATACAACCTCTTAGAGGGTAAAATAAGGGATGAATGTTTTATATAATTTCACAAGTAAAACGCTTAGGGCTAAAAACTTAAAATTTCGCAAACGTATTCTTATGATGTAGGGATCCACTAATGAATGATTTTTCAAAATTCAATTCCGATGGGCATTAAATAGAGTATAAAATTTGTATGAAAATTTTTATTCCTTAGACATATTTGCATGAAATTTCGCACGAATTGACAGAAAATTAAAAAAGTGTTTTTTCGACATAACTTATCATTTTTCGGCTTTCAACAATATTTAAATCAAAATTACACTGTTTTAATTAATTCCTTTTTTAAAATAACTTTCAGGCTAATATACCGATATATTTTAAAATCTTATCACCTAGCTCCTATGCTTAAAATACTGCGTCAAATACTGCAAATCGGATTAAAATCGGTTGTTTCGTTCGGGATTTATCAATAACGGAAACTTCTAAAAAAGCTTTTTTTACGTTTTCGACATTTTCAACATAATAAAACAATTTAGAGCAAAAAATTGCGTTGAATGTTATTCGAAAGATCAAACTCGTTAATCATTTAGAAAAAATATACATCTTTTCAAATATTGAACAAAGTATCATTTAAAAAAAACTTTGGATTTTTGAACTTTTCGGACTCAAAAGTCTATGCTTAGGCATAGTTTTTTTCTTTGTAAAAAGTATATAGGTGTATAGGTATTTATCATCTACGTACAACAGTGAATGTCTGTACTCGTATAATTTGTGTACAACGTGTTTTAAATATGAATAAATAAAGTGCATTTATTAAATATTCCTGAAGAACCGACATGTATTGAAAGATAATAAAAATATTTTGAACAATATTAACATTTCATTTATTTAATAAAAGAAAAAAAATTGTTTTTTATCGGTCACCACGCTCAAAGTGTAACTTGAATTAATATCAAAGAAAAAAAATACTGCATAAATAAAATAAAAATATAATTGTAATTGCATAAGTTGATAAAAAATGCTATGCAATAGCTTTACCGCGGCAGTCTCCGAGTGCCACACGTTTTTTTTAATATCATTAGATAACAAACAAGCAGATGGCTCTCCTGATGGAAAGAGAAACTATTGTCTAAACACACTAAAGATGTTAATGGTGCGTTGCTATCCGTGTGGAAGGATGGCAATGCCACACGCATAAGTCTACCGCCTACCTTACCCTCCAAACCGGAACACGACAATTAACACTAATGCGGTAGGAATTGGTAATGCTAAAAAATTGCAATTGCAAAAAAGGAATTCGTAATGCTAAAAATGCAAAAAAGGAATTGGTAATGCTAAAAAATGCTAAAAAACTGCAATTGGTCTATTCTTCAATGGTGCCCGGACCAACCCGGGGATGTTCAACGGGGGAGCCAGGTCGTAAAAGGCTACCGATTGGCTATACGTTCCACTACCATCATGACTACTAGGTGGTAGACAAGGGCGTCGCCAGCCGATAGCCCAGGGGGGGGACAAGTTAACTTTACCTACTACAATTCATACTTTTCTCATTCTCCATGAATGAGAAAAGTAGGTATGAATTGTAGGTAAAGTCGACAGCACAAGAAGCTTTTCACTTGTACTACGAGCCTTAGATCTATGGCGATTGGAATAACAACAGTTAGTACCTTACCAGCGTAGTTGAGCGTACGGAATATTAGAAATGGAATTGGTGAATTCATTCGAGTTTCGATGTTTGGGATTGATCGATCAAGCAAGTCAACTCAAAGACTTAGGACTTTGGTTGCATTACATTTGGGCAACTTTTGTAGAATCTCTAGGGTGGAGGGTAGGGAGGGGCAGCTGCCCCCTCTTGGCCCTTGGTGGTAGAGGTGGTAGGCCTCGCCCGGGTATTTGGTACGCCTTAACTATTCCTGCCGCAATAGCGTCAAAGCTTGTCATTGCCGTGTTCTGGTTAGGAGAGTAAATAGTTGGTAGACTTATGCAGTTGGCATTAGCATCCCGCCACACAGGATATCAACGCACTATCAACATCTTTGGTGTCTACAACCGACGGTTTCTCTTTCCATCTGCTTGTTTGCTATTACAGATATAAAAAAATCAATTTGATAACATTCATATCTCCAACCCAGTTTCACTTGCTCAAAGTAACTATTGTAGAGCAAACAATAATCAAGTACTTGGCGTATCAATGACGTCGGTCGTTAAATTTATTCGACAGTTAAGTTGGCTATCGCTAGAGTTTGCGTGATAAGTATTGATCCAAAGTGTAGTTGTGTAACTGAACTCAAATATTTAAGGTATATTTCTCTATATAACTGGAATCATAGAGTAATAGTATTACGATAACAATATGAGTGGAGACTAGATAATACAAGGGTTGTTCGGTTTTAATCGATAGGTAATATCGAGTAATACATATCGGTTATATAATACATTACATCGTCAATAGAATTTTATTGATAACGGGTGTAAGATTTCAAGTTATTTTGAAGAATGTGTTAATAACGACGCTTTTGAAAGGTTTAAACGTATTTTATGAAAAGATAAAATATAACGCGATTTTTTTTTTAAATTTTGAATTGTGAAGAAGAATATATTTTATTTTTATATATAAATAAACGATATGATTCTGCGTGTTAAAGAATTTACTTTAAGAATCTGAAAATCGATATTCCTTACTACTCTTTACACCACAATAAACTATTATTCTTTTAATACTACTGGTAATTTTTTAAGACCTTGACCTTCTGGTCCAAGCAGTGAATAAAAACAGGGGTTGTAATTATTTATCTGACCTAATAACTACTATTCAATGCCACGTATGTAGAACAAACAAACTGATATCAATATAACATTGTTTCGCAGCTATTGATATATACGTGACTAGTGAGAATTTTAAACGCATATAAATATAAACAAAATATGATACTTTATCTATACTCACCTTCGGTCATTGTTTTAGTTACGTCGTTTTCACTGCGAAGACTTAAACCACACTGAATCCTTCCTACTGGAAACCTAACTAATGCTTATAATTACATTAACCATATTATCTATTTTTACAACGGAGGCACCATTTCACTAAGATAATGTGTCACGTAGCATTGTTTGATAAATACTGATAGAATACTCATGTGATGTCACTATCGTTACATGATTATGATATATAGAGACATATATAAATGTATATATATATATATATATATATATATATATATATATATATATATATATATATATATATATATATACATATATATTCTTTTCCGTGGATATTTTTCAGTACTCGCTTCGACCCTATAAAGAACGGAGAAAACTAGTTATTTCTAGTTATTTTACTAATTTTTGGCAAGAGTACGCACTATTATGCGTACTCTTGCCAAACCACTGAAAGGGAAAAATTAAGAAGCGGTGTAAGAAATGGAAGAATCTCACTATAGAGATTGTAGAAAAATAACGAAGACTCCAGTGGCACTGGTAGCCACTCTCGTCCACCACACTCACCACGACAGTAGCAAGCACGAAAGCATGCAATTCACGCACGTTTCACTTCTCAACCGAATCATCTTCAGGAGACACGAACACAACTTGACTCAACAAGACCCGAAGTAATATTTCAGTATTGTAAGCCGAAGTAATAAAGTAATACTTTGGCTTTAAAACAAAAACAATTATTATTATTTATAATGGTATATTGCTTAGTCCTCCTTGTTAGTCTATCGTTTGTCCATCTGTTTTTTGTCAGGCAGGTTGTCAAATGTGTCTGATTGGCTATATGTGTCACTACCATTGTAAATACTAGGTGGTAGAGTTCCGCAAAGTCTCACTCGGTTATATTGTACGAGTACCACCACCTTACCTATTGCTGCCGCAATAAGGTCTAGATAATAGAGTAGCAATATGAGCCATCTAATTTCGAAACTGATCAGTGTTTTGCCACTGATAAATAGCAATTCATGCTCGCACTAAATCAGTACCTTCTGCTTCGCCGTGTTGGTCCCGGCCTCCTTTAGGCCCGGAAGAATAGGCCAACTGCCGTTCTGCCAAGCAGGTCGTAAAAGGCGACCGATTGGCTATCGAGTCACTACCATCGTGGCTACTAGGTGGTAGAGTTCTGCATTGTCTCGCCCGGGTCTGGTACCACCGCCTTACCTATTCCTGCCGCAATAGCGTCAGTGTTTGTCGCTGTCGTGTTCCGGTTTGGAGGGTAAGGTAGCCGGTAAACTTATGCATGTGGCATTAGACCTCGCCACAAGATAGCAACGCACCATTAACATCTTTGGTGTCTATAGGCGATGGTTGACTCTTTCCATCAGGAGACCCATCTGCTAGTTTGCTATCTTATGATGTAAAAAAAGTACCGCACCAACAAGTGATCTGTGTGCACGTCCCCGATACTCTCGAAAATATGCAAAGTTTGGTATATTATACCCTATAATGTCGTGTTGTTCTATTAGTTGATGTGGAAAAAGCAGCAATACGTCGAATTATAAAACAGACGGAATTACGTTTCATCGGCATCAATTTAAAGTACTTTCGTATAATATGGCTCAAGTTAAACTGGACAGATAACACGAAACACGTGGACACTTGTTTATGCGTCTTGCTCTTGCCTAGGTGTAACCTATATCAACCCTCTCATTTTATTCAATACCCGTTTACTATTGCTGCGTAATTATCACATTAACCTTGAGTCGGCCAATCACAGTATTACAACTGACATAGTGCTTTGGCGGAATTTGTTTTCTAACAAAACACACAACATAGCCACTCTTCTGGTTACTTACTCGATGTTGTCATGTTACGGTTTGGAAAGTAAGGTAACCGGTAGACTTATGCATGTAGCATGGCAAACACCTATTAATATCTTTAGTGTCTTTAGGCAAAAGTTTCTCTTTCCATCAGAAGAGCCATCTGCTTGTTTGCTATCTAATAATATAAAAAATATATTGAGTCATTAATGAATTACAGAATCAACAAGACCAAAATAAGTGATTTTTGTCAATTTCTATGTTTGCTATTTTAAGTCTGTATAGTAGACAACATTTTTGTTCTATGACGTATCGGTGCGGCGGGTATTGTGTTACTCGTGTGATGCTGTCAGTACCAAAGAGTACAATCATTGATATTTATATATCAATGAGTACAATACTCTTTGGTACTTTGGTAGAGTACAATACGTACGAGTGCTAGTCATTGACCTCTAAATAGATATTTCTATGGTGCTAGTGCTTTGTATGTGACACGTATTTATTGCTATTTCATAATTTGTTTTCATTTTTGTAAAATTGTTATTTATTATAGTTTGCTGAGTTTGTTCTTTATTTGTAAAAGTTTGTTGTTATTGCCATGCCTAAGCATACAAAAAACTGTTATGGGAAGTCAGGCCAGGGAGCTTTTTTTTCGCCTCCGAGACTACTTTGAAAGAGAATAACTATTGAATCGAATTGTGGAACGAGTAGCCAAAGCTCTTGATATTGGCCGCAACACTGTTTCGCGTAAAACATGTGAGAAAATTGGCCAAGATGGGATGTCTGAAAATAAATTATCATTAGGATTTTGATAAGGTTGCTACTAGAAATCAAATTTATGATTATTGTAGAAGAATGAAGCTACCCACATTACTCAAGCTTCTAAAATCATTAAAAGAAGAAGCTTATTCAAAAGAGGTATTACTACGTTGCGGCAAGTTATAAAATATATTGGCTTTGTTTACAAAAAAGTTAACAATAGGAAGATTATTATGAAGAGCAAAGAGTATACAATACTACGTAAGAAGGACTGACATTGCTCTAGCAAGATGTTCATTTTTAAGAAAGGCCAAAAAAATAATTGATTGGACTAAATTTGTGGACTAAAATAGTAAAAAAGGGCGAAAGCGAACGCCTTATTATTTTTCAGTAAAAAAGTAGATTCATCCGTAATTGTTTGCTGGCTTTTAAGTAAAAAAAACTACACAGTATCATGAGGAGATGAACTACGAAAAACTTAAAGATTGGTTCATAGGTCTATTAAATGATTTAAAAGAGCCTATGACCATAATAATGGACAACGCACCCTACCATTCGGTACAAGTTAATAAACCCCCAAACCATTCCAACCGCAAAAGCTAGTTGGTGCAGTGGCTGAATGAAAACGGAGTTACAGCAGATAAAAAAATTTAAAGACAGAGCTTATATATTCTCGGTAAGCTCACAGGAAGGCAGCTTCGAGAGAAGCGCTTTGTGCCATACCCAATCAAAGGCCTTAGAGATACCTTTGGCCTATGTCCAAACATACTGCCAAAGCCTATGACTCAACTGCCTCCGCCTACTCCGTGTACTAGAAGATCACCAGCTGAGTAGCCACAGACAATGTCTCCCCCTTGGACTCAACTGCCTTCGCCCAGCAATGCATTAAGTGTACTTACTAGACGATCACCAGCTGAGCGGCGACGACGAAAACCACACTGACGGTCACTAATCAGCTGGTGCTCTCCCAAATACTTCAGGATCTGTCAGTTTATGAGTGTCTCCATAATTTTGGAGTATTGGAACAAAGGAGATTATGGCTAAAGTTTAGCGGTTAGAACGATCTCCTATTTTAGGGATGGGATTCACTAAAGCTTTTTTCTATGAATTTGGTACCACGCCAAGTAAGTAAGAAGACTAGAACAGGCACGTCAATATTGGTGCCAACACTGGAGCACATACTCTAAGCACAATCAGGGGGATGCCATCAGGCCCACTCGACTTATGAAATTCCAAGGAAAGTAGTGGTTTGCGCTTAGAAGACTGCTGAAATTTTAGTTCCGAATTAGTACTTTAGCACTGCGGGGTGGTAGGTGGTGCATTTCATTGATCATTCAAAGTAGAGTTATCCGCGAAGAAGAAGTGCAGAAGATCGGACTTCTCGGATCGGATCTTGTGGTATGGGCCAGAGAGTCATCGTCTCTGTGCAAGGATAGAAAAAAAGGCTGGGAGAAATGCCCTATGGTAGCCTCGATGAGAGAACAAAACGGACGAGTTTCCGAAGGATGGCGAACTAATTTTTATATTTTCTTACCCTGTTAGTAGTCCGTACCAAACTCGTGTAAGGCGATGCGTTACTCTACTTTTATCTACTTCTACCTATAAGTCACCATGTTTATATATATATATAATTACCGTAGAGCACCACGATTTTGGCGTCTTCAAACATTTAATATCTGTCGTGATTTCGTGCTGCCCGAACGTCAAGATTGTCTCCTGGAATAGCGGTAGAAAATTAGGACCTTTGAGTGATAGATAGTAGAGACCGACGCTATTGTCTTTGTGGCCGCATTGTGTACCATCCTTTAAAATTCCTGGTTTCTTGGGTTGATCAGTGCGTTAGATGCAACGCGTTCCTCTGTATCATTTAGTCATTAAAGCTTACGTTTATTGATTGTATTTTTATTTGTAGGTGCAAAGTGTATCCACCATGAAGTATGTTGACAAGATCTTCGAGGCTTTCTTCTCCTCCTGACGGCCTAGCCACAGGAAATTCGCGCTTGCAATTGTTCGCGCGGCGCGAACGGCGAAGCGTCTGGCGTCTGAAACAAATGTGTGAGGAAGTACTTACTAAACATACCACACGGCGCAGCGACCGGTGGGGCGACGGACGATTTTTGACGAGCGAATCGGGCGCGCGGTGTGAGACGCAGCGAGCAAGTGAGACAAATATATGAATCATCACGCAGCATGACGGCGGCCTTAGCGTATAGCCTAGGAACCAGAACGGTTTAGTTGTAGTCGCCGAAAAAATATACTATGAACATTTTAATTTTAATTTTCAAATACTTACTAGGTTAATTTGTAAATCTGGTCACCACATCATAAGTATAAACGTAAGTTTAAACCAAGTCCAGAGATACAATTTTTCTTTTTTCCCAAAATGCTGAGTGAGCGTCAGGTCCCCTAGACCACAAGCAATATTTGATGTTTCAATTATACTAAACTTTTGTACCTTTTTTGTACTATTTGCTGCCTATGGTCAAAATTTTAGTACCTCGACAAAAAAAGAGAAAAGTAAAAAAGAAAATGTCCAGACAGTCAGGTTGTCTGGACCACATTGATTTCACTTGATCAAAACGAATAAGCAAACTTATTTCTTTGTAAAACTTTAGTACCTCAATTATTGTATGTCATAACGGTTTTTTATTAAGAATATTTTGATGTATAAATAAAAAGTTATATCCGAAATTAAATTTGTAGGTAGATAAATGGCTGTCCTATCGAAAAATATAGTAATTCACATTTTTCCAAAAATGTTTGTACTTTCGAAACTTTAACTTGTAAGGCAAGTAACATTCTCCTATAATGGTAATCATAAGATTAAAAGATGAAGTGCACTATGATGAGCCGAAGCGCGACGGAGAGGTCTACATCACAAGGAAAAATGCTTGCTTAGTAGTTAGTACATTGGTGCAGTGCATTGTCGGAGTGACATAATGTGCTTATATGAATAGTTTTAGCGAACATCTTATTCCGGTTTGTCTATTGAACTTGAGGTTGAAGTCAGTCGCAGCTATATTCGTAGTGGTAAAAATAAGAAAAAAAAATCAGAATTATTGAAAATTTTGAAAATCAGTAACGTGGAAAATATCGTGATCGATGACGATTTGTTCACAAATTTCTTAGTATTTAAATTATTTTTCTTTCCATGTACTAAGTACCTACGACAAAACTTTTTAAATAAAACTCCTTTTAGGTTTACCAACTTAAAAAAGAAAATTCATCAGAATCCATTTATTAGATAGTATATTTTCATACACTATCTATAGGGGCCATGTCTCATTAGGATTCCATGTCAGCGACGCTAGCAGTACTTTCGTGGCTACTCTTGGCATCCATGAGATGCCAAAACTAGCTGCTAAAGCAAATGCCAGACGAGATTAGTTTTGCTTGTTCACGCAACCTAGATATTGAAGAGATTGCACTTGTTACCCTTTACCGCCGTTAGCAAATTAAATATATTTAAAATAGTATAAACGCGAACATTTGGACGTTTGTTACTCAATCACGTAAAAACAGCTATACCGATTTGGATAAAATTTGGTATACATGTAGACGATGAGCTGGATTAGCACAAAGAAATATATTTTTTATCCTAAAAAAATTAAATTTTCTAGTGGGATTCACTGTTTTTTTTAATACAACGGGTTGCAGAGTGTAGTTAGTCTTCTATATTTCATTCAATGTAATAAAATTTAGATAGTAGAATTTTGATTAACACTCAGAAAGATTTGCATGTGAGTTTGCAATTAATAAGGCTTAACATTATAGTTTAAAAGACGCCTTGTACAACTAACTTTTTAGGGTTTCGAAGTAAATTAGGAACCCTTATAGTTTCGCTATGTCCGTCCGTCTGCACGATTGATCAGAGATCCTTAATACTACTAGAAAGCTGTAATTTGGCATAATTATATATACATATTAGTCACGGCAACAAATTCTTCTCCAATTGAGCGACTTTAAAATCACCGTTTTAACGATTGATTAACGGAAGAGAATACGAAAACTGTTTCAATGGTCAAATCGCTACGAAATCGCTACGGTTTTAGTTCAGAGAATAGGGGGCTGAAATTATATTTGACTGCCGCGGCCGTCGTCGATGTTTGTGTTGCATTTGCATGATTCATTTGCAGATTACTGTGCCACGGTTTAAAAATGGTTTTAAATGACCTACCTATACGCCACATAAGGGATCTTATGCAATGCTGCCAGTATTTATTCGTTGATTATAGATAGATTAGTTGTATAGTTATTTTATTTTGGTTATTTTATTTAAATAATATCTGTCACAAAAATATAATTAATGACATAAATAACATTTTAATTAAAATACTTTAATTTAATTTATAATAAATAATGATATATTTAAAAAATAATATAATAATATTAATAAATAGTTAAACCTGACGTAGATTTACTATGTAGGTAAAGATATATTAATATGTGAAGGAAAAGTTTGTACCCCTTTTTATGACAATTGCGCGATCGGCGGAGTATGAAACCACGTACAGTTAAAGTTTATATTGCAGAGGACTACAATAACCTAATATTTTTAAATGCATTTTGCATTGGAAATAAATCAAATTAATAAAAAATAAACATTACATACACTAAATTCGTGTTATATACATGATAATACACACACATGTAAAGATACTATGGTCTTTACGGCTAAAGTCAGTTATCAACAGCAGCGACGATTAGCATCGTTTTAAATGATTAATTTTTTTAACTAACGTATACCCACGTACGTATGTAGCTGGACTGTATAACAGCTGGACCGATCGAAACGTGGTTGATGACATTCGATTGGATTTCGCTCAACGTAGATTTCATGAAAATTTGAAACGATTCCGTCTAGGAGATTTTGAGAAATATTGAATAAACACAAAAATAAATTTTAGTAAACAGTATTTTTAATATAACTTCCAGATTTATGTACCGATTGAGTACAAAAGCTAATCAGTTTTATTCCTCAAAAAGTACCTCTAATACATAAATTGCATCAAAATCGGTTTATCTGTTTGGGGGTAATCGTTGACGAAAAATTTTGAAAAAATATTTTTTTGGTATTCTACAATATTTAAGTACTAAAAAAACTACGATAAACGCCGTTTCAAAAATCAAAATCGAATCTAATTCTAAAAACTTATTTAAATAACTTTCAAGTAATTCACCGATTGACTTAAAAATCTTATCAGCTTTTCTCTTTTAAAAACTGCGTCAAATACCGTTAATTTACTCAAAATCGGTCAATTAGTTTAGGATTTGTCAATGAAGAAAATAAAAAATAAAAAAAATCTAATGATTTATCACAATATATCCGTTTTTACGATAGCGATTAACTTTGCTTGTTTTTTATGATGGCTGGGACCTTCAGCGCTATAACCAAGATCGTGATAGTTATCGTAGTAACGAAAAACCTTTGTAGCACTTTTGCCCGACCCTGCGGAATAAACCTGGGACGATCATGACCTAAGTTGAATAGGCTAACTTTTAAATCACGAGGTAGTCAAGATTGAAGATATTAAATAATATATCGTGATCTATCGTGAACTCTCGATTTTCACTGTTTACCTCGTTATGATATGGCAAGATGATACATTAATGAGTATAATGGTGAAGGCGAGTCAGCCATAGCGAGAGAAGTATGACTTAATTTGTAGGTTTTATTCAACGATATAAATTAGCTGGTTTGGTAACATCAATCAAATATTCCGTATTCCAAACATCATTTTGATGTATGTCATTTTGATTTGTTTTTACTGCATATTTTCTTTTGATTGATAATTTTTAATAAAGTTATTATATTTCATAAATACATACACTGTAGAAGAATATATAATATGAAGGTAAGTATGTAACTATTTATGATTTTATGTGGACAAATACGTCAATAGTATATTTTTCAATCAGTGTTCATTGTAAATAGTTTTGCCTTTACGATACATAATTGGTAAGTATCCCAATAAAAAGTCGTACCTCGATTAAAAAGTTGTAGGGATTTTATATTCAATTAAAAGTTTAATTAATAACTGCGCAGATAAAAGAGGAGTTTAATTGGCAACCATATAGCTTACAGCTAAGCTATTTTTAAAGGAGTCGGATGAGATGTGTTACCTGCTTGGCGGGCAGATGAACGGACTTTCTTAGAGTTTTGATAATGGGAGGGCCCATGGAGGGCCGGCCCGCCTTTGCTAAATCTATTAGATATCCTAATATTAAATAACCATATTTTCTATATACAGTAGATAAAATTACATTCGAAATGATATCTGTACTGTCTTTGAAAATAAGACCAACTGCCATTCTGTAAGGCATTATATATGATAACTATGTGGATTAGATAGACAAAATTTTGCCGGTTAAAGTAATTAATCTTCAATTATATTTCAAATATTACAATACCTAGCATTACAAAATGTTGGAAGTGTAGCTACGTCAAATAGCGGTCGGTCCGTTTAACGTCGTAGCTACCCGATGTCTCCTTGTGACTATTGACTCGACATGGATTAGCCATCCATTTGATTATTATTATATACACATACAGTAACAAAATTACTGTATATGTATATAATAATTGGATATACATAATATTGGATTGGATGGATAAAAATACAGGATACTAGGGTGGAGCAAAAAAATTAGGCTTTTTGGCCTGGTTGTGTAGTTTGTAGCTGATAAAACTTTTTTGAAGAACAAAAATTTCTAGAACATTTTACGGTGGCGCACGGACTTCGAAAATTAATAATAAATACAATAATGTATTTAGGACTTTTTCTAAATATCCGATATAAAGACAATAAGAAGTAATGATTAAAAATCTGTAAACGGTTGACCCCAGGCCATCCCTGAAACTTTCCGCTAAATTAAGGTGTTCAAAGCTCAAAACGGTAAAAACTATAAGCATAGATTTTATTTTTGATTTTATTTTAAGTAAAAAAGCTGATGAGATGAATTTTAAGTCTAGGCTATTACGCTGAGTTGGCGTTTTTTTCGGGTTATTAGGCCGTCGCGAAGCTGGTAATTGCGTCAGCCTCGTGTCTGGTGCTGACGACGTCTTTCGTTTGGGGTCGGTAGTCCGCGGGCTGAACCTATTGTTCAGTAATGAACAACTTATTAATTGTAACTTTCAAGTTATTTCAACAATGTTAAGTAAGTTTACAGAACAACGAAATTTTATTATTTGAAAAGCTGTAACTTTGGAATATTAGATTGGATTTTGATTTTTTGATTTTTGAAACGGCATTCGACATAGTTTTTTAATACTAAAATATCGTAGAATACCAAAAAAATTATTGGTTAAAAAACATTAAAAATTTCGAAGTTATGTCGGAAAAACACTTTTTTCAATATTTTTTATCAACGATTACGCCCAAACGGATGAACCGATTTTGATGCCATTTATGCATTAGATGTGGGTTTTTGAAAAATAGAGCTGATAAGTGTTTGTACTCAATCGGTACATAATCTGGAGGTTATATTAAAAAATGAATAAACTTCACCGATGGTACGGACAATAAATTAGACCCCAACGTATCCACCATATTTATCCACCCACATCCACAAAAGCACACAATTTACGCAGTCAACGCACGTTTCACTTCGAAACCGAAGGATCTTCAACACTATCTCACTCAACGCGAGTGTAAGTTCAGGTGACGTATTTGTCTCGCTCCTACTAGTGCCCGTGTGAGTACCAGAGCGAGCGAGAGAAATGCATGGCTCGATTTTTATTCGGCGGTATCCGCTTTTCTGACATTTTACTAGATTAAGTTGAATTAATCCACTATGATCACCTGGGTGATATCACCTGGGTGATTTAATTCTACATTTTTGTCTCCTAAAATCACCTGCCGCCATATCAGCTGGGTGTTCAGATTCCACATAAGCAAAATTTTTTTTTTAGTTTCCCCTAATCACCTGCGTTAACTTTTACAAAAACCGATTTGCACATGATATACTCTTATTTTTATTGACGTTTTGTTCTTACTTGTTTGTCTCTCATATTAAACCAAATGCCAATCTAGTACTTATTGTCTTTATTATAATTATTATTATCGACCGCCCCGTCGGTCGTGTGGTTAGCGACCCTGACTACGCAATCAATGGGGTCCGGGTTCGATTCCTGGCAGGAACAGGCATTTGTGTGATGAGCACAGATGTTTGCATTTCTGGGTTTGGGTGTTTATTAAATATATCAGAGTATTTATATATGTATTTCTATGTATTAGTATCGTTGACTGGCACCCATATTACAAGCATATAATTTGCTTACTTTGGGGTCAGATCAATTTGTGTAATTTGTCCAGTGATATTTACTTATTTATAATTATTATTATTATCTGTATTTCACTTATGGTAAGTTTTGCATAGGGATATATATAATCTATGTGAAAAAAAGGCGTACAACGTATCTATGAGTGCATATATCATCTTCATGTATCTGTAGCTCATATATTTGAGTTAAAAATACTCAATGTTTTTAATATTTATCGGTGTCAGTTGTAAGTTATAATGAGGGTAGTTGTAAAAAATATTGTAAAACATCTCATCTTCATATTTCTCCATTACGTATTTGACTACGCTCGATTATTTTAAATGTTAAAAAATGGAAATCTTTACTTACATTAATAAAGGACTTGGCAAAAGTCTTTTGTATGACGGTTATCAATACACGAAAAAGAAAACTTATAAAAATGATTCGGAGTGGTGGCGATGCTGTAACTACATAAAAAAGAAATGCCGTGGATCCGTTACGATTAAGGTACATATTATTAATCATCATTTTGTTTGTTTTTTTTACTTTAGAAGATTTTTAATTTAGAATTTGTTTTAGGCTAACCAACTAATTAAAGAAACAGATCATTTGAAACAGTGTATACAAGATAAGTCGAAAAACATTGTAGCACATAAAATTGACGTTTGCAAGAAAAAAGTGCTTAATCCAGATTGGACCCAATACCCACGATTTACAATGAATGTATAGCTGAACTTCAAGATGAGGGTTTGGACTTCACATGTGATATTCCACCATATGAAAAAGTGAGGTCTGGACTGTATAAGGCCAGAAACAAACATTATGGAGTCGATAAACTTGTTCATACAGATGCAAGTCAAGTAGGAGTGCCTAAACAATTCGCTTCATTCGTATTGGCTGACCACAACCGCAATGGTATCCGTGTGATATTATTTTGTTCTCATGAAGTTTTCAACATCATAAAGCAGGTAAAACATATGTTTGGGGTTGGAACTTCAAAAGTGTGTCCGAAGCCCTTTAAGCAGGTGTACTCACTTCACGGTGATATGGAAAGTACTTTAACCTGTACAAAGAATGTACCATTAATGTACGCGCTTATGTCACATCAGACATATGAAGCGTATGTCATTCTATTTGAAATGGTGAAATTGAAATTTTCAAATTGGAAGCCATCAAAGTTCACGAGTGATTTTGAGATGGCGGCGATGAAAGCCATGATTACCGTTTTCTATGTGGCGGAAATTAGAGTCTTTAAATTTAAATAAAGACAAACAAAGCCGGCGCTGTGCGTCGCTATGCACCTCATTGCCGTTCCTTCCAGAAAGATTTGTTGTAGAAGGGTGGAAATACATAAAAAAGAAATACGAGAATTATGAAAGAGTACACGACTTTTTAAAATATTTCAAAAAATTTTGGATGAAAGATACCATGATTCCAATTTGGTGCATGTGGCGTGAGAGAATTCGCACGAACAATTCTCTGGAAGGATGGCACCACAAATTAAACAATGTAATGCGTCGCAAAAATAATAACATTGTGCATCTTCTCAGCGCTTTACGAAAGGACGCGGCATTTATTATGCTGCGATGCCAACAATTCGCTAAACAAAAACCTGAAAGTAAAAAAATTACAAAAAAGCAAATTAAAAAAATTACATAAACAACAATATATTGTTGACTGCCAGTTGGCTGTACTTGAGGGACAAATTACAATAGGCCATTTTTTGGAAAAAACCGTTAAATTGTTTAAACGCTTTTTAAAAGATAATTAATAAATTGTACTCCAATAAATAATTATAAATCACGTGATTATCAGTCATTGTTTTCATAATTTTCATATTCCTTTTTTATATATTTCCACCCTTCTAGAAAAGATCTTTCTGGAAGGAACGGCAATGAAGTGCATAGCAACGCACAGCGCCAGCTTTGCTTACCACATCCTTTGTTATTATAGGTCAAGTTAATATAGGTAACTAAGTAAAGGTTTCCATTTTTAAACAACTCAAAATATATATGAGCTACAGATACGTGAAGAGGATATATGCACTCATAGAAACGTTATATGCCTTTTTTTCGCATAGATTATATATATCCCTATGCAAAACTTACCATAAGTGAAATACAGATAATAATAAAAATTATAAATAAATAAATATCACTGGACAAATTACACAAATTGATCTGACCCCAAAGTAAGCAAATTATATGCTTGTAGTATGGGTGCCAGTCAACGATACTAATACATAGAAATACATATATAAATACTCTGATATATTTAATAAACACCCAAACCCAGAAATACAAACATCTGTGCTCATCACACAAATGCCTGTTCCTGCCAGGAATCGAACCCGGACCCCATTGATTGCGTAGTCAGGGTCGCTAACCACACGACCGACGGGGCGGTCGATAATAATAATTATAATAAAGACAATAAGTACTAGATTGGCATTTGGTTTAATATGAGAGACAAACAAGTAAGAACAAAACGTCAATAAAAATAAGAGTATATCATGTGCAAATCGGTTTTTGTAAAAGTTAACGCAGGTGATTAGGGGAAACTAAAAAAAAAATTTTGCTTATGTGGAATCTGAACACCCAGCTGATATGGCGGCAGGTGATTTTAGGAGACAAAAATGTAGAATTAAATCACCCAGGTGATATCACCCAGGTGATCATAGTGGATTAATTCATTAAGTTGCGTGAAATGACATATCACTAACGATAAATTAGTATTTTGACATATCACTTAACATTTTCAGTAAGAAGACATAATAAACAAGAATATTCGACATCTACCGTGATTTCTTGATATGAATAGGGATTCCGTATAATCCTTGATATCCTCAATTCCCTGCGATATATATAGACAGACAAACAGATAGACAGACAAACAGCGGAGGCATATTAACTTTGGTTACGGAATGTGAAAATATCGATGCAGTCTCTTATTAAATTAATATTGTAAACATCCTTCTTAATCCGTGCTCCTTAATACAAGAATAATTAATCCGTTTTAATAACTAATAACGATCGAAGCGAGAACTAAGCCTATGATAACATCCATTAGGGAGTATGCTTATTTTATAACTCAAGATAAACCATAACAAGAATTTTAGATTGTTTTAAGCAGAAAATATAATAATCGCCATTTATTTTGCTTTTGTTATATAATTCAACTGAAAAGATAGCGTAATTTTATTAACGGTTTTTATTTGCCGTAATGTTGTGTGCAAGTATCGAGAATCGATTTCCTGAAAAAAAATGCTAAAATGAGTTTCGCGGTTTTCAAAATATCTTAATGAATACACGGAATTTCTTGTACTCAATTAGTGCATTATCCTGGAAATTATTTAAAAAAAATGCTATTTCGTCAAAATTATTTGAAGTTTATTCCAACCTGCTGAAAGATAAATCTCCTTGAACAAATGGATCCAATTTTTCAGAAAGTCAATTTTTTACGAAAACACACAAATACATATAGACATACTGACATCATCGTCAAAAGTTTTTCAGGACCTAGAATGTGAAGCAACGTAAAAGCAAGCAAAAGCAAATGGGCAAAATGAGTAACTTCCTTATCTGCATACGTAGTGGGAAGTTGAAATGTACCAGTACAGAAAATGGAACTTTAAATTTTGACGCGATGTCCGATGATGGAATTTAGTGGCAGGAATTAGTCCGAATAACTCTTCGGAACACTCCCCATGATAAATACGGTAAAAGATGCAGAGAGAACCTACATCTCTGCGTAACGCCAGAGTCAAGCCGATTAGAAATAGCCTGATCGTCGACGATTCGAACAGCTCTACGTTGAATGCCATCAAGAGGAAGAAACTGGTATTGAGGAGTTCCGGCCCAGAGGTAAGAACAGTACTTCATGTGAGGTCGAATTTGGACCTTGTAAAGTTGAAGGCGATGGGCTGGCATGAAGTACTGCTTTACTCTACTGAGTACGTCAAGCTTTTTGGAGGCTAGTTTAGCCTTTCCTTCCAAATGATCGCCGAACTGAACGTTGTTCGATGTGTAGACTCCCAGTATTCCAATACAGGCTGAGGCTGTCAGGCGAGTGCTCTCGAACTGAGGTGATACGACAAAGGGTGTTTTTTAGCGGTGAACGCATAAAGCTACGTCTTTTGGGGTTAAATATAACAAGATTTTGACGTCCCCATTCTGAGACATCGGTTAGTTGATTCTCGAGTTTAGATACGAACTTGTTCCGGCCCTCTTCGACGTGTTCCCGAGAAATACCGCATCACCAGTACTGTCGTCCGCATAGCAATGTATGTTACTAATCCGCAACATATCATTGATATGCAGAAGAAACTGTGTCGGAGATAGCACGCAGTCTTGGGGAACACCAGCATTGACAGGTTTGAGGTCGGAGCATGCACCGTCAACTACGACCTTGATGCTCCGATCATCCAAAAAACTGGTGATCCTCTCGTATAATTTCTCGGGTAGCCCATAGGAAGGCAGCTTTGAGAGAAGCGCTTTATGCCATACTCGATCGAAGGCCTTCGCTATATCTAAACTAACTGCCAATGGCTCCCCCTTGGACTCAACTGCCTTTGCCCAGCGATGCGCCAGGTATACTAGAAGATCACCAGCTGAGCGTCCACGACGGTGACCGTACTGACGGTCGCTAATCAGCTGTCGCTCTTCTAAATACTTCAGGAGCTGACAGTTTATAAGTGTCTCCATGACTTTGGAGAATAAGGAGGTTACGGCTATTGGCCGATAATATGACGGATTAGAGCGATCTCCTTTTTTAGGGATGGGATGCACTAAAGCTGTTTCCATGAATTCGGTACCACGCGGAGTGAATAGGAAAGCCGGAATAGGTGCGTCAATACTAGCGCCAACTCTGGAACACATACTTTAAGCGCAATCGGAGGGATGCCATCAGGCCCACTCGACTTGTGGATGTCCAAAGAAAGTAGTGCTTTACGCACAGATGACTGCCGAAAAAATTCAGTGACATGGAAACACTGAAGCGCGCTAGATTATCATGGGTATGGTGGGTTGATTGCCAGCTAAAATTTAGAAAATCTGTCGATTCAAGTGTAGCGTAAGTAAGTGGGAGGATCACAAATTTGCAAAGAATATGTTGTCTTGAGCGTGTCTGATTTTTTTATATTATGGACGAAATGATGTAAGAATTACGAAAAAAATATAATCTGACAATTTCCACAAGTCGAAGTTATTTTGTTTTTTTCTGCCATAGATACCCCCCTCTATAGAAAGGGCTTGCATTTGGTAGAGAGCCTTAATAGTATGCGAGGTATTCCCTCCTATGTTAATCTGACGTGCTGGAGTAAGTACCAAGATCCCCTCATAGGCTCCCTTACTATGTACTGTAACTTTGCCTGACATTTCTTTTTTTTATGAACTAACATTTTTGTAATTAATTATTAATTTGAAATTTTGTTATTGTCTACTTTTAAATAACTTATATAAAAAATATATTGAATTTATACAGTTATAGTACTAATTTGTAACCATAAATTAAAAAAAAAAATGCATGCCATTTATATGGCAAAATAGGTTTAAGCACATTGATATATGTACAAAATATTTTCTAACCCTATTTTGTACAAATGAAGTACTTGGATTTGACTCAAAACTGAGCCGCAGCGAAGCGTGACGGGTTGAAGCAGATTTTTGATTGAGCCGGTTAATTATAAAATCTAGTAGCATGTTTTGTCACTGTGACTTAAGAAAATTACATGTGGATCTATATTTTTTCAAATAATAAACATTTCTAGTATTATATCGCTGAATCAAAATTTGTAAGTTATTCTAACATTATGTTTTTATAAAGCCAGCTATTATTAAATAAATATTAACTTTATAACTCTAATCGATAGCGGTATAGGTTTTATATAATCGAGGTGCGATTACCGTAGAGAATGTTGCGTTTTGCGTACGTAATACTGAACTCTGAAGTAATAGCTAGAACGGAAATTGGGGTATAAAAAGCGTCAACTAGAAAAGAGAAAGGTCATGTTCGTTATTTTGGACACAGAAGTGACTTTAAAATTAGCAAAACGGATATAAAACGTGAATATGGAGAGATAGAATGAGGTTTAGTGAAGACAAAGATAGACATTCCATTATAAGAAAACAAACATAGTATTACTAGTTTTCATAAGCAGAGCGTGAATCGAGAGTTTGAATGTTGAGCAAGAAAGGCACTCTGCCTGAAACGTGACTCATGACACTCAAATCTCTGTCTACACTGAAATAGGTTTGGTGTGAAAATATGCGTATGTAAAAATGTCTGTTATCTATACATATAATAAAATCGTAGGAAAGTTGAAACTGTACACTAAATATATTTTTTTAAAAGAATACTTGGGGTGTGATCTACAATCGATATCGAAGCCAAAAATGTAGATTTTAGAATTTTTATCTGTTTGTCTGTATGTATGTCGGGGTAAACTCAAAAAGTACTGCATGGATTTACTTCAAATTTTGCATGAATATTATACAGGTCGGGTCAACATATAGGCTACATATTATCACGCCATCGCCTAAGGGGGAGGAGCTGTGCGGAGTAAATGAAGTTCGCGCGGACGAAGTTGCGGGCAACAGCTAGTATGTGTATATGTCGCAGTGAAATTGTCAATACCGTTAGATTATAATCTACCTAAGTGATATTATAATTTAACTGCTAACCTAACCTAACCAAATTATAAAATCCCTAGGTAGATTATAATCTAACGGCTATTGACAATTTCACTGCGACATATATGCCGCAAAATTAGGCTTCAACGTAAAAAAGATAAAGTTTTTAAAATCATATAAATCTTCAAATTATCTAATATTCTAATAAGATATTGACATGATAGAAAAAGTAATCAAGAGGTAATAATAACACCTTCGTTTAGTGAAAATAAAAAAACTCTAAACGATTGACCCTACAGGCCATCCCTGAAATTTCCCTCTAAATTAAGGTTTTTTAAGCTCAAAGCAAGCTGATTTTTGAAAAGCTATATTTTGGAAACGATGATCGCATATGGCATACAACTCAATTTTTGAGATCTAAAATATTGTTTAGCTACATAATCGATACCTTGCAAAATTTCCAATTAATGTTAAAAACTTTTCCCCGTGTTGGTTCTGGGCTCCTTTGAAGAATAGACCAATTGCCGTTCTGCCAGGCAGGTCGTAAAATGCCACCGATTGGCTATGCGAGTCACTACCATCGTGATTACTAGGTGGTAGAGTTCTGCATTGTCTCGCCCGGGTCTGGTACCACCGCCTTACCTATCCCTGCCGCAATAGCGTCAGTGCTTGTCACTATCGTGTTCTGGTTTGGACGGTAAGGTAGCCGGTAAATTATCGTTTGCTATCCTATGATGTATATATATATATATATATATATATATATATATATATATATATATATATATATATACATACATACATATATATATATATATATATATATATATATATATATATATATATATATATATATATATATATATATATATACAATTTTAAGCATAAATTAATAATCAAAGTTACACTGTGTGAAATGAGGCATTATTATTAAAAGTTACTTTCATTTTTGAATGAAAAAACTTGTATTATCCAAAGGGGAGGATAGACAAGTGGCTGATTGATTTAACTGGTTCATGTGCACTCAACATATTTTTTTTATATCATTAGAGAGCAAACAAGCAGACGGGTCTCCTGATGGAAAGAGTCAACGATCGCCTGTAGACACCCAAGGTGTTAATGGTGCGTTGCTATCTTGTAGCGAGGTCTAATGCCACATGCTTAGTTTACCAGCTACCTTACCCTCCAAACCGGAACACGTCACTGACAAGCATTGAGGCTATTGTGGCAGGAATAGGTAAGGTGGTAGCAGACCCGAACGAGACAATGCAGAACTCTACCACCTAGTAGCCACTATGGCAGTGACTCGCATAGCCAATTAATTCTTCACCTCTTACAGGCTGGCAGATCGGCAGATGATCTACAAATGGGGCTCGACGGACCATCACAGTGTAATTATATTACTGCTACTAACATGATTCCCAGACAAAATTACTGTTGGTATATTTTGTTATGGCATATTTATGAAGTATTAAAAAAAGAGAAGGCACTAGGTGGCTGATAAATCTTCTGGTGCAACTAAGTTAATAAATCCAACGCGAAACTTAATTTTACTATTTAATTTAATGTAAATGTGTTTTTACGGATTGGAAAATGTTGCTGATAACTTTAACGCAAAACTTAATTTAATAGCTCAATTTAATATAATTGTATTTTAGAGTATAACAATGCGTCTTTTAGACATTTAACGAACAATTTAATTTAACGACCTTATTTAATATACATGTATTTTGCAGAGTACCAATACAACATCCCAATGTAATATTAATAGTTTTTCCAAAGTAATAAAACGTTGCCTATAAAACCGACGCGAAACTTAAATTATTTTATAGTTTTTAGGTAACAACAGCATGCTAATAAATCTTACGTTAAACATAATTTAATAACCAAATTTAATTTAAATATGTTTTTAGAGTAACAAAACGTTGCATAAGCCACGTTTCGGCACTCGAGACTCGCCTAAGTGCAATTCGATCGATCAGACGCTGAGCAGTCCGGAATTCCAAGTCCTCCCAAAATATTGGAGCGTTGTTAAAAAGCCAAAAGATCGTCAACTTGACGGTAAACTTACAGAAAAAGTACCTTTCGATGACATTTCTAATTCTGAATCGAATTTAGTAAGTATTTAGTATAATTTTAATTTAATATGAAGTTTTATTTTAAAAGAAGAAAACTGCCGCGAAATAATTTTGAATATTAGTGAAACGAATAATAGTAAAAGTGAGTGATTATACCACAAAATTGTATCCAAAGTAGTCATTACAAATAAATTAAAATCCATTAACATTTTTATTTTAAAAGTATCTTCCCCGAAGAGGTAGGCAGAGGTATAACCAGTACACCAACGATTGCCGAGGATACTTAGTCCCGCAATGTGATAGGTAGCAAGCCTATCGTTAACCGGGCACTTATCTAAACCCGGGCAACGATGTTTTAATCAGAAAACTGAAAAAAACATATTTTTGTATTGCCCGAGCCGGAAATTGAACCCGGTACTTCATGTGGTCAATACCGACACCGAACTACCAAACCTACAGTGGCGACTATTTAACATTAAATAATATAGGCTCTATTTTAATCTAGGGACCATTTTCATCTACTTTTTTAAATAATTTATAAGCCTCAAAGAATTAAGTATTTAAGCTGTATATAATACTTTTTTCAGCATCAAAGAGACAAGTTTCGACAAGACCTAGAACGGTTTAAAAAGGAAGCGTCAGCCCAAGGAGACGATAAAATTTCAACGGGCGAAAGTCCCACAAAAGAAAGATCGTCTGAAAATATAACAAAATGTAAAATGACATTACGGCAATCCAGTAATGACAAGACATTACAAGGGCTATGGAAAAGCGATAAAATTAAATGCTGTGGATATTCTGCAAAAGTAATTTTTTTTAACTTCCAATTATGTATGTAGATAAAGAAGATTTTGCTCCGATTTTCAGAAATTGAGTTTTCACCAGATCACCACGTTTTGAGGTCCTACGATGACGTCTGTATGTCTGTATGTATGTATGTGTGTATGTAAATATAATTTTGAACGAATTCACCGATTAAAACGGGGTTTCGCTTAACTTAGACTTCCTGAAAATCTGAACTGCTTTGTCGCAGGAGATTTTGAGAAAGTTTGAAAAAACCTCAAAAAAAATTGGGTGAAACAATATTTTTTTAAATAACTCCCAGATTAATGTACTCGTTATAATGAGAGTATACATTATTTCGAAAATTAAAATACCATCTTTTTAGATTTTTGAATTCTTCGAGTTTCAAAATCTTTGCTTAGGTATAGTTTTCGCTTCCCTGAGCTTAAAATACCTCAATTTAGCTGGAAGTTTCAGAGATGGCCTGCAGGGTTAAAACCGGATTACAAATTTTTTAAGTGGTTTATCAAGATTACTTATTTATAATCGAAATTTAACGTTTGCCTTTTTATGTTGATAAATCATACTTTATATAGCAAATATTTTTTGGTTACAAACTAAGAATAGTAGCTTTACAATTTTTTATTGATTAGCAACAAGCTGATTTTTTGTGAACAACTTCGTTTTGACGAGACTTCCATTTTTTTTATCTTAAAAAAATCTCGAATTGGGTAACTAATAAATACTATGGAATAAAGAATACGAGCGAGACTTCATACATAGTTTGCTTTAGTATTTGCCTGAAAGTTTAATATATTACTTAAGATTCAGTACCAACTTCTTAACCACCAAAAATATTTTCATGTAAAATGTCGCCAAGACAATACTATATGGTTCGCACTGTCAAAAATTTATCAGATCTCATGTATAACCAAGCTTTTAACTACACGTGATCACTCTACAAGCCCTGTATTTACAAATTCTGCACCTTAATCAAATGTGGCTTGGCTGTTTCGTTACTGCAATAACTATTGTATAACAAGAAATTAATGGACCGTGAATAAATTTTTCACCTTACGTCTATGGCCAAGCCACATATTTAGACTTAGGTGTAAAATTTGTGAAGTTAGGGCTTGTAGAGTAAGGCCGTGTAGAGGTAGAAGCTATATGCAATGCAATACAGACTATAAACAGTATACTTTACCAGAGGCCTTTCAGACAAGGACAGACTAAAATACTTTTACAGTAATTATCGACTTCCATAAATAGATTGTATATATGTGTAGGTATATATTATATCTCTCATAAGAATGGTAGCGTGTCTAATGTTTATTATATTAGTTAATTTAATATATTTCTGAAGTATATTATTTTAAAAACATTAACCTGATGACCTCCTTCGCAATGTGAACTTTAACTTTGCCAAATTTTATACTCTTATATTCACTTAGCTGTTGTAAAAAAGGCCTAAAACTTTTTGCTTTACATATTAATATGAAGATAAAAAATAAATGCCTTATAATGAAACCCAATCCAATCAGTTTTAAAAATATTTTTATTAGGAAATAACACCATTTTCTTTCTTTTCAGAAACCGGGGTCAAGTAAGTAAAACGCCCCTTAATAATAAACTTCAAGGAACGAGTTTTATGTTGGCGTATTTACGATTTCTATAGAATTTATATTTATTGTACTTTTCTTTAGATACTCCGCCAAATATTGATGTAGATGATCCACTGACAAGACAAATTCGGGATATACACAATGAAACTCGGAAAAGTTCACGGATAATACGAGACTCGAGAGCAAGGCTACTTGAGATACAAAAGGTCTTTGTTTTCTATTCTTTTTTAGAATAATGTTAATAATCTTGATTAAATTCTATTAGGTAGATGGGGTATTATACATTATCGATACATTTTTAAGCCGTTCTAGGCCGACAAAACTAGGTTATTATCTACGGATAACATATTCTCTCTTCTTTTGAAATCGAATGAGATGTAAATATAACTTATGGTATAATTACTAAGTGTTTTAGCAATATAATAGTTCCTCGAAATCTATTTTCGCCTTACAATAATATTGTATGTAAGCAAAAGTTGAGCATGCCATAAAGACATAAGAAAGCAACATTGACACGATTGTAATACATATTGATGATATATTGTTACTAAAACCTGTATGTATACATTGTCCATTTTATTGATAGAGCAAGAGCCCGTGAGTGCCAGACCTTCGGATTTTAATAAAAGCTGAAAATTTTTCTATGTGTATCCCTAGTACAGGTAAGAATGATTCCCACTCATGAAGCTGAGGCAGCGGTGGCTTTGGCAGGTAACAGGTAACAGTAACAGAACAGGTAAAAAGACAGAATTTTATACACCTTGTATAAAAATTCTACCTCAAATTTATCATAAAACTAGCTGTGCCCGCGACTTCGTTCGCGTGGAAAAAATTCTAAAATATCCTATGTCCTTCTCCTGGCTCTAAACTACCTCCCTGCCAATTTTCAGCTAAATCGGTTCAGCCGTTCTTGAGTTATAAGTGGAGTAACTAACACGACTTTCTTTTATATATATAGATAAAACTGAATTTTTTTATATTTGATTCATCATAATATCCAAACTCGCGTTGCTCATTGCCAGATAGTTAGTATGGTTGCAACCCTCTGCCGGACACCCTTAAACTATTATAA
>JAUPFN010000004.1:14828613-15151113 GCA_036924255.1 Apodemia mormo | reverse complement strand
CGACATAACTTCGAAATTTTTCAACCAATATGTTTTTGGTATTTGAAATATAATCTAATTTTCAAAGTTATAGCTTTCAAATATTAAAATTACGTTGTTTTTTAGCATACTTACTTAAATATTTTTGAAATAAATTTTGGACTAAAACTTTAAAGTTTAAACGGACTTTGAAAATTTATCGACTTTTCTCTTTAAAAACTGCGTCAAATAGCGTTAACTGGATCAAAATCAGCTTTGTTTAGGATTTCTCTCTGCCTACCCCGTAAAGGATTTGGCGTGAAGATATGTATGTAAATACATACATATCTACACGCCTTTAACATACATTGTAAAATATTATTTTAGATCTCAATTTTTGAGTTTTGAGAAATTGAGTTAAATACCATTCTAAAGATCAAAATCGATCATATTTTTCCAAAATATATAGTTTTCAATAAGTAATATACTGCTATTTTTAACAAAATAAATTATTTTCGTGTTTTAGCAATCACCACGTGCTTGGGAAAACTTGAAAAACTTTAAAAAAACAATGAATAATTTCGACACGCAGGGATTGAACCTGCGACGTTCCCTCAAGTCAACATCACCCAAAACCTCAAAATCGACTTTTTCCATTTGCAAAAATTGCAATATTTCTTGTCCAATAATTTAAAAAAAATTTAGAATTATTTTTTTAAAAAGGACTATATTATATTTTCACCATCTTATTTTTTTTATTAAACGACCTTATAAAAAAGTAATTTTAATACAAACATGCTTAATATTTTTGTCCGCCATCTTCCATACTTGAGATAAATGTGTATCAGAATTTAATAGGTAAAATGTCAAAATATACTTTTAAAGACGTCAATTTAAAATTTTAGTAAGATTTTAGTATCCGCCAGAATCGAAAGCAAGGGCACGTCTGTTTGAATTTCATTTTCTGACGTAAATATTCCACTGGGGTGGATTGCGAGTGCTTACGCTTACTTATGCGTATGCTTAGTTAAACTCTCAAAAATGGATTACGAAAATATTTTTGAAATATTATGAAAAAAATATTAACGAATATAATTTGACTGCTTTTAAAAATGATTAAGCCTATAGTAGGCAACATTTTACTTAAGCTTTTTTATTTTAACAAAATAAAGGAAATTTTGCAACAAACTTTTGATATTGTTAATGAATATCGGGTACACTCACGTTTAATCGGCGTAGGTTCCGACTAGTTTCGGACCTATATGAGATTCTTCCTCAGGGTGAGTTAGACGTTCGCTATGTAACATCTCCTCTGGAACTGCGGGCGGTTGCTCGTCGTGCGCTGTCTGATAGGATCGGGACGTGAGAAGCGCCGACGGCGAAGATGGTGCACACCGTCTAGTTGGCGCGCTTAAATTATTGTTGGAATTTAAATGTCCACAAAATGCACTCACAACGTATACCATACTATCATCTTCCATGTTGTTCTTTTTCCGCGTTGCGTTTAACAACACGGGTTTTCAAGCAGATGGCAGTGTCCATCTCTATTAAAATTAGGACGACGGTCAATCTCGATGGCCTCAATTAACTTGCGCGACACAAAGTTCTTTTCGCGGCGAATACTTCCATCTTGTTGAACCTAATATAATGTGATGTATTCAAGTCGAAGGCAAATTCCGCCACTGCAGAGTTAATGTAGTCCATTTTACGCACATTACGGATATGTTCGACGAGCCTGATATTGATGTTACGTCCTGTCTCTCCAATGTAGCTTTTGCCGCAATCGCATGTATTTCGTAGAAGCCCGAGCTATTTAAAGTGTCCCCATCCTTTGGCGATTTTAAAAGATTTTTGATTTGTGTCATGGGGCGGAAAACTGTCCTGATGCTTATCTACGGTGTAACAGATGTCCAATTTGATCCGTTAGCCCTTTCATGTATGGTAAAAATGCCGGGACTCTCTCTTCAATCTACGGCGTTGTTTGTTAGTCACATTTGCTAACTGGAGACTCTGTCGCCAGTTATAGCCATTATACTCTAGCAGTTGCCTTACGTATGTCAATTCCAACTCTAGGAGTTGAGAATCGCATAGGCGAAGTGCTCGATTAATAAGAGCACGTGGCAACGAAGACAGGTGTGACGGATGGTGATGAGATTCCGCACTGAGGTACCGATCAGTGTGTTTCGGTTTCCTAAAAACTGTATGTATTAAATTTCTATTCATGTATAAAATCTGTATGTTCCCGTTTTGCTATTGGTAAATTCCGAACGAATTAGTTGATTTTGATCCAATTTACAGTTTTAGACAAGGTTTTTCATATATTTTTATACAAGGTATTTTTGTAAAAACAATAGAATATTAATGTTTAAAAAGCTGTAACTTTTGGAAACGATTCGATTTTGATGTTTGAAACTAATTTTTTAACCTGGAAGTTATTTTTAAAATACACTGTTTGGTCAAAATTATTTTGAGGTTTATCCCAAATTGCTCAAAGAAAAATCTCCTAGATCGAATGGGTTCAAATTTACAGAAAGTCTAAGTTGAGTAGTGCCCAATCGAATGTCAAGCCGTTCAAAAGTAGTGTGATGTTTAGTTTTATATATACAAATATATACAGACATACTGACATCAAACAGTCAGAAAAGGATCCCAAGAACTCAAAACTCGATTTTCGAAAACGTGCAATGCAAATGCAAAAGTATAAGCAAAAGCAAATGGGCATAATGAATAACTTCCTTATCTACATACGTAGTGGGAAGTTGAAAATATTTTCAACTATGTCACTGCAGTATTTATATTAGCAAAGTATTTTTTTTAATTTTCTACACATACCCTTGTATATAAGAGAAACTTAAAAATTGCTTCAGAAATTGGACCAAAAAATATGCAACCACTACACTTATATGACTTCATCTAATTTTTCCCTGTATTTTTGCACAAGCATAACAGTAGCATAATATTGAACGATAATGATGCTACAAAATTTATCCGCTAACATTTAGAAATGTTAATCTAGATTTAATAAATTTACGAACCCACAGCATATTTTTGAAGAAATTTGTTGAAAATATTGTTAACAATTTGAAATGGGGTTAATAATGAAAAGCTGATGAGTTTCACATTAATCTATTAGTTACACTATCAGTTGTGAATAATATGTTTTATTACTACACGTAGAATGCGTTCACTATGGCTCTACCTTTAGTTTTGGCAAATCAATGAAAAATAGAAACATTGCACTTTTTGTGTCATAACAAAACACTCAATGAACACAGAACAAAACACTCAATGAACACATAATTTCTAGGCCTGTGTGACGTATGGTCGATGTATATGATTAGTGAAATATATGGATATGTGTGTTCAATTTTAAATTCCCACGGTATCTTACCGCTTCTACTACTTCTATTTCCCGCTTAATAAAGAGCCTAGTCAGGGACTAGCCTCTTAATTAAGTGGGAAGTTTCAGGGATGGCCTGCGGGGTCAACCGTTTACATATTTTTTTTGTGTTTGTTCTAGTAAATTTAAAAATGGTATAGAATCAATGATTGGGTACGGGTGGTGTCCTTTATAATGCTTTCGCAGCTAAATTGCGGAACCGATTCTGATGAAATATTCAACACGATATTGGAAAGCCCTGGGTCATAGGCTAACTTTTATTAAAACTCAACCTCTAAGGGGCTCAAACAGGGCATGATAAGTTGTATGAAAAACATGACATAATAATCTACCCGTAGGTGCAGCTGCGCAGGTCATATACTATTACATAAATACCCTTTATAGAAATGCACTATATCGACTATAAACAATTTCATATTCCGACTCGCACTTCACCGATTTTTGGGTGGCTGTGCCCATAACCCTTTTCGAAGTCTGGATCCACGCCTGCGTCGTTTCCTCTTTCATTCCCACGACATACTACGAAAGAATAATTTATTTTTTAGCTATCCAGTGGAATAATTAGATTTTCAACGTTTGTGATGGTTACGTAGTAACATTCGTAGTAATAATAAAATGTATCCCCCGATTTCGTTATTAGTTTTTTTAACTGACTTGGAAAGCAAATTTAAAGACATTTTACATTTAAAAAAGTGCAGAGAGAGAGACGAAAGCATCCGTATCAAGATAAATTATTCGGGTGCTGCCCTAGGATGTTATATGATTAAAGAGTTTTCAAAACTGGCATATTTGTGTGAAGAGAGCTAGAAATGTGTAAAAAACAAGGTAAATCTGATGATCTTAATATACCATACATCTTGTTTTCTCTGTTCACTTAGTAAAGTAAAATGATTTCGCTGTCTTCGTGATAATTCCAATATTAACATTTATTTTCAATTTATACTAGACCAGTAATACCTTTCCTTGTGCTTGGAAAAGAGCTGATGTCATCCCTCTCTCAAAAGTTTCTAATTTTTCTTCTCTATCTTGCTATCGACCTATATCTATTCTCCAATTTCTCTCTACAGTATTAGAGCATATTGTACACACTCAGTTATCGGATTACTATGTAGCTAATAGCTTATTGAATCCTTTCCAATCAGGATTTTGTAAGGGGCACAGTACAGTTACACCTTTAATTAGCGTATCTAAAGACATTTGCTTCTATCGATGATTAAAAACTTATAGTTGCTTTGCTTCTTGATTGTAGTAGTGCCTTTCATTCAGTAGATTTTTTATATACTACTAGAAGTTCTACGCTCCCGTAACCTTTCGTCCTCTGCTGTCGCCTGGTTTGAATCATACCTCCGAGGGCGATCGCAGTGTGTTCGTGTCAACGACACGTTTTCTGATTTACTGCAACTCACTGCGGGCGTTTCTCAATGTGGAGTCTTATTACCCTTTACTTTTTACGAGTTTTATTGATGCCATCTCTACAATTATAACAAGAAAATTTCATTTATGTGCAGATGACCTTCAACTATATTGTGGAGCTGGTATCATGGATATAAATGATGCGGTCAGTGCCATCAATCGAGATTTAGATGCGATTCATGCTTGGGCAACTTCAAACGGTCTTCTAGTAAATCCCTCTAAATCTGAAGCGATTATTTTTGGTAATAGATATATGCACAAATTGTTACATAACGTTAATGTTTCTTCAATTGTTCAATAGCACTCGCATTCCTTTTTCGTCCACCGTTAAAAATTTTGGTGTTACTTTTTCTAAAGACTGGTCATGGGAGGCTCATATCAACAATATTTACAAAAAAATACTTTCCATTCTCTGAAGGCATTGCAACATTTGTTACCGCTGAAAACAAAGATTGCTATAATGCAACACTGATTATCCCAATAATTAATTATGCTGACTCGTGTTTTCTTGATGCCACCGAAGGGTTAGCGGATAAACTTGATAGGATGCAAAATTTGTGCATCCGTTACATTTTTGGTCTCCGTAAATATGATCATGTTTCGGAATTCAGTGCTTAACTTAAATGGCTACCCATACATCTTCGCAGGAATATTCATTTCTTTGTTTACTTTATAATATTCTTTATAACCCTAGGTCCCCAATTTATATTCGTCAGCGTAATCACTTTCTTCTTTCCCCGAGTCAATGCTAGTCCTGCTAATATCAGTTCTTTCTTAAGTTACCCTTCCTTCAAGTCTAATTTTTTTCTAATTCCTTTTCTGTTCATGCAGTCAGGTTGTGGAATTCACTTCCATCGAGCATTAGTACTAGTGAATCCTTATCTACCTTTAAAACACGATTGAATGATTATTATTTGACGCGAAAGTAGTTAGTATGTTAATTTTGTAATTTGTATTATTTTTTTATTCTATTTTCTTGTCCGTTAATGTGTAAGTTATTATTTTGTCTCTTCTTTTTAGTTTCTTTTGTTAATAGCTTTAAGACCACATTTGTTTATGCTTTATAATTATTCCGTGTTTGTCTACTGTATTCTACACATGAGTAAACTGGAAGAAACTCAATATGAGATAAGCTCGCCTTTTGTTTTAATATGCATCATTTTAATG
The DNA here is from genome assembly GCA_036924255.1 of Apodemia mormo. NCBI lineage: Eukaryota > Metazoa > Arthropoda > Insecta > Lepidoptera > Riodinidae > Apodemia > Apodemia mormo. The sequence continues at coordinate 15,145,175 of JAUPFN010000004.1, read as the reverse complement.
TTTACTGTAAATGTTTTGTGTTAAATAAAGTGTTTAACCCATCTACACCCAGATGTACACTTAAGCGCTAAACCGATTCTCGGTGGAATTCAAGTAGCACCTTCATGACGCTTAAGCGCCACATTTCATTCGGTGTTAACCTTCCGGTCCTAAAAATACAGTCTACTTTAGTATAACGAAATTTTGCGATTTACGCTCTTTGGTAAATGTACTTTATTACTGATTCAAAATGTTTAAAACACTCTATGGTGTTTAGTCTGTAAATTGGTTATAATAGTCAGTCACTTTCGCGCCGCACATTTTAATTTGTGCAGTGATAAAAGTGTGAATTGGTGGGCTATCTCATGATAGATTATTTACTTATTATAAAAGGTTTATTAAGCTTATAAAATCATTATATTATATTAATATTTAGATAATTAGTTGTAAGAAATATATCATAATAATTAAAAATAAGGACCTGTAAATGTCAGTCAGTCAGTCAGTCGCTTTTCGATCTTCATAATATCTAAAAGTAATATTTTATGATCACTTTATTTTGATATCTAATAGATAGGAAATATATCCAATAGGACATAGCCGTTTACAAAATGATGAAATATGCCTTCGTTCTAAAATAATAATACTTTTTGTATAACCGCGCCGAAGCGACGCCACTCCATTGAATACGTGCGTGGGCCCTTTGTCTTGTAATTATTGCTTAATTTCGATTTGGATTTTTCTTGGGGGCTAAAGGGTTAATTAATAAATAAAAAATAATAATAATAAATGAAAATTTGTGTGTGTTTTTTCTAATATTTTATGATATGCGTGTATAATAATATTGTGATTGTCAAAATTTATGCAGACTTGGTTTCTTCTGTCGACACCAAAAGGAAAATAGGAATGTCAATGTTTTCCCGGGCTCCTTTGAATAATACGCCAACTGCCGTAAGAGGCGACCGATTGGCTATGCGAGTCACTACTTACGTGACTACTTGGTGGTAGAGTTCTGCATTGTGTCGCCCGGGTCTGGTACCACCATCTTACCTAATCCTGCTACAATAGCGTCAGCGCTTATCACTGTCATTTTCCGGTTTAGAGAGTAAGGTAGTCGGTAAACTTATACATGTGGCTTTAGATCTCACCACAATATAGCAACGCACCATTAACATCTTTGGTGTCTATAGACGATGGTTGACTCTTTCCATCAGGAGACCCATGCGCTCGTTTGCTATCTTATGATATATTTAAAAAAAAGTATCTTCACGCCCATATCCCCGAAGAGGTAGGCAGAGGTACAACAAGTGCGCCCACGATTAGCCGAATATACTTGGTCCCACAAATGTGATAGGTGGCAAGCCTATCTCCAACCGGGCACTTTCCAATCCCGGGCAACTTTGTGTTTCTCAGAAAACTGAAAAAACACTTTTCTTATGTGCCCGACCCGGGAATCGAACCCGGGACCTCATGTGGTCAACGCCAACGCTGGACCACTAGACCACAGAGGCGACAATTGTATGATATATTTGTTTTTTTATATATATATTTATGTATATAATATGAGAATACTAAAAACTTTATTTACCAATAATTTTTCAGAAGCCTAATTTAACTGAAGCTGATGTGAAAGAACTCGGAGAAAGGAATGATTTACTTCTGCGGGAGATGGAACGATTTGATCGTCTCACGAAAAATATACAAAAGCTTGTAGGTGCCGAGATGATGCACGCGAATAAATCTAAAGATGAATGTTGCCAAAAAACTGATTTTAAGCCTTGCCTTTATGGTTAGTAACCACACATAGTATCAATTATAAAAAATATCTTTTTTATTTAGATATAAATGCCTTTTTATTATATTATATGCTCTTAATCAAGAGGTACATTAAAAAACGAATATATACTAAAATAGTCATGAATTAACCTTATTTTAGACTACAGAAATTAATAAAGACCATTCAACTATCAAAAACATATTTTCAATTAAATCATAAGTAAATTTACCCATATCATGCAAACAACCTCAAAAGTAATTTTAAAGTGAAAAATTCAGTTTCATATATAATATTTATTACAGAGCCTCCGATGTACCACGAAATGAAAATGACCCATCCGACGGCAGTTCTCGCTACAAGCAAAACAAATTCTTCTGAATTTATCACATGCGAGCAAATTGCTCGGAGCAAATCAGTACGTCATCGCAATTTTTTTTAATCCTAGAGTTATGACATGTAAACTTGAATTCACTGATATACATTGATTTGATAATTAAAAAACATAATTATGTTTGTGAAATAGTTACGGTGTTGAAATTATAACAAATACCGATTGACTGTACTGAAAGATGTAACAATACAGTCAAATCAACGTCCACTGTGGTATATTATTAAAAATAACATTTTTACTCATTGTTACATCTTTTTATAAGAGCATCAATAAAAAATTGTCACATAAATTGGTTTCTTTTAAGGAAATTGATCTGACGAGGAAGTTGACTGAAAGCTACGATATGCAGGAAAAACTGGTTGCCGATAATGCGGATTTGGAAGTAAAGAGGTTTGTATTACATTTTGATAAGCGTCAATATAAATCCTTCGATTTGTGACTTACGTATCGTAATCAGTTTATATGACACTGTAGCAAATGTGACTCCCTTATTTGATTAGGTACATATACGTAAATTAGGTGATACAGTACTGCACTGTCTCGTCCGAGACTAGTACCATCGCCTCATCTATTCCTGCCACAATAGCGTCAGTACTTTCTCGTGTTCCGATTTGGAAAGTAAGGTAGCCGGTAAACTTACGCATTTGGCATTAAGATGGATAGAAACGCACCATTAACACCTTCGCTGTCTGTAAGCGATGGTTGGCTATTTCCATCAAGAAAACCATCTGCTTGTTTGCTATTTTATGACGTAAAAAAACAAAAATCTCGACTTTTGGGGTCCTAGGAATCATTACGACGAAGGCGTAGTTGCGGCTTTCGATTGGGTTTGACGTAAAAATTATATTTCCTAAAAATTTTGTCCTGAAACGATTTGACACTACAACTATCAAATTAGAACTGTGATCGAGAAAATAAAGAAATGGAAATAGTATAATGTACCAAATAATACTCAAATTTCAACAGATCTTCTCCTCAAAAAACACCAAAGATCGAGAGTTATCTTTGATAGAGAGTTAAAAAAAGTGTTTTTTTGACATATCTTTGAGATTTTAAATTTTATATTCAAGACAATATTGTTTAGAGCTAACAAACTGCGTTTAGCGCTTACGAAAAGATCAAATTGGATTATCACGTTCAAGCCTTTTTTTAAAAAATTGAATAGTACCATTTTCAACGACTGGTTTGTATCAATTTTAATGTTTTGAGTTATAAATACCTCAACATATGGGAAGTTTCAGATATAAATATCATTTAAACGGTTTACAGATTTTTTGTAACAATTGTAATTGTCTTACCAAAAATAAACAATTTGTGTGTCTATACATCGGTACTGCCACAGTGCTAATTTTATCATTTTGACGGTTGAGTCACGGACTCCAACTCATAGGCTACGATGCTATTTTTGCTGCAATGCGAAATGTGCATTGGATCTACATTCTTACAGCTCTAAGGTAAATTCAATCTGCATATTTATATTCAGTTGCTTAATTAAATTCAAAAAAAAAAATTAAATGACTAGTCCTTTTTTACATTTTATACTTTTATCGTCACTGCACGCACACATGCACTTTTACTGTTTCACAAACACTTTTGTTTATTTATATCGCCAACCGGTTTTGCTTTTTCAGAATCTTCAGGGCTACGATACTTATATGTATGTAGTATTAACGTTCTAGTGTATTTACATAATTAATCTTATTTATTTTATAACACATCATTTTTTTTTCTTTTTTATTTATTTGTACTGTGATGTATAAGTCCTCATTATCAAAGACAATATCAAGTTCTCATTGTGAGATATAACAAGGACAATATCCGTCCTGGTTAAGCTGAGGTGGGACGTGTTCAATATCCGCAATCAACATGGTGCCAATAAACGGAAGTTATGATCATTTGTATTGTTTACTGAACACGTAATTCCGTCTCCCTAACTCAACACATATAACTTAGCCAACTACGAAAATGGAAGCAATGTTGCATCGGCGTATAGTTGCATTTTATCTTTCATAGTTGGTGATTCTTCATTGGTCTACATATTTTGTTTTTTTCTTTCATTTCCATCGATTCTTGTTCATTTTTAAATATTATGTGGCTAAATTTAATGTATCAAGATTCACATGTAGAATCATTTAGATGTATTCATATGTATCTAGTTTTAAGATTATTGTACACTTTTTTAACATTTCAATAATTATTGTGTTTACTATTATTCGGGTCAGCTGGAAGAAATCTCTTTTATTGGGGATAAGCTCGCCCATTGTACAGTCTGTTTTTAATATCTCTATGTACTACTTCTCTTTTATTGGTGTACAATAAAGTATTAAATAAATAAATAAATAAATTCTTACACAACTGGTGTACAAATTAAAATGTTTCGTTTGAAAAGTTATAATTATTGTATCATCATGTACATATTATACAGGTGACTTGTAAAAGACTTACATGCTGAAGGAGATTTTTATCAGATCGTATATGTAAAAAAGGCTTAAGGACATTTTTTACATATACGATCTGATGAAAACTCCAACTTTTTGGCATACTTATCCATTAAATATATTTAGTACATACACAACTAGCACACGGAGCATAGTAGTTGTTCATTATCAGCGCGCTTGTGATTAGACTCGTTAGTATAACATGCGGTGACCATACTTTTTGATTATTACTACACTAATTTCGTAGAGCTTCACTGTGTAGTTATGCAATATTCTCATTTTATTTTATTTTCATTGCTTACTTATGAAGTTATGACCATTACTTTCGCGTCCTTCAATATGTACAATATTTTACTAGTCAACCCATATATGTATAGAATCACATACAACTTTAGCGGTATTTACATTGAAAAATCTAAATCTGAGACTGTGACGTCACCACAAGCGCGCCAAAATGACACGCAAAAATGATTATTTAAACGTTAAAAATTAAGTAAACTGTCATACGACGCATATAACAAAAGAATAGAATAGTAAGAGGCATTCGACAACAATAAAATTATACGTAAGACACCAAACCTGAGAGTGGAAAGATTCACTTTTATTATTCTCAATGGAGGTGTCAAGTTTAAATGGAAATTCGAGACATTTGTAAACGACGATACGTGACCAGGCACGATCCCTTAGATCTACAGTTATGTAGTAATAATTCTTGATTATTTATATTTAAAAAACAGTACCTCCCCCGCCCCTCCAGTCGGGTAAAAAAGAGTATATAAAAATTATATTAAAAATATTCAAAGAGCAGCTAAGTATTTTCAAAACTGATGGCTAATTGAATTGATTGAAAAAAGTTCGTTTCCTAGGAGATCGCGTAGAGCTTCAAAAATTACTGTAAAATAGTTGGTTTTTAGTATGTTTTTCTTACACATTTTTCGGTGTAGTCCTTTAGCCCGCAATATAGTTTGCGGGCTTTAGAGACTATCAAAGGAAACGTATTTGTTGAAAGTTCTTGGTTTTATTACAAGTAGTATTTCTAGCAAGACCCATTCAAAACATTTCCTTTGTATCAGTCGATAGTACTTATTAAGAAAAGTACACTAAGGCTAACTTACCATTAACGTCGTGACTACGTGGTTGTAGATTTAGCTTGTATTATTTGAATACGTTTTTGATTTATTTACAAATATAATTAATTACACATAAATAAATATTTCGAGACTAAATTGAATTCTTATTTTTCCTGTTACTCTTATTTTTTATTCCAACTTTTTTAAGTAAAGAGTATTTCTTTTTAACATACCCATCCGTAGTTTTTATTTACATATAAAAATTAAACTGTAGCTGCTTTTACATAAGACTGCAAACATTTGTTCGGCTAAATAATGTCTAAAAGTAGTATTTCATAAAGCTTAACCGACCGGCCACAGCTACCCGCGGCGCGACCTGCGACGCGAAATGCGGCGCGGTGAGTCGCGCGACCATCTGGGTATGCCACAGCTCGACTTGTTGCGACCGCGGCGGCGTACCGCTGAGCTGTCACACCTCGATACTAGCTAGTACCAGGGTCGGATTTTGTAATACTATTTTTACTATATTCTTTTGAAGCGTAGTATATATTATCGTAACGTTAGGATTGTACGCAATAATACCATTATCGTTGATACTTACATATATTACCTTATAATTGATCCCTTCATTCGAGATTTTTAAAGTTATATTTCTTTAGGTGCGTAATATTTCTTTAGGCAGCGAGGAAAAATTTTAAGATGCACGCGCATCACCGTAACGCAAAAGTACAGGTTGAAGTTGACCGCTAAATTGCTCATTAAGTCCCGAAATCCTTGACTATCCTTTTCCAGTCCTTTTATTATTTTAATGTAATTAAGTATTTGCATGCAATCAAAAATCAGAAGTACTTTATTTAATAAAACTTTTTACAAGTTATTTTGACACGTCGACATATTCTTTAAAAACTACTACCGAATCGGAAACGCGGTCATATTTTTTAATGACGCCAATGAAGTATAACTTCTCACGCGCGTACTTAAGTACACGCTCCCATTTTTTAATGTATGACAACGTAGACTTATCCGTGCAATTTTTAGTAACTATGATCGTTTTTGATGTAGTGGGTTGTAGAGAGAACGTATTTTTTATTAATATGAGTGAGATGAATGTATAGGAACAAATTTTGTTTAACGCAAGCCAACATTAAATTGAAAAAATGCTGTGAAGTTTTTGGATTAAATATAAGTTTCGGTGTATAAACTAAATTGAGTTTAATATTATTTTAAATATGATATTAAAATAACTTGTCAATAACCAATTATTTATTTATTCAATAAATAATCATACTAACTCTAAATTTAAATTAAAAAAAACGACACTTTTTTTATCGTCAGTCCATCATTTTACTTCAGTTCTATAATTTTAATCGCAAAACGTACAAGGAGCTGATGATTTCGAAAGGGGATTCTGCAGCATAAAGTTAAAGGTAACCTTAACCTGTGGTTCCTTACTGAATGAGCTTGAGCTGTTTTATTGCAAAGCTCCCTTGCCAAAACAAATCGAAGTATATGCTCTATAATCGAGTGTATGCTAACACTCAGAGAATTTTAACTGGTCATGCTTAGAAGATCACATGGACTTCCTTCCGCTCTATCATTAGATACTGGCAGCTATCCTATTTCACATTCCTTAAAATAAATAAATCAAACGAGTCCAAAATTGATGGTGTTGCTTAATTTTAATTAAAAGTTTCGATAACTTCATTCCTGCTTCATCATAAGACTCTTTAAATCATTTAGCTCCAGCGTATTTGTCAAAACAGAACAACTGAGTCCAATCTAAATGGGTTTTTCTTCTTTAGTTTATATATATAACTTACCATGGCCACCTTCGAGTTTGATCGTTAAATCCTAAGTCATGATGAGCATCAGATCCTATAAATCATCCAGCATCAAAATGTTTGTCAGTACAAGACAATTGAGCGCTAACTCTATAAACATACCTTGTTGAGTTTAAAAGTTTATTATCTTTGCATCTGGATGCGAGAAGTTTCGATATTACTTTTTTCGGCTCCATCTTCAGAGTTTCGTAATAATGAAAAATATCTTATTGCAACGAAATGAACCACTTCAAACTCTACTATCATAACACTTTCGGTCTGTGAGTTACAATGACACTCTAGCGGCTCCATGTTCCATTTCTCGTCATTATGAGTACTAATTAAACTTAGTACTTAAAGCAACAAAACCAATGACCCAAAACTTGGTTGCCTCGTCAAAACTCTACATCTGAGAGTTCTAGTTCCTATATCTAGGCTACATTATGATATCAGCTGGATAGTACCATAATATTGCATTGTCATTGAACATACAAAAGTTTGCCAAGTTTCAGTACAAATAAATATCAGGAAGTCGATAAATATGGTTTGCAATATTTAGAAAATCTTTTATTTACATACAAATGCTAGTTAAATAAAAACTGACATCTTCGAATGAAGATATTATAGCATCAGGTCTAGGTCACCATGTCATTGCAATATAATTGAAGTAATAAAATACAAAATTTAGCATCGATAAAGCCTTTACAAGTTGCTAAATTTCTTTCATCAAGTTGAAAAGAGCTGGTGAGCTTTCAACGGCTGCACAGATTCTATTAAATCATAGCTAAAAACCATCCCTCGAAATAGGGCTTTCAAGTAGAAAAAATCGCAACTAAATTTGACCATCCACCAGGGCGCTACGATGCACGGACAGATACACAGATACGTCTCTGAAACTTATAACAACCCTCGTTTTTATGTCGGAGGCTAAAAATAGTAGTAAAAATTTTAACAAAATATAGTATCTATATAATTTACATTGGTAATAATTTTGTGTTATTCTGATTCCAACCCTGGCTTACTAGTAAATAAAACAAAAGTACTCTTTTGTTTTATTCGCTCATCACACCGCGCGGCCGGTCGCGCATTTTTCCGCGCCGCAATTCGCGTCGCCGGTAGCTGTGGCATACTTCATACAGTTTCCTACATTTGTTACCGCTCGCCGCGCCGCAATTCGCGCCGCCGCGCCGGTCGCGCCGCGCGAGCTGTGGCCGGGCCGTAAGTGCTGGGCGCATTGGCGTTCTTGTGGTGCATAGTCCAAGAGAGAGTCGTTAAATTTTTTTTTGTTTTTGGCAGTAAACCTTTTGTACGTTTTTAGTTATATTTTTTTCTCTGTAAAATCTTATAAGTTGTGTACAATAAAATATTAAATAAAAAATAAAATAAATAAAAAAATAAAAATGATATTTTATTTTGAATCGGATTTTTAAAATTTTGGTTCTTCATTTTGTTCATGGTGTTAGTGTATTTTTCTATACTAGTAATCGCCTGTGGCCGAAATTCGACCATAGACTAATCAATAAAATCTCTTAAGTTTTACAACTGACTTTAGACTTAAAGAAAATAGTATTTATGTGTCTATATTATCATGTATGTCATACGATTCTAGTGTGGATAATGTTTATTATTTTTAATTTAATGTATTTCTTATGCATTTTATTTTAAAATATTAGGTTTCTGCAGTCCTCCACAACGTAATTTTTAATTGTGCCAAATTTCACATCCCAACCTTTGCCTAATTGGCTTAGAAAAGTAATCCAAAGTTTTTCCTTCACGTATTAATATATAGATAAGATTGATGCAAATACTTCATAATTATTCTGATTGTATTGGAAAAGAGCCGTGCAAGGCATAATTTGAAATTAGAAAGTCCCCATCATTAAAGAACGGTAAGGTGTATACATGTTTCTAACAGCAAATTAATACAACAGTTAAAGGTAAGGTGAAATAGCTACCTTCCTTGCTGTGCCATTTAAAATTTTCGATGTCGGAGCTAAAGGTAACTTAAAAAATCTACTGCATATTTACAATGTTACAAGTTGGGAGTGATTGTAGGTTTAAATTAACTACGTTGTACTCATTTTACATAAATACCATAATTTAAATGAGGTCATATCTAGACCTCATCAGGTGTGTTTCTAGTCATGGGTGGGCCTTTTTTCTAGGCATGTGGCGTAACAAACCTACTTCATGTTTATATATGAAGTCGGGTAGTAACTTTCTTGACGATCTTGTATTTCAAGCCATGAATATTCCACAATTTACGGCACTAAAACAGATAGCGATAGAGTGCCAGTAGTAACAGTATAGTGTTACAGTACTTTTTTAAATTATACAAAAGCTGAGTAGTTTTGAGAATATTAATAATTAAATGATTTGATAACAATTTATTGCGTACCAAAATGTAACAAAATAACTTATATTTATTAATAGGGGTACAAATAAAAGGTTTTAACGCTAAAAAGCGATCTCTGAAAACCTTTTAGTAGAAGATAATATATTACATAAATTTATTTGGGTAATAATCTCGTTAAATTAAATAAATTCCAGAAGTTATTGATATATTTCAGATTATTATATAATTCTTCTCTGAAGAATAGGCCAACTGCCGTCCTGCCAGACAGGTCGTAAAGGACTACCAATTGGCTATACGAGTCACTAACATCGTGGCTACTAGGTGGTAGAGTTCTACATTGTCTCGCCCGGGTCTAATACCATCGCCTTACCTGTTTCTGCCGCAATAGCGTCAGTGCTTGTCACTGTCGTGTTCCGGTTTGGAGGGTAAGGTAGACGATAAACTTATGCATGTGGCATTAGACCTCGTCACAAAATAGCAACGCACTATTAACATCTTTGGTGTCTATAGGCGATGGTTGACTATTTCCATCAGGAAATCTATCTGCTTGTTTGCTATCTTATACAATAAAAAAAATGTAAACAAATAATGTACACGTATGCCTTAAGTTGAATTCTAGTTTTTGGTCCAAACTAGTGAAAAGCAAAGAGGTTGAAAAATAATTTAGCGGCGATTCAGGCGCGGTGTTACCTCAACATTCACAAAACTGAGATTTATGACGCTCGAGTACGAGAAAATCCAAGAAAAATATTCCACGCAAAAAATACAGCGCACAAAAAGAAGTCTAAGTAAAATTTTAACTGAATAGAATATTAAATATTTGTTTAATATTTTTAATAAAAAAAAACGTAATTTGCTTCACAGAAATAAACTTTGGCGTCGAAATTTTTTGTATTTTCAGCAGTAACAATATACATTTTTTTAAAAAATGTAATAGAAATATGGTTTTATTAAAACTTTAACCAGACAAATATTGAATTTAATGCGTATATTCTGAGTTATCTAAGGTAATCCCGCAAATCAAATGTTTATTTGTAACCTAGTTATATCTTTAATAAAATATTTTTGAATACTTTGCAATTTACACTCTTATTTAACGTAGCGTAAATGTTACATTAGATTACAGCGATTGTGGGAGTGAAATCGACGTGACGAATCACTGAACTGTTTACAGAAACGTGTGTCCATATATTACTTATCTATAGGGTTATGTGCTCATAGCGCGTACGGCTTACGCGTTACGTATACCGCTGCCACGGCACTTGTACGGCTGCCGCAGCATGCTATCGCATCCGTTCCGGCGGGGGCTGATACGAACCGGTCGGTCTGAATTATACCCAATACGGTATACGAGCGAGATGTGCACTGTAAAAACTCGAATAGTATATTTAAATACACACGTCACAAGTCTACAACTGTCACGTACGTACGTACACGTCTATCATACCGTTTCTCTCCTTATGATTTTAGACTACTTTCCTCTATGTCTGTACGCTCTCGAACAAAAATTACATAAATTGGTTCGTAAATGACCGAGTTATGAGGTAACAAGCATCAAAAATACAATCGATGCCTCTTTTTTGGAAAGTCGATTGAAAAACAATTATCGGATGCATTCCTTACAACATGGCATAATGCGATACTTTTGAGCCGTTTTTATTGTTCCATGGTATAAAAGCGTAGGCTGTGACGTCATGACGAGCGCGCCAAAATAGCGCATGTTTGAATTATTACTCGTAGTTCAAACCTTAGTATGGATGTGGTCTGTGCTCGTAGCTAACATAAACGCACCAGTAATGAACCAGTCATGAGTAAAAAAACAATTTTGTAGAATAAGAGCAGGAATAAATATTCATTTATAGACAAGTTATCAAGCTACTAAAGTTTGCTATATAAATCATTTCCGTTTTAATGAAACAAAATTGGCGCGAAGTATGAACTCTTAGTGTTTTTAATCCATACTAATATTATAAATGCGAAAGTAACACTGTCTGTCTGTTACGCTTTCACGGCCAAACCACTGAACCGATTTGGATAAAATTTAGTACAAATATAGTTTTTTGAGACCCAAGAAAGGACATAGGATAGTTTTTATCTCGGAAATCCCACGGGAACGGGAACTATGCGGGTTTTTGTTTTAGAATTCTTTCCACGCGAACGAAGTCGCGGGCACAGCTAGTACCTAATAATTGTGTTAGCGGCCTTTGTTTCAAAAAACATTAAGTAGAAAGTTTACCTATCAATTTATTATTGCTTTATTTTAATTAGAATGTATTTTAGTCGTTGGGTCTAGTATGGAAATTACACCAGGAAACGCCGTATTTTTACATTGTGTAGATTATATTTCTCAATATTTTGACAGTGTTTATTACTGGTGCACTCAGTTTGAATAGTTGCATTAATGGACAAATTTCCTTAACTTACGATTTTTAATGTATATGTAGGTTTTGAATTAATTATTAGAGGTGACCAAAGAATAATCACTCATTACATGTAATGCACGGACGTGTTGTTGTGACCTTGCATGGTCTTCAGTGCATTACATTTAATGCACTGTTGTAGTTACCCTGTAAATAATATCTCAACTGAATAGATGTACTCGTACTGAATAAATGTACTCGAATCAGAATGATTAAATGTATAAAAAGGATAAAATTTATTACGTGACCTCGTATTAACTTAAAATGTAATATAATTATTGGACGTTTCGGTGATGGGGAAGGAAATATGCTTGGGACAGATAAAGTGCTAACAAAAACTATCAAATAATCATAGGCGTCCCCAGGATTACTTTCAAGGGGGTGCATAGCATCTACACATCATACTATTCACTAAAAAAAAAGAATAATATATTATTATTATTTTCTACGTATTTTGTTTCCTGCCAGGGGGGTGCAAGCTCACTGCAATCCCTTGCACCCTGCTGCCGGCGCCCATGCAAATAATTGTTATAATTCTTGAATACTGATTTCATTATTAATTTCAAAGCTTGTATGAAATATATTTTAAAGCTTAATTACATTACAAACTTACAACAATATAAGTGCGTATTATTCTATTCCTAACTCAATATCCAATGTTAGGTATAGCATAGGCATAGGATTGTCCATTAATGGGTGTCATCAAAGGAGTTTATGCTGTCAATGACTGGTTAAAATAAAGTGTTTATTTGGTTATTGAATCCATATTAATATTATAAATGCGAAAGTAACTCTGTCTGTCTGTCTGTTACGCTTTCACGGCTAAACCGCTAAACCGATTTGGATAAAATTTGGTACAAATAGAGTGTGAGACCTAAGAAAGGACATAGGATAGTTCTTATGCCAGAAATCCCACGGGGACGGTAATTATGCGGGTTTTTATTTTAGAAATATTTCCAGTCGCGGGCACAGCTAGTTGAAAATAAAGGTAGAAGCTTACTTTACACACACCAAAAATATAGAGGTTTCATCATTTAATGTGTAAATGCAGTTTCACTAAATGCCGACGATGGAAAGTATCTAATTTAATGTTAAAAAATTTCAGGTAATAGGAAGTTCAAAAATATTAAAAATTTGTTAAAATTTATTAAACATTTTCATTGGTAACATAAAACGTTTTAATTATTTAGCTTTTCACATTATTTGCCGAAGAAACGTCGTAAACATAGTTTTTCTTATATTTCGTAAGGTGGGCTCTTAGATCATGGTAATTTTGCAGGTACTCGCCGAATAACCTCATAATGTTTTGCTTTGATAGCATGTACGACAGCGCGCGCACACGACGCGAGTAAATTACCGCGAACAGCTTGTTTAGTAAGTGCCCTTATAGAATGTGGGAACACATTGAGAAGCGACGTCAACAAATACATGCCGGTTAAAAATCTGAGAAAGTTGAATATAATTAAAATTTTAAATTCAAATAAATTTTAACGCAGTAAAACTGCGCAATCGACTTCCCATTTCCTGTATCTTCGGAAACCCGCATACGGGACCACCGGGAAATTATACCCTTCTGGCTGAGCACTTTGCTTGCCCCCGCGACCTGTGAAGCTGTGACGGCCCATAAGGCCAGCAGTAATTCAGACATTCAAAAAAAAATTCGGGCCATTTTTTGAATAATATAATAATACAGACACAAACTTACAAATTCTGCCCGATTTTACCCCTTTTTGGCATCGGATGTAGTTCGTATAAGTTGATTGCTTTAATACGTACTGGCTGTTTATAGAAAAAAGAAATTTTATGGAATGTGCATTTTATACTCTTTGGTTACCAAAATAGAAACGTTAGCCTGTCAAATCCTACAATCAGTCATTCAACAATCCAAAATATGCAATAATAATATTCATCATTAATAAATCAAATAAAAATGAACAATGGGTAACATAAGGTAAGATATTTTAATTATTTATAGGTATATACTTTACAAGGAGTTGATGACAAAAGATCAAAATTTGGAGACGTGCCGGGCTCAAGTTAAACGACTTCAAGGCGAGCTGAAATTAATGAACAATGAAAATGCCATGCTAAATGAAAAACTGAATAGGAATAGACCTGAGGTATTTTAAGTATAACCGTAATTTTTTTACTTACATTTCGTACATACAATCGCGTTCTCCTAAATGTAACACGATGTGTATGTATTATATATAAGGTTATTCGACAACTGTCTCGCTATTGTTTTAACGCCAAATAATGTATATAATTGTATATTGATTTGTTTGTTTAATGATTAGGTACTCATGTTGAATTTATGCAGAAGTAAAATTTTAGTATGATAGAGCTATTTAACAACCACAACCATACTGGTCTATTTATAAAAGGGTGATCACTAAAGGTGCTCAAGGTTGCATAGCTTCAATAAGGTTGTTTACAAAATATTCATTTGAGCTCTACTGAATTGATAAAAATTTAATTTGACACATAACCTTGTTTACGTCGTTTGCGTCATAGCACAAGGCATCGGATTGGCTATAATAGTATATGACAGAAAATTAAAATAGTGTTTCAAGAACTTTAACCGTATATTATTAACATTATCTTCAAAAATATATCACAAATTGTTTTGGCTTGGAATTAGGATAGCCGGTCAACCTGCATTACTAGCCTAATACTCGTGCCACGTGCCATATATATATATATATATATATATATATATATATATATATATATATATATATATATATATATATGAAATTATATCTTATCTTAGTTAATATTTTCCCTTCAAATGTGGAGTCTTTCAATTTGAATTGACTAATAGAGAATGCTGTGTAGTATGTAGCATTAGGTCTCAACGCCTATAAACTCAATTGTACATTTGT
This sequence comes from Apodemia mormo, assembly GCA_036924255.1. Taxonomy (NCBI): domain Eukaryota; kingdom Metazoa; phylum Arthropoda; class Insecta; order Lepidoptera; family Riodinidae; genus Apodemia; species Apodemia mormo. The sequence goes on along the minus strand of JAUPFN010000004.1, from coordinate 15,130,039 downwards.
TATGCTTTTAAATATATAAATAATGAATTTATATCCCCGTGTTGGTCCCGTGGTTCTACTTTGAAGAATAGGCCAACTGCCGTTCTGCCAGGCAGGTCGTAAAAGGCAGCCGAGTGGTTATGCGCGTCACTACCATCGTAAGTCGTAACTACTAAGTGGTAGAGTTCTGCTTCGGCTCAGACAGATCTGGTACCACCGCCTTACCTATTCCTGCCGCAATAGCATCAGTGCTGGTGACTGTCGTGTTCCAGTTTGGAGGGTAAGGTAGCCGGTAAAATTATGCATTTGGCATTAGACCTCACCACAAGATAGCAACGCACCATTTAATATCTTTGGTGTCTATAGGCGATGGTTGACTCTCTCTATCAGGGGACACATCTGCTTGTTTGCTATCTTATAATATAAAGAAATAGGTCATGCGTCAAAATTACTGTAATTAAATCAGCGCGCGTTTTGTCGTGACGCGATTAAATAAGTCGGACACTTACTTTCCTTTCATGTTGCCATTTTGGATTACGGAAAATGCATTTGTATTTTCTCATGTCATTATTGTCTATATGCAACAGCCAACTTTTACTTAGTGAAACCGTCTGCTTATTCCTTACCCTAACCGTGGTTCATTACCCTGCGGTCGAAAATCGACCATAGATAGACTCAACAATAAACTCTTACGTTTAACAACTGACTTTAGTCGTAAAGAAAATAGCGTATTACACATCTATACTAATATTATAAAATTGTAGAGTTGGTTTGTTTGTGTGTTTGGTTGTACGCGGTAATCTCGAAAACTGCTGAACCGATTTGAATAATTCTTTTTGAGTTGGATAGCCTGTTTATCGAGGAAGGTTATAGGCTATATAACATCTTGTTACGACCAGTAGAAGCGGAGTAAACAAAGTCCACGCGGACGAAGTTGCGGGCAACAGCTAGTGTGTATATATAATCATGTATGTCACATGAATGTAGTATGTGTAATATTCATTTTTACTAATCTAATGTATTTCTAATGCAAATCTGTATATATAAAAATCAATCCCTATTTTCCTTGGTCACGACATCACGCCTGAATGGCTGGACCAATTTCGGTAATTTTTTTTGTTGTGTTTGTAATTGTAAGGAGAAGGTTCTTATAAAAGAAAATATTAAGAAAATTGCGCGGAAAATTAGAAAATTTAAGAATAATTAACCACCATATAAAGTTTAATGCCATGTTGGCTGCGTGGAACGACAATCCCGTAGTCTTATATAAATTACGTGTCACGTTGTTTGTCCGCTATGGATTCCTAATATGTAAGGTAAAACAACGTTTGCCGGGACAGCTAGTTATTTAAAAATATTAGGTTTCTGTAGTCCTTCGCAATGTAAACTTTAACTGTGCCAAATTTCATACTTCATCGTTCACGCAATCGTCTTAAAAGGGTTCCAAGTTTTTCCTTCACATATATATTATAACCTACTGACACTTGCCTTTCGCTTACTAACAAAGTGATATTCTGGTGACGCCTTTTGAAGATGAAGATGTTACTGTTTTGAAAATTAAATACTACCCGTAATATTTTCGAAAGCTCTTTAAATTAATGTATTATTCTTACCAATGATCCACCAGCTGTACACAATGCGCGTAATATGATAATTTTATTATAGCCGTTTATAAAGTTTAAGTCAAAAAAATTAATCTTTATATTAATTTCTGAAAAGACTTCTAGTTTAAATTATAAGTCTAAAGAATCTTCATTTTAATTTCATAAAATAGATTTCTAGTATCTTACGAGTATTTTGACCGCCCGTTGGTCTAGTGGTTAGCGACCCTGACTATGCAATCGAACCTGCAGACGAAACCCGTTGGAAATTTGTGTGAGAAATTTTTGATTTTCTTGCCGATTTTTTATCTTAACTTTGTATAAATTGATTTACTTTTATACCCTACGGTGCTTATTCTAAAAAATAGTACAGTTTAGGGAAATACCTAAAAATAAGTAATGCATTATGCGCCACATATAATGCAAAATAAACGGCTGATTCAAGAGTTCTGCGGGCACGACGAGTTGGAGCCAATGTACGCTTTACATTGCGTGGTGTGAAAACAAAAAAAAATAATTAAAATGCAAATTTCGCATATCTTATAAAATAAGAAATTGCCAACAAGATTAGAACGTGAAAATAGCACGTTTTTTAATTTTCCGGCAGACCGTCCCTTACACGTCGCTATACCTACAAAAAAGAGCGATAGATATTGCTTTGTGTCCTAAAACCTTAAGCTGAAATGTATATCCCTAAATTTCTATTAAGGTTATATTTTACAATATATCATAAAATGTAATATGAGCTTCGTTTCAAAAAGTTGTTTAAAATTATATCGTAGCTACTGTAAAATATGAAAAATGTAAAAAATTAGATGTTCCAATATATTGGTAGGTATACGATGACTTTAGTTTATATTTTAAGTACGGCTTTAGTTGTAAAAACTATTTATACGATGAGTTTAGTTTATATTTTATGTACGGATTTAGTTGTAAAAACTATTTATATAAAGTTATTGATAAATAATAAAAATGCGAAGTACGTGGCGTATGGCCGATATGCTCAAAAAAATGGTTTTCGTCATAAATCTATATTAACATGTGCGAAAGTTTGTATGTGTGGATGTTTGTTAATCACGCAAATATAATAACCGGCTACGCAAATATAATATAATAACCGGCTAGTTTGTTAGGCACATATCATGAAATCCCTAATTGCGTTTTTGGTTCGGGCAAAGTATCGTTGATTTTTCTCTACCTACAAAAATCGCGGTAGCAGCCTGGCTTTTGGTTAGTATTTTTACAATCATGTGCCTTAGAAAAAATACATTAGTGGCCAAGTAACAGGAAGAAGAACCTTTGGCGATCAGTACATATTTCGCCAATAGACATAGTGGTGAATGATAGCGAACCTGGACGTCTATTGATCTTTCTTTATCATTTTAAATGTGTCAAATGTAAACCTACTCATAGATGAAACAAGCGTAATAATATTTAATTTATTTTACTGTCTCGTGGTCTAGAGTAAAAGGCTCAGATCATGTGGAGGAGGTTCGATATTTGGGTTGGACAAAAGTGATATTGAAAGGATTTCGAGGCTTTTCTCAAAAATCCAAAACCTTAGTTGCAGCCTTGAGACTGGCTGATGGGGTGTTACCACTGCTGTACCTCGGATGAGTATGCATAGCCGTCAGTTCCGGTTATTGCTAGACAATAGTTATCAGGTCGATAAAATGCGGCGATGGGGATCATCACACATCTCGACAATTGACAAACCAGTGAATCATGTTGAAGTGGAAAGTCTATAAACGTTCGCTTAACACTGCTTACCAAAGGAACCAGGCGTGATACTTTTTTTTGTTTTATGTATAAAACAGTACAATGACTGTATTTTGCCTTTTTAATGCGAAGGTTTTTTTTTTGCAACAGGGCGATGCAACTGCGATGAATGAAAATTCTCTATGTCATCAAGAATTTGCGGTGAGTTATTGATTATGTGTGAGTAATGTCTCCAATGGAACTAATCTCCAATAGAACCAATATTACTTATTTTTAACTTCCCGCTACGTAGTACGTAGTGTACGTAGATAGGAAGTTACTGAATTTGCCCCGAATTTCGAAAATCGAGTTTTCACCGAATCTCCACGTTTTGAGGTCCTAGGAATCTTTTCCGACTATTTTCGCGATGACTTCAGTACGTCTGTATGTATGTATGTGTGTGTGTGTGTGGGTGTATGAGTGTGTATGTGTGTATGTAAACATCTCATAACTTTTGAATGTACCGATCGAAACGCGGTTGATGGCATTCGATTGGATTCTGCTCAACTTAGACTTCCTAAAAATATGAAATAAGTCGGCCCAGGAGATTTTGAGAAATTGTGAAAACTCCCAAAAAAATGTTGGCGAAACAGTAATTTTTTAACATAACTTCCAGATTAACGTGCCGATTGAGTACAAAAACTAATCAGCTCTATTCCTTAAAAAACTACATCTAATGTATAAATTGCATCAAAATCGGTTTATCCGTTTGGGAGAAATCGTTGACGAAAAATTTAAGAAAAAGTATTTTTGCAACATAACTTCGAAATGTTTCAACCAATAATTTTTTGGTGCTCTACGATATTTTAGTACTAAAAAAAATGCGTCAGATGGCATTTCAAGAATCAAAATCGAATCTTATTTTCAAAAGTTACAGCTTTTAAAATATTAAAATTACGTCATTTTTAGCAAATTTGTTTCTTTTAAATAATTTTCAGGCTAATACACCAATAGACTTAAAAATCTTATCAGCTTTTTTCCTTTAAAAACTGCGTCAAATACCGTTAATTGGCTCAAAATCGGTCAATTCCTTTAGGATTTATTAATGATGAAAATATTTGAAAAAAATTTTTTTGACATTGCTACGAAAATTTTCAACCTATCGATTATTTAGCTAAAACAATATTTTAGACCTCAAAAATTGAGTTGAATGTCATTCGATAGATCAAATTCAATCAGCGTTTCCAAAATATACAACTTTTCAAAAATCAATATACTGTCATTTTAACAAAATAGATGTTTGAACTGAAAAAAATCTATGTTTATAATTTTTATTTTTTTGAGCTTAAAACACCATTTAGCGGGAAGTTTCAGGGATGGCCTTTAGGGTTAACCGCTTACACATTTTTTTTAGGAAATGATAGCAAACACCCCCGTGTGTTGGTGTTGAAGAATAAACATCTGCCATTCTGCCAGGTAGTTCGCAAAGGCGAACGATTGACTATACCAGTCCCTAATTCCGTTAAAAACTGAAATTAATTAAATTTGCTATTAACCGCGAATTGTTCTATGTGTCTTCCGCGATGGCACCGAAAGAAAGACGTCGGTTTAATAAATGGATAAAACTTATCGGTGAGTTTGGCAGGTCCAGACAAAAAGAAGACCCCAGTGGCACAATTATCTACCCACATCCACCTCACTTTCGGGGGGAAAGTTCCACGTTCCTCCACGTCCCACGCCGACATCAAGCACAAAAGTACACAATTTATGTACTCAACGCACGTTTTACTTCAGAACGGAAGCATCTTCAGGAGAAACGAACACTAGTAGTGTTCGTTTCTCGTTTGTTCCATGTGGTGGATGTGGATGGATAATTGTGCAGCCGGGGTCTTTTTTTTGTCCGGACCATCGGTGAGTTTTATTCATGAATCAAACCGATCTCTTTCTTTTCGGTGTCATCGCGGAAGATACATAGAACAGTTGACAGATAATAACAAATTTATTAATTTTACCTTTTTAATAATAGATTTCCGCAAAGTAATTTCAAACAATACAATAACTAATATCGTGACTACTAGGTGGTAGAGTTCTGTATCATCTCCTTACCTATTTGGTACCATCGCCTTACCTATTCCTGACGCAATAACATTAATGCTTATATTTGCCGTTTCGGTTGTAGGATATGGTAGCCGGTGAACTTACGCATGTGTCATTACTATCTCGTTACACAAATGGCAAAGCACCATCAACATCTTATTTTTTTAGGCGGTGTTTTATCTTTCCATCGAGGGAGCCGTATGTTTATTTCCTATTAAATGATGTATAAAAATGTCTAAAGATGTCTCTCAAGCTGGAAAGAGAAAACTATCGTCTATAAACATACTACAGATGCTAATGGCATTTTAAAATACTTGTTTTGAGGATGTCATTCTATAAGTTTAATGACGCTATATAGGTATCTAAACAAACGTGAACATAACAGTGACAAGAACTTAGCATATTACGGCAAATATAGGTAAAGCTGTAGTACAAAACTTGGGCAAGATGTTGCAGAAATCTGCTCATAGTCGCGATGATAGGTTTGTATAATTGTATGCCTTTTACAAGCCGCCTCCTATGACGCCAGACTGTTTATTATTCAATAGCTACGAGTACATTCAGAAAAGTTTATAAGTACGGGTTTATGCTCAGTAATCTCCAGTATAACTAGACTAATTTCAACAAGTTTTGTATGTTGGTGAGGAGAGTCGATATATGAATTTTTTTCATTCTGTTATTGGGAGTCGTTGATTATACAAATTACTGTGATGAGACCCATTGTAAATGCTACGTATGTGTTCGGTATATCAGAAAATGATTCCTTTCAAATTGAAATTACACGTGCCAAGCTCACAACTCAATAAAGAAAAAGTTTCAATACATATTTTTACAAGTCAGGCTATCAAAACCGATCAAAACGCTCTAATCAAAACGATTTATAAAAATTGGAACGAGAACATAATGAATCATGTTTCTGAATATTTCTTAAAGATAATTATGCTGGTTATTTTGTGGGGTGAACTGACATCAAAAGGTGCTCATCTTCAGTAGTTACAGGGTTGTCGGTTGACTAGATGTATGGTGATGGTTGCGAAGATGATTTTTCAAGTGTTTGGTGCTGCATAAGGTTTTTGTGAAGATTCTTGTAGGTATAAGTTTACATACCACAAAGCTACTGTCCAGCCAGCTAGCTAGGTGCCAGCTGGTTGCAGCTCTAGATAAAGCGGAAAACACCATTCTGTTGTGTTGCCTCGCACATTTTCTACGCGGTACAAAAATATATTTGAAAACTTACGTAAATCGTAGTAAATTAGATATTATACCTGATGATCTAAGAGCCCACGACACAAAACTAGTCCCATAAGACTACCGAATATACATAATTAGATACGTCATTAATGGGGGAATACTTAATCGCTATACTGCAATACGAAAAACTTGGCAGCGCTATTAAGAAAATTAAAAATTAAATAAAAAATATCTGATTTGTAGTACGGTAAGACTACCGAATTTCGTTTGTTCCTTGATATAGGGGAGGGCTAGGACTATATGAAAATGCTGCACTTCATGTCCCCATAACTAATCTTATCAATGGCAGCAGCATGATATTGGCAGCCTCGTACCTAGTATCTGGTACGATCGGCCTACCGAAAAAAAACAAAGCTCATCTGAAAGATCGTCAACTACTGTGTAAGATAAATCACTGCTGCATTTTCGGAACAGTGGTAAAAGTGGTTGCTGCGGCGATCATGGGTCGCCTACTTCATAGATGAAATCAGAGTTTTTACTCGATTTTATCAGTAATCACCCAGCTTCTTTCGATTGGTACTGATTGAATACCCGTGCCACAGTCATGTACGAATAATTTTATTGGTCGTTGATTGTTAAGATTTAGACATTCTTACATTTTACGTAACATTGTGCGATTTTTCACCCGCTTTCATTAGGTTGTTTTAATTTTATATAGTGCTTAGGGATTTCAATTCAACTAGGAATCTTTATTCTTTCGCCGTGTCCATCTGTCCGAAAATCCGTTTGTCTATCCGTCCATCCACAGCTTAGCTCATAGATTCTTCGTACTAGAAAGCTGTAATTTGGCATTTATTTACATATTAGTCAACCTAGTAAAATAATAAAAAAAAACCTTGAACATATTTTATGGTACCTCCTTTACACGTAAAGTGGGGATACTTATTATTTTTTTCTCGCTAAATCTATAGTGTAGGGTATTGTTGGATAGGGTTCTAAAATATTGTGGGTTTTGCCAGCTAAATGATTTGAGAAAATATACACGACAGTTAAAAGGGAAACTAGTTCTTAGTATGAAAAAAGAAAAAATATGTCCCCCTGTTAGTCCACATTATTATGTCTTTCAAATACGGAACCCTACATTGTTGTAATTCATATTCAAACACGAGTTCACTTTTTCACTTTTTGGTCGCGAATGTATACTACGCTGCAGCGTTGCTTAATTTTGACTTTAGTTGGACGATTTATTATTGTTTCAGCACTGCAGCGTATGTTAACGAAATGGAACACGACTTCTGCTTATTATAGTTTCACTCGTACGTAGTAGGTACTTGCATTACATAATATTAAGTGTAAGATCATGTCGTCTTGCACAAATTTTGTTTTAAAATCTCATGAATACAGTAAGCGATGACAAATTTATAACATGTCATATTTATCTTGTAGGACGAAGAAATATTTTATGTAAAAAACCCTCAAGAACTCATTGAAAAATTAGAAAATTACAAAAACACCAGTCAACTCCTAGTAAGTATTAACTTTCTTATGAATATATTTGCTTATATATGTAGCGAGAAAATTAGGATTCTCGAACGCGATTGAATTTTCGTTTATTTTGAAGAAACTGATGCTTTGATATAAAAATAACGACAACATGTAATCGGCTGAGCTCCACAAGTCGAATATTTGGATTTTCTTGGAATGTTTGCATTTCCGGTTTGGGTGTTTATTATATACATAAAAGTATTTATATATGTATTTCTATGTACCTAATAGTATCGTTGACTAACACCCATGACACAAGCACATAATTTGCTTACTTTGGGGTTAGATCAGTAAGTGAATTATTAAAGATTTAACCCTGTCCGATCGGAAAGAGGCATATAGATTGGTTAAAGGCATTACTGAAAAAAATATTAAAATGACTATTTTTGAAAATAAAAAAAAAATCGTTTTTTTAAATATTCGTATTCTAACTTATATCTCCCTAAAGTTAAGCAAATATTTTAAAAATGACAACACCTTGTCACCGTTTGTTCTCTTTGGAGGCTTTCGCACAAACACCGTGCGAAGGCGCGGTGTTCGTTTTTCGGCTTTTTACAAACGAACTATAACCGACCAGTCACAGCTACCCGCGGCGAGACCTGCGACGCGAAATGCGGCGCAAGTTATTTTGACACATCAACATATTTTTTAAAAACTACTACCGGATCGGAAACGTGGCCACTATTTTTTAATGAGGCCAAAGAAGTGTAACTTCTCACGCGCGTACATAAGTACACGCACCCATGTTTTTAATGTATGGCAACGTAGACATTTTCCGTTTAATTAGTAACTAGGATCGTTTTTGATGTAGTGAGCCGTAGAAAGTATGTATTTTTTATTAATATGAGTGAAATAAATGTATAGGAACAAAGTTTGTTTAACGCAAGCCGACATTAAACTGAGAAAATGCTGTGAAGTTTTTAGATTAAGTTTCGGTGTATAAACTAAATTAAGTTTAATATTATTTTAAATATAATATTATAATAATGAGTCAATAACCAATTATTTATTTAATCAAGAAATCATCATAATATTAACTCTAAATTAAAATTTAAAAAACCAACAATTTTTTTTATCCTCAGCCCACCATTTTACTTCAGTTTCATAATTTTAAGCGCAAAACGTAAAAGGAGCTGATGATCTTCGAAAGGGGAGCCTGTAGCATAAAGTTAAAGGTAACCTTAACCTGTGGTTCCTTACTCAATGAGCTTGAGCTGTTTTATTGCAAAGCTCCCGAGGCCTCCAGATCCGCCACGTAACTATCAAACCATGTGAATAGCAATAAAGGCTATATCAGCTCAATTTCAAGCGTCCATTTTCAAGTTCCATCGTTATATTTTAAAAAACATCCAGCATCTAAGTGTTTACCCAAACAAATCGAAGTAGCCTACACTTAGTGGATTTTAACTAGTCAAGATTAGAAGATCACATGGAATTATTTCTGCTCGATCACCAAATACTGGAAGCTATCCTATTTCACATTCCTTAAAATAAAAAATCAAACGAGTCCAAATTGATGGTGTTGCTCAATTTTAATTAAAAGTTTTACAGGATCATAAGACCCTGTAAAACATTTAGAACCAGGGTACTTGTCAAAACAGACCAACTGAGTCCAACCTAAATGGGTTTTTCTTGTTTAGTTTATAACTTACCATGGCCAACTTCGAGTTTGATCGTTAAATCCTACGTCATGATGAGCATCAGATCCTAGAAATAATCCAGCATCAAAATGTTTGTTAGTACAAGACAATTGAGCGCTAACTCAATAAATTTACCTTGTTGAGTTTAAAAGTTTATTATCTAAGCATTTTGCATCTGGATGCGAGAAGTTTCAATATTACTTTTTTCGGCTCCATCTTCAGTCTCGTAGTAATGAAAAATATCTTATTGCAACGAACGACTCCAAACTCTACTATCTAACACTTTCTGTCTGTGAATTACAATGACACTCTAACGGCTCCATGTTCCATTTCTCATCATATGTATAATTAAATCGTCATCGTCATGAGTATAATTAAATTTAGTACTTATAGCAACAAAACCAATGACCCAAAACTTGGTTGCCTCGTCAAAACTCTACATCCGAGATTTCTAGTCCCTATATCCAGATATTAGCTGGATAGTATCTACATCATGATATTAGCTGGATAGTACCATAATATTGCATTATCATTGAACTTACAAAAGTTTGCCAAGTTTCAATACAAATAAATAACAGGAAGTCAATAAATATGGTTTGCAATATTTAGATTTTTTTTTATTTACCTACAAATATTGCTAGTTAAATAAAAGCTGATATCTTCGAATTAAGATATTGTAGCATCAGGTCTAGGTCACCATGTCAATGCAATATATTTGAAGTAATAAAATACAACATTTAGCATCGATAAAGCCTTTACAAGTTGCTAAATTCCTTTCATCAAGTTGAAAAGAGCTGGTGAGCTTTCAACGGCTGCACAGATTCTATTGAATCATAGTTAAGAACCATCTCGCAAAATAGGGTTTCAAGTAAAAAAAAATCGCATATAATCGGACCATCCGCCAGGGCGCTACGATGCACGGACAGATACATAGACACACCTCTGAAACTTGTAACAACCCTCGTTTTTGCGTCGGAGGCTAAAAATAGTAGGTAGTACAAATTTTAATAAAATATAGTATCTACACATATAATTTCCATTGGTAATAATTTTGTGTTATTCTGATTCAAACCCTGGCTTACTAGTGAATGAAACAAAAGCACTCTTTTGTTTTATTCGCTCATCACGACATTCGCGCGTCGCGCCGCGCGTTTTTCCGCGCCCAATTCGCGTCGCTGTTAGCTGTGGCATACTTCATACAGTTTCCTACATTTGTTTTCGCTCGCCCCGCCGCAATTTGCGTCGCCGGTCGCACCGCGCGAGCTGTGGCCGGGCTGTAAACTCGCCGCTTATCCTTTGGTAGCATCCGACTTGCGCGGCATTATTTGATAATAGAATTTACTTATTTGTAGGTGTTGTTATACTTAATGTATAAAAATAGCATTTAAGATCACTTTTTTTACTAAGAAAACTAATGAATTAATATTCATAAAATAATTACACATATGTAACCGTATTACGATACCAACACCTTTAATTATCCGACAGGGTTTTCTTTATACACTGTATATATATATATATATATATATATATATATATATATATATATATATATATATATATATATATATATATATATATATATATATATTTAACGCTAATTTGTTATTATTTTTGTAAAATATTAAACCTCAAAAGTTTAGTATTATAATAATACTTAGTGGTCTATTTTCTAAAAGGTCAGAGTTGCTATTTACCACGAGATAATATAATTACATTTGGCAACGTTCCATTCCAATAATTTCCATAAAAGAAACATTCGACGGTGTTTAACAATACATCTATTCATCTGAAATTTATTTTCGGTAGTATTAGGTGTCTACATATGAAATTGGAGTTATCAGGAACTGGCAGATCTCAAATACCTAGCGTTTGGTTAGTTTAAAATTCCAATTTAAGCAAAACTCAATCTCGCGTTATTTAAGAATACAAGGTTCACCGTGGGACAGCGCCGCAGAACCTGATTTAAGAATAAATTATATACATGGGGAAGCTATTGGAGAAGAAAACAATACGTTTTTGGTTTCAACGTTTTTGGTTCTAAAAATTTAAACTACAGAACAAACCTCGCCGAACTTTCGCCGAAGGCCGGTAACGTGACGCACGGTGAGTTGACAATAAGTTAAAAGTGAAGCGGAAGTGAAGTGAGGCGTGGAGGCGGATCTATTTTAAGCCTCGGTAGAGTTAGCAGCAGGCTTCGGTGTTATAAAACAATTTTATTTACATTATAATTTTTTATATTATCCGGAAAGTGCAAAATATTGAAAAGTTGGTTCCACATAAAATGAGTAATACATACCAAGTATCACGTGTCGAGTGCCGAGTTATATTACTTAACCACCACAATAACAGGGTGATTTTGTATCGTATCGTTTTAATGTATTATAGCTCCTGTAAGATATTTTAAAATAAATGAATCCAGGAGAACTCGTTAAATCCTGTTCTCAAGTGAATGTTGACTGAGAAAAAGTCTGGTGAATTAGTGCTGGTGATATCGACTACAGCACCTTAAAACTTAACCAGACGCCTCGATAGATCTTTATCGTTAACAGTTACAAGCCACGATGAAAATATAGTAAAGCAAGCGAGATTGGTCAGTTCTGCTGCAGGTCGACGCTAGGGTACACAACGCAAGAGACGGTCTCTATTCTAAAGCAGTTATGATAGGAATACCTCATATTAACTATATTTTCTGGATCTCCGTAGCTCCAACGAATCAGCATTTTTGTGGCATTCTGACAATTTATTGCAAGAGAAAATAATTTTGATGAGCAGATTTTGCTCCCCATCTTCATAGCAAAGAAATCAATAAATTAATTACCTATGAAATGTTAAAATACTACCATTTTTTAATATTCACTATTGAAAATGTTATGTAATTTCCTTGTACTACTAGAGTGAGCCATCACGGAGCAATAAAGATGCCTGTGGCAAAGTAAAAATAACTATATAAATATATTGTCGACTAAAGGCATGATGTACACTTTGACACTGATTATTTCACTCAAATATGCCGTTGCTATTCTTCACATCAATAATCTTTAAGAAAAGTCACCCGCAGTCATCAAGAAATCGCTGTCGGCTCGCGCTCCATAATCAATTTAGGCTTTATATATCATTAGTGCGCAAGAAATCCGCACTCAAAACTGCTTTTTCATAGCTTACACAATGAGCCTGAAGTGAGTTGAACAGGACGAATAAAAATCTGGACACAGTTAATAGAGCAATTAAAACTAAGTTCAGCTTACGCCTTAGCCCCGTCCACCTGGTACCACGCTAACGTTTTAAATTTAAAATCTATGCTATTTACCTTTATTACGAGACAGAATGAAAATAATGATATAAAATCGTCGTAAGTTATAAAAGAGTATAATACCTTTCGTTTAATGAAATACGAAATAGAAGAAAAGCAATAAATGAGAGAAATTAAGGACCGAATGTCACACATCACAAGCTCAATCATGGGTCGAGCACGGATTTTATTATAATAGTTACTGTCAGGGCCGGATTTGTGGTTAATACCGCCCTGGGGTACCTTTAAAAATGCCCTATTTTATTCATTTTTTTCATAGAAATGGATGTTAATGAGGAAAAGGCCTATTTGTAGTCACCATCATCTGTGGACACTTAGTCATTCGTTTCCTTAAAAAATGCAAAAATTAACTTAGTTTCAACGTTTTGTTAACTTCGCATACAAATTAATGTTTTCAGTACCTGAAAACATTATTTTGTATGCGAAGTTAAACTCGTGTACTTATCAAACTTTCATAATGCTCGTGCTTATGATGCCTGCTTTTTAAATTTTTTAGTATATGTCCATACTTTAAATATAAAAAGGCGAAGGTTAAATTAGTATTTGATTTAAATAACTACAATAAGTAAGGACGCGTATAAATTAGAATACGTGTTGGAACTTAAATAACGCTGCTAAAAATCTGACATTTTTATGCTAAAAAGTTGTGGGTGTAAATAAATATAGCTTGTTCCCTTGTAAGATAGGCAGAATAACAGAAATATCATTTAATAGCTGTCGTTATGAATCGCCTATAATATATACGCATGTACGTGTTAAATGATTTTACAATTAACGACAATGTAAGTGTGTAAGCAAAGTAAGTGTAAAAGTACTTAGACAATATTTACCAGATTATTTCGGAAAATTAGTCCAGTCAAAAACTGGCACCTCCGACTAATCGGAACAAATATTATATTTTTTTATCGATAACTAAGTATGGTTTAATGACAAAAATTGCCGATAAAACGGGATCTTACTATTTATTGCACGCCTCTGCGAAGCGAGAAATTATCAAAATCAAGTAACATTTTGAAGTAAAAATTTCTATATTGTACTTTCTGAATAATAAGAATACACTTTGACAAGAAAAAATTGATAAAAATAAAACGTATTTGATATTTTAAGTCATTTATTGTATTGTGTAAAAAAATAATTTGGGCACGCACTCGCAAAATTTAACACATCGTTTTTTTATTATCTTACAGCACACGGTTTGACTATTCATAAAATAAACGCAACGAATGTATTCACTGGGCATAGCTGATAGTACTCATTAAGTTCAAGAAATTTACTTTATTTGGCATCACATATTGTTGTTCCAGTGCGAATTTTCGTCACGCTAAATCGTGATTTAAATGTGGCCCATGATGGTCCTGGCCTCTTTTGAGAAATAAACTATTTGCCACTTAACTAAATATATTACTACCATTAGAACTAAAAAGTGATTGTTCCGTAACGTCTTGCTCACGTTTATGTACAAGTGGAGTAGTTAAAGTGTCTAGTAACAATGGAATTTCACCAAGTGCCGACGATGGAAAGTATAGAATATATTTCTTACCACAGCTTTACTTATTTCTACTGTAGTAGTAGAGTAAATGCTCGTCGCTGTCGTGTTCCGGTTAATCCATTCTCTGTTGCTGTACTCAAATAAGTAAAGTCACATTTTTAAAAAAAATGTTTACATCTGTAAAATAAATGTTTGTTTTTTATAAAAAACATAGATGTTCGTATTTATTTTATTAGTTATGCCAATAAAACAAATTGAGGTATTTTTTAAATTCATGTCATTTTGAGTATCCGAAGTACTTACAGTACCCGGCGATAAATATTGCACATCGAACTTTGGAAAGAGACAATCGGATAATTTCGGCTTCGTAAAGCTTTATCTCTGTCCCACACTACCTATGTGACGTTTAGTCAGTCGTTGTTCAAGTACGATAGAGTGCAGTCGCGTCCCGATCAAAATATATATATGTAGAGTTGATAACACCCACAAATTTAAATAATTTAAAGTTGTAATATGGCATCTTTCGGAAAAAGAGGGAAACCTTTACGAGGTCAGTCACGTGAAATTATCTACAATGTTTATAAATACTTTGTAAGCGAAGCTGATAGATTTAAAAAAAAAAGTAGATGAAAATGTAAGTTGTTATTTTAAGAAGATTCAAGAGCGAGTTGCAAATGCCACTGGAATTTCAAGAAGAACTTTGAACAATATATTAAACGAAGTCAGTACTGAAACACATTCGACTGAAATTAAGTTCAGCACTCCAAAAAAAGGGAGACCAAAAAAGCAATTTCGTTTGGATATGGACGATTTTGATTACGATGTTGTTCGAAGAATGGTGTATGATTTTCACTTACGATTTAATGAATTGCCAACAATAAAATCATTAAAAGCTAAGTTATCTGAAGCTATTAATTACAATGGGTCTGAAAAAACATTGAGAAAAATACTTCATGACATGGGATTTCAGTTCACTAAAATGGAAGATAATCGAAAAATTCTAATGGAAAAGCACGACGTTAGTCTCAAACGAATGGAATACCTTGATAAAATACGCAAATTAGATGAGTCATATATACATGCATCCCACACTAAAGGGAAATCTTGGAGTGACGATAAGAAAAAAGGAGTAAAAAAGCCAATTTCAAAAGGTCAACGTTTGATAATAGTTCATGCGGGAAATGAAAAAGGCTTTGTACCCGGTGCTTTTTTAACGTATAAATCCACGGACACTACAGGTGACTATCACAATGAAATGAATAACGATAACTATGAGAAATGGCTGGTTAACCAATTAATCCCAAATATACCCAGTGATTCTGTTCTAGTTATCGACAACGCACCCTATCACAACAAGTATGTTGAGAGACCCCCCAACTCAAACACCATTAAACGGGAAATGATCAACTGGTTAAACAGACATGAAATTCCAGTTGATCCAAAATTAACAAAAACCCAGATTTACGCTATTATATGTCAGCACAAGGAGAGGTATACAGAGTTTTCTGTGGACAAAATACTTGCCGAACATGGGCACACTGTGTTGCGATTGCCACCATATCATCCGGATTTTAATCCAATTGAAAATATATGGTCTCAACTGAAAGGCTATGTAGCCTCTAGAAATGTGGGTATGAACTTAACTACAGTAAAAACATTATTGACTGAAAAAGTAAACATGATCGGCGCTGAAGAGTGGAAAAAGGTTTGCGATCATGCAATCAAATGTGAGAATGAATATAGAAGCATTCAACACAGTTTAGACAATTACACTGATAGATTAGTAATAAATACGGCTGATAGTGACAGTGATATTGACCTCTTTGAGAGCACAGATAGTGAAATGGAAGTAATTGAGAATTAGAATTATTATTATTTTTATTGCAATGTCTCATTTTAGCAATAGGTATAATGGTGTTTATTATGTACACTAAAGCTGTAATGTTCCAAAATAATTAAATACGTAAACATAATGTAAAAATGTTTTTTTATTTTATTTTACCCCAACCTAAAGCCATCACTTATAGAAAAATTAGTGTATTTTATACAAAGAATAAAAATATCAAAAGAAGCAAATCATACTTGTTTTAACAGCTCCTAATAGGTACCGGACTGTTTGTATTTTGTGCGACAGAGATAACGCTCTACGAAGCTGAAATTAGCCGATTGTCTCTTTCCAAAGGTCGATGTGCAATATTTATCGCCGGGTACTGTACTATCAGATTAGTGTAATCGTGAGTTGCGTATTTTATTATTTTTGCTACAGTTTTGATCGTAAATGTTGTTATCCATTATGATTGCGAAGTGATATAATGTAGGTAGTTTATAATGTTAAAGGTTTGCAATCAATAATGTAAATTACCAGTGAGTACACTAGCCCTTTGAGTATACAAAATATATCATTACGTTTCTGTTAGCAACCATGAGTTTCAAGCATTTCAACATTAGGGATAGCTTCAGAGGACTTGAAGAAGCGGTTGCGGCGGTTTTAGAAGATATCGATGATGACCATGAGTACGAAATATCGATTATACCAGTTGATACGAATATGGTCACTGATGTAACGCTGATGAAAATATGGAGACATTCATTACTACGAGATTTATTAGGAGATATTTAGGTATTATTTTCAAAAAACACCCCAGATACCAGATCAGGTTGAAAACACGATGAGAATGTCTCTGAAGAAATCCTCATTGTGTTTTCAATTACAATAAGGAAGTCTTGTCGTCTGATTAGAATTATAGCGATGATAAATAGAACAAACTTACCGGCAACAAAAGTGAGCATAAATTATAAAGCCCAGTCTAAAAGAGAAAGAAGTAGAAACACACCAAGAACATTCGATAACAGATGTGTCAAAAGTAATAACTACTGTTGGTTAGATGGAAAAATATAACACGGTCAGCACTATGGTAACTAATCATATCACCTCGACATAATGAACACTGTGAAACGATGGCGTACTGTAAAAAAGAGAATTCTGCTATAGGAAATTCACTTTTGTTCCAAAATAAATAAAAGCATTGGTGGCGAGGATGAACAAGACTACTCTATACTATTGCTTTAGATAACACTGCAATTCATAGCAAAAAGAGGTCTTGTTCATATATATATATGGTAGTTATGATGGCTTTGATTGCATGCCTGACGTTTGCACGTTACTACATAATCTTTAATTATGTAGATAAAGAAGTTACTGATTTTGCTCCGATTTTTTGAAAATCGACTTTTGACGATATCTCCACGTTTTGAGGTCCTAGCAACCTTTTCCGATTATTTTTACGATGACTTCAGTATGTATATTTGTGTATAAGTGTGTGTGGATTAGGGTGCGTGCCTCTGTATGTGTGTATGTATACATCTCATAACTTTTCAACGGCTTGACTGATCAAAATGCGGTGGCATTCGATTGGATTCCGCTCAACTTCTAGTCTGCTTGATAAGTTGAAAACGGTTTAAAATAGAAATACTGCTTTTATAATTATGTGCATTAGCTTATTGGATCCGGAATGATGCCTAGAAAAATGTGCTAAAAGCGTGTAGTAAGCACATAAAAAAATTGCAAAAGTTATAAACAGTTAAAGATGAAAAAATGGCATTTCGTTTTATGCCAATATTTCATAAACTATTCATATTTAAGAAATTTCAAAAAAAGATTCGGAAAGAGGAGGAAATTTTCAAGAAAAAACTCACTCCTGATCTCGGAACTCTATCTCTATTATCTATAATTTTAATTTAACGCTGAAAATGGGTCTCCGCACGACATTTTTAGGTTGCGCGCACTGCCACAAAAGCGAGTACGACACAAATTAATTTATTTAAGGTATTGAATATTCTTTTTTAAATTTGAAAAAATGTGATGTATTCTGAATACTATAAATAATTTACTTCCGTTGGAAATTTTACTTAAAATTAATTTTTCAACAAGTTAAACGATTGTTAACTAACAAAATTTTCTCGTACTTCCGTCTTAATAGTAAATGAAAAAAAAGTTTAAATAATTACCGTAAAAATTTTTCGCTTCATGAAGCCTTTCTCATATACATACTTAACAATATCACGCCATAAAAGTTAAAAAAATATTCATACTTTGCTTATTATAATTATTTATTGTACTTTAACAACATTACGTGGATTTTTCAATTTTTGTTGGGGTTGGGGACCTTCAAGAAAAGAGTTTAGTCATTTTTAAAAGGCCGGTAACGTAACTGCAAGACCCCTGGTATTGCAGGTGTTCATGGGCAGCGGTGATTACTTACCATCAGGTGCACCCCCCTGCTCGTTTGCCCAAGAAATAACCCAATCGGTAATAGAAAACTATTTTTAGTGACATTTCTGAAAATGTTGATTTGATAGCACTGTTACCGTAGAATTATAACGTAGAATAATAACGTTTCTTTAAATTTGTAATCACAAATTTTTATACCAGTAAATTGCATAAAATAATCTGAACCTCATCCGCCATTGAATCACAAGTTGCTTCGGCCGATGCGCCCTCCACCGACTTCCATAGACAACTTAGACACGCGCGAAGCGCGGCAAATTTGAATTAATGAAATTTCATTATATATATTTCTATATCTATGTATTATAAAGTCTTGCAGGTGCGTTGCCAGTCTTTGGAGAAGTATGCTCTTTACTTAAAAGGTCCTAAGTTTATCGGTTCCTAGAAACAAAGTCGCTGACAGTATTTGTCTTAAAAATTACACTTTAGTGGACTATAGTGCTGCTATTAATTAAAGTCGTTTCAGGTTATGGAGTGTAGTTCAATGGTAAAATTTTTCGGAAGGAATCAAACCGAAAACGTTTTCGGAGCACTATCCATGGCATATGTGTTCGAAAATGCAAAGAGAACCAATACATCTACATCATAAAGTGAATCAATCCGATCATAAAGTTTCGAGTGTTGTACGGGATCGAAAAGGAAGGAGTTGGGCCCCTCGAACTCCTGCCCAACGTTTAGAACATACATGAGTTATAAGAGGCTCAATTTGCGATTTAAGTCGAAAGCGATTGGTCATAGCTGCGGCCACACCAAGCTCCATTAATAGCAGAGGCTAAGTTAATGTGTTGGGTCAGTTGGCTACTAAATCATGTAAAAAGCGATCTGCATTACAACATACGAAGAAAATTTACGTAGAAATCAGATATTTATACAGAAATACGTATACACTTATTTATACGCTATAATTTTTGGGCATTGATTCATTAGGCAAACATCTTCCGCTTCCATTTCTGGCTCATTTTTAGAACAAATATTGTTTCGTCTCTAATTTTAATTGAATTTTGGCAGTGGTATAAATTGGTTCGGCGTAGTTTTACAATATCCCAAATGTTATCCTTGTATTAATCATTACAAGTACAAATCGTAATTTGCACACGCTTTGTTAGTTCCTTTAAATTTTCTGCTGATATCAATATCCTATCTGTAGACGTTGGCACTAGCATATTTCAATCCAAATATTCTAAAAGAATGCGGATCCGAGCCGAGCCCAGGATTCATAACTCGTTATCTCAGGATTAAGGTTTAGACACGAGACTGCATTCGCTGACATTATAATATGTAAAGAAGGGACTAGTTACAACTTAGCATTAATTTACAGTTTTACATTATTAAGTTTATTATTAAGTACTTGAAAATTTAAATTTATTATAACTACATCAAACACACATACATACTCAATTTTTTGCTAGAACTATTTCAAGCTGTATGATGTTTGCGATTATATGTGTGTTGAAACAATATTGGAGAAGTATTATGAAACCAAAAGCAGGCTACTGACCTGATTGCCGCATTGCATTTAAGCTTAAGCAGCTTAACAATCCTTTCAAAATGAGCGTCTTTTATTTCGGAGCTTAAGTTGCTCCATAATTATGCATGTTCTGTTTGCTAAGGAAATTAATTGTTCTGCTTGTTGCAAATCACAACATTTGAGAGGTTAGGGATCTTAAATGAATAATTTTAAGTATGAAATAGGATTTCTGGAAATTCTCGATATGGAAAATCGTAACTGTGCTTACGTCTGTGCATTTTATATACAGTTTTCCGTACAGAAAATGTAGACGTAATGACAGCAATGATTTTTTATTTATTTTGATAGATAGTAAATAAGTATATGGCTCACCTGATGGAAAGAGAATCCATCGCATATAAACATCAAAGCCGTTAATAGTGCGTTGTTATCCGTATGGTGGAATGGCAGTGCTACAGACTGGAATGACAATGACAAGCATTGACTCTATTGCGATAGGAATAAGTAAGGCGGTTACACCAAATACCCATGCGAGATTTTGCAGATCTACCTACAGATCTACCTAGTAGTAGTAGTAGAGAAGCAGGTTTTCAACATAATCTTTTTTACGAACTTTAATCATTCATTTTAGCCCTTGGTTATCCTCAGGATTTCAACTTTCTTGCCAAATTTTATCAAAATCAGTTAAGCATATTAGCATAAGAATATCTCAGTATATTTAAAAAATAAATTCCTTGACTGATCGATACTCAAATAACTTGACAAAGCCCTTGAAGCCGTAAAGTCCTTTAGTTTTTTTGATGTTAGTTGAAACGGTTTGAAATCTTATTAGTACTTATCTGTAAATTAATTCATTTTATTATCATGTCTTCGTCTGGAAGAAGTTGTCTCAATGAGCCAAATGTGTTTTGTTACATTTGTGGGGAATAGTAAAAAAAATTCAGGAAACCTATGACAGATTTTGTAAAAAGCGCTTATGTTTCTTACTTTAAGTTGGAAATTGAAAAGGAAAACAAACCGTGGATACCTCAAATTGTTTGCAAAATGTGCTATGAACACTTGAGACAGTGGTTCAATGGTAAAAGAAGGCGTATGAGGTTCGGTATGCCTATGCAATGGAGAGAACCAAAAAATCACTTCGATTTCTGCTGTGTTGATTTACGTGGAGTTAATGTGAAAAAAATGATTTATCCAGACTTACAGTCGGCTTGAAGACCATTGCCACATTCGGAGGAAGTACCTGTTCCAACAAAACATCGTGTGAAGAAACTATGATCATGTTGCCCCCCTTACATATTAAGCTAGGTTTAATGAAACAATTTGTAAAGGCATTAAATAAAAATGGGCAATGTTTTTTCTATATAATTAAAAAATTCCCTAATCTGAGCATAGAAAAGATAAATAGGGGTATTTTAGATGGCCCACAAATAAGAACATTAGTAAAAGATACTGATTCTATAAGTTCAATGACCAGTTTGGGACTACTTGCGTGGACTTCGTTTGTTGGAGTTACTAAGAACTATCGGGAAATAACAAGTTAAGTACCTACACTGAAATTATTAACAACATGCTAAATAATTTTAAAATTTAGGGTGTAACATGTCCATCAAAGTCCACTATCTCCACAGTCATCTCGATCAATTCCCAGAGAATTTGGGATCCTATAGTGAAGAACAAGGTGAGCGGTTTCACCAGGACCTAAAAACCATGGAAGAAAAGTACCAAGGCCGACGAGATCAGCACATGATGGCTAACTACTGCTGGAGGATACAACGTGATTGTTCTACTACGCCTCATTCGCGAAAGTCGCGAAAAAGAAAGTTTGTGTGTACCTAACAATGTAATAAATGCTGTTTTCGATGAAAATATTTATTTTTCTTTAAAAATCAATATCTAGAAAACTACACGTAGGAAATCAAACTTTTTGCTATACATGTAATTAGTAATAGGTCCTAAGTTAAAAAAATATTACAGCTTCTTGGCACCAAAACCACTGTTGACCAGTGCAATTTACTCGTACTAATGTATCTTTCATATGTTAACTTAGTGTTTTTGTCATAGTAGGGGAGCCCAAGAAGGAATTTCTGGATTTAGCCAAAAAGCCAAATACATATCAGAATCGTCAAATGTTATTTTTACTGACGAGACTTGGTTAAATGCAAATCACGCAGTATCTAAGAACTGAACTGACGACACCACTGCTTCCACTAGTTCAGTGCCAATAGGAAACGGTGAACGCCTTATCATACGCCATGCAGGGTCTATATGTGGATTCGTGTCAGATGCTGTACTGGCCTTTAAATCCAAGAAAACAGTGGACTATCACAAAGAAATGAACGCGGAGATTTGCGAAGGATGATTTAAAGAAGTGGTGCAATCTCTGGAAGAACCGTCCATAATTATTTTGGACAACACTACATATCACTTCAGACAAATTGATAAAATGCCGACGCAGGCCGATAAAAAAAAGAGATAATTGACTGGCTCCAACGTCATGGCGAAAATGTGGATAGTACTTTACTAAAAATACAATTAGTGAATATTTTAAAATCGAAAAAAACTTCTCTAAAAGATATGTTATCGGCGAAATAGCTGCCGAATTTGGTCATTGGGTTCTTTGACTTCCGCCGTATCATTGCCACTACAATGCTATAGAACTAATATGGGCACAAATCAGAGAACACGCCGCTCGAAATAATACCCATCCCCCTTTTATGGCAAACAATGTATTAGCACAGCAACTCCGAAAATTTTAAAGAACTAGGCATTATCAATCAAGAATTTATACGCGTAACATTTTGTTATGAAATATAACATCATACTTATATTATATATATAATATCTGGTTGGCCGAGCTTTGCTCGGTTTTTCACATATTTTTGAAACCGATCTTTTCTTGGACCTTGAAACTTGATAAATCGATTCCTATAGAATATATGTATTTTTTTCTGTATTTCCCTAATTTGAGACTGTCATGAAAATCGTTGGAGCCGATTCCGAGATTCCAATTATATATATATATATATATATATATATATATATATATATATATATATATATATATATATATATATATTGACAGATTGACGCACATGATATATATATATATATATCATCATGTGCGTCAATCTGTCATCGAGAAAATAAAAAAATGGAAATGTATAGTTCCAAACAACTTTAACGTAAATAAGTCAGGTACACGCTACTATGCTGAGAATACTACATTTCAACCTTATGCCATGCGTCATGCGAGAAGGTCCATTATGGCATGGCTGTTTATGTAACTGCAGCTATTGTTTATTGATAGAAGCAGCTATCTCTTTCTTTTACTTCTAGATTTTTTCAGTATTCTCATTCTTCACTTTTTCTAAAATATTCGCAATAATATAGATCTAGGGCAGAAAAATACAAAGTTCCGGTAACTTCGGCTTGTGGAATTGTCAGATTATATTTTATTCATTATTCTTACATCATTTCCTCTAAAATAAAATAAAAACCACACGCTCAAGAATGTCAAGACAACGTTTTATTTGCAACTTTGTGACCCTCCTATTCCTTAATCCACGCTAAATTTGAATCGTCAGTTTTTCTAAATTTTAGCTTGCAATTAACCACTTCAGTGTTTCCAGGTCATTGTTGCTTTTTTAATTTTTTTTATCTATAGATTTTATCCCCACCATTGAAATGAAAAACATTATAATAGAACCTATTATTTTCACTATAATGGAATCTAAAAAATCCATTGGTCCCTTCGACGCTGGAGTAAGTTAAGTAGGTACCTGTTAAGCATCTTGGGCTCCTTCTACTATAAATTTGACATCTGCAATATTAATGTGTACACAATGTATTTTAAAACTAAATAGAAGATTGAAGGTAGGAGAACAAATTGAGCGTACAGAACAAAATGGATAAGGATCGCAAATAATAATCTGAAAATGATAAAATGGAAAGATTCAGAGTCAGGAAAATTAAACCGTTATAATAAACAAAAGTTTTAGGTACACATAAATGTCATTTTATATTTTTATATTGCTTAATGTTTAATCTTAAAATCTATTTCTCTAGGAAAAACAACTTGGCGATTTAGAATACGAAGTTCGGCATATACGCGTAGAAATGGATTCTGTCAAAGCAGCTGGCAGTGCCTGCCGTGGTGGAGGTGGACATAACACATGTTTCGAACAACCGGTACGCACTATTTTGAGTGATAGTCAGTGGTCCCAGGAATATTTTTATTTTGGTTAATAAAGAGCTGAATTTTAGAGAACAGCTTCATTTTTACGAGTCGTCCATCTTATTTTTCTTTGAAAAATCCACTCAACAAACGTAAATTGTAAAAACTACAATTTTAGAGTGTCGGACGAAGAAAAGTTTCTACTTGTGGGACAAAGTTACGCTTGATTTGTAATAAGAAATAATCAGACAACAGAGTTATCAAAATGAAGCTGTTTTCAAAAATTCAGCTTGTTATTGATCAAAAATAAAAATGTCCGGGGACCACGATGTTTTATATACCAACCGTAGAGATTTAATAAATTATAAATTTTCCTGATGGCAGCGTTAAGCTTTTTAAATTGGTACGCAAAAGATTTTATATGTAAACTGTCGTGATCTAGTACTTGTTCGTTGGTTTGAAATCTTATATTCAGACCTTAACGCTTAATCCATCTATACCAGCAAAAGGTATGTGTGCATTTAATAATGAAAAATATTCGAGAAATATATGTATTTTTTCAATATAAATATATTTACTACTATCGCACAAATATGAGTAATTCAAATTGTTGGAAAGTTTATCGTTTAAACATTTTGATTAATTTATGTACAATAAATCGACACTCTATATACTTAGTCGTATTCAAGGCAATTCATATGGCCGTAAACATGGTATTTTAATACTTTTCAGGGGATAAATTAAATTGAAACTGCAATATCAAAATAAATTTGAATAGTGCTTAATATTGACGTTATCTGGATATGTTGCTAATGTGTATCAACATGTAAGATATTTAAGACAAAAAATAGTAGCACAGAAATCTAAATATTGCCTTATTATTTAGATTTCTCTGACTAGTAGTCACAATTCTAGGACACAAAACAAATCTTTATGTGTTTCTTGTATTGAATATGAAATAAAAATTATAGGTACTATCTTTAAAATTGGATCAAACAGTTGTATATATCCAAAATTTCATTGAAATCGTTTCAGTAGTTTCGGAGTCCATTGCGGTCAAACAACGTAACACGTAATTTATATATATTAATATTATACAGATTTGTTTATTAATATTATACAGTAAATTTATAGCTACTGTGGTTTTGACAATTCTTTCATCAAAAGAAAGTTATATTATTCTTGAGTCTACTTATACTATTGACAACCTAGACTAGCTAATAATATTGATTCCTTGCACCAAATTAATTATGTCAATAATCTGAGGGTGAGGAGAAAAAACACGGTGTTTTGATTGGCTAATTCAAAATCGGTATTTTGTCACGAGTGATTACAGCTCACTGAATTGATTATGATTAGTACCTACTAAGTCTAGTGTCTATCGCATTATGATATCTGCTGATCTATTAGGCTGATTTGTTGACAGAACAATAATTGTTATGAGGTTATTACTTATTATGTTTCTAGTTTGTTTACTCAACGACTTTATAACACGGAAAACGGAAATAGATAATTTGTTTCTTCTGGCTGTTCTTTCCGGGTTGTGGTTGAAAAGATCATTTTTTTCTCATCCCATATATCTAAAGAAAATTCATATAAAACCTGATTTTCATTAATGTTCATGCTAACATTTTGTAAATTTCCCATTAGAAAAATCATGAAACAAACGGTTTAGGGAAATTTAGTGAATACGGAAGCGTTATTAATGGGCCTGTCAGGATGTGTTTATTTATTTAATGGTAAACAAAGAGTAATGGGTGTGGGTTTTATACAACAATTGTTTCGCATACAATAAAGCCAAGATCAAAGCGAGAATCGAGCAATGATTGTGACTAGCGATTGCCTGTGGCCGAAATTCGGCCAGACTAAACATTAAAATATCTTAAGTTTGAGACTGACTTTAGCCGTAAAGTAAATAGTATACACGTACGTATCTTTACGTAGTATAGTATCATGTAGGTATGTCAAACGAATATATTGTATTTTTATAACATAATTGTACATATTATGGCCATAAAAATTTTAACAGATGACTTAGGACTTGCAGCCTATGAGAGGCGCACTGATTATTTCTTAACTGATAATTTAAAAAAGGATATGGTGGTGTAATCATAACAACTGCTTACGTAGTACGCAAAGGGATGTCACAGGTTTACGGATGACATTTGAAAAATATTTTAACAAACAGAATGACCTTGTTTTTTGCTTAAAGATCTAAAGAAGTTTCTCAATCACAATTAACAGAGTACAACGGCGTTATCTGACTTCAGTGATGGTTTGGTGGGGTAGCTATGAAGGTGTGATGAAGCCATATTTTTGTGAAAAAGGTATCAAAACATCGGCACAAGTGTATCAAGACATTATTTTTTCAAAGGTAGTTAAGCCCTTTAACGACATCAGTTTCAATAACTAACAATGGTTTTTAAAGCAAGACTCGATGCCGGGTCATAAAGCTTGATTCACCTAATCTTGGTAGGAAACCAACGTCCCGGACTTCATCAGAGCTGAAGACTGGCCATTATCAGTCCCGATCATAATCCGCTGGATTATAATTTATGATCGCTTTTAGAGAGTATGGCTTGCTCTAAATGTTATGATAATTTGGAGTCCTTAAAATAATTTATACGATTGGTAGTAAAGAATTTTCCCATGGAAATAGTGCGTGCTTTTATTCATAACTAATTGACCTCATCATTTAAAGGACTGTATTTCAGCAAATGGAGACTAAGCTTTGAATAAGCTTTATATATTTTTGATGGTTTTATATTAATATGTGAAACTAACACACTGTAATAGTAATAAATGTTACGTGCAATAGAAAAAGTGTTTTTTTTCTTGAAAAAATATTTATGGCCAGTCTAAATATTTCAAATCCTTTTTATTTAAAAATATGTATTAAGTTTCTGCAGTCCTCCACATGTAAACTTTAACTATGCTAAATTTCATGCTACACCGTTTGCTCAATTGTCTTAAAAAGGAGTAAAAAAATCCCTTGTTATATATAGACTAAGTTTTATTTTGTTTTAGCCTGGAGGTCCACCAGTTCCGCCTATGACAAGAGCTGTAAGTTATAATTTTCACATAATAGTTTTATTATTAAGATTAACCGATAACTCCCTTTATATAGATACCTCCATTTATATAATATTAGTGTTGATACATACGTTTGCAAATGTACACGATGGATCGCTCACGAGTTAAGCAGGGAGAATTGAGTTCGTGTACAGATCAACTAATAAGAAACTATATATTGAAGGACACAACAGATAACGGTCATATAATGTGATCAAAAAGTAAAAGAAAAAGAGAATGTTGCTGCTTAAAAAACCTCAACGAAATTACTCTCAACATGTCTAGGTCAAGCATTTTTCTGGACTTCCAGTGTATCTTTTATACGCATACATAAATATAAACGATAATCCTTTTATAAACACATGCTTCTAAAAATATTTGTCAAGTATATAAAAAATTGATAAAAAAATCGTGGACGTCCAGATGTCTGTAGGTAAGGATGTGCTGTGATTATACTCAAAATAATTGGCGTATCGGTATCATTTAACAGTTTTATGGCCAATTGCATCAATATTGTCTTAGCTTAGGAAAATCCTAATTAGTATGCTGTCACTTCTTGTCATAGATGAAAAGAATGTGACAGCATGTCTCCCAAGTTGGTTTCGGGCTCCTTTGAAGAATAGGCCAACTGCCGTTCTGCCAGGCAGATCGTAAATGGCGACCGATTAGCTATGCGAGTCACTACCATCGTGGCTACTAGGTGATAGAGTTCTGCATTATCTCGCTCGGGTCTGGTACCACCGCCACACCTATTCCTGCCGCAATAGCGTCAGTGCTTGTCACTGTGGTGTTCCGGTTTTGAGGGTAAGGTAGTCGGTAAACTTATGGATGTGGCATTAGACATCGCCACTAGATAGCAACGTACCATTAACGTCTTTAGTGTCTATAGGCGATGGTTCACTCTTTCCATCAGGAGAACCATTTGCTTGTTTGCTATCTTATGATATAAAAGAAAAGACTAATGACTGTTCTAAGTTAAGACAAGATTGGTGCAATTAGTCATGAGCATTGATATATAAAAACCCAAGATACACAATCAGTGTCTCAAAAACGTCCTCAAAGAATGAGTGCGCAATTTAAAAATGCCCGCACCTGCCTGCCTGCCCGCGCGTCAAAAATACAGAATTGTTCTCTGATAAATTGTAAAATACAACATCACGAACGAGGAAAAAATAATAAGATATTGTATTTTCGGTAAGTATAAAAGTTTATCGATTTATTTTTGTCATTTATAATTCTAAATATATAGGGTGTAATGTATGATTTTCATTTTATTTGTCTTAAAAATGTACTCGATGCTCCAAATATAATACGACAAAATTTCAATGGTCACTTTTTCAGTAAAAGGACAGTGCATTACAACCTCCTTTTAATTTAGTTGAATAATACAAATTGATCCTGTTATTATTAGTGGAGTCGATTTCTTTTCATCAATAAGTTAATATTTTTAATAAGATTAATTTTTTTCATTAATAATTTTGAATACCTTTTATAGTTGTTAACCAACTGCCAAAAGAGAAGAGGACATCAATTTGACGATTTTAAAATGTTTGATTATATTGATTACTTATTTTGAGGACCAAGTTAGGTGATTCTATTTATTCTATTTGTACGAATATAAAATAACAATATATAATTGTGATTCTTACGATGAACTTTGGAGATATATTACGAAACTTTTAATATAACAATAGGAAATCGTAAGTAGCATCGAATATTGTTCTGTTTACACGTGTTGTTGATAACGATTTCTTAAGTGGAAGGCACAGGTTGCATTAAGAATGTTTATTTTTTTGATTTAATAATTTATTTTTAATAAAATGTTGTTTTTGATTGCGGACATCTTATACTATACATATTATAAATGTTAAAGTTTGTATGTTTGGATGTTTCATAATCAATCACGTAAAAAATGGCTGTACCAATTTGGATTTGGACTCGGATATAAGATGACCTGGAATAGCACATAGAATACTTTTATCCTAATGCAGAGATCTGCAGCTAGTCTCGTATAAATTTTAAGTGACTGTTTATATGTACGAGTTTTTTTATTTGCATACTAGCTGTTGCCCGCGGTTTTGCTCGCGCATATTTACTTTAGAACTTATTTATATTTAACCTTTATTTTATTAAAAATCTCTACATTGCCAGGTGGGCCGCTAGTACGTTAAAAATAATATTTACATATCCATCTTAATTATTTATATACATTTTTGTTATTGAAATGTAAGTAAAAAACGTAAGACCTGAACTTCCTATAACTTCTAAATTTTCTATACCTAATATCATAACTAACTATACCTCAAACTAAAAATACCTATTAGTTACTAATAGGTATTTTTAGTTTGAGGTACACCTATTGAAAAAACTAACGTAACTATAAAAGAAATTTATAATTAACAGGAAATATCTAATCTAAAATTACCTTTGACAATAATATTATATGTACTAAACTATACTCCAAACTAAATATACGTATCTATTAGGATTTCTGTGTACGTAACACACCTATGTAACCAACTAATGTAACTATATTAAAAAAGTCTGTGAGCTGGTTGACCCTACAGGCTACCTGAAACATCCCGCTAAATTTAAGTATTTTAATCTCAAAGAAAAAAACTATGCCTAAGCATAGACTGTTGAATTAAAAAAGTTCAAAAATCCAAAGTTTTTTTTTAATGATAGTTATTTAGTATTTGAAAAAATGTATATTTTTTCAAAATCATCAACGAGTTTGATCTTCTGAATATCATTGAACACAATTTTTTAGCTCTAAATTTCTAAATTCTAAATTGTTTTATTGGAATTTTTTATACGAGGGTCAATAAAATTTTCAGAAGCCGACATTGCATTAGCAACTAACCTATTGTGTTTCAAATGTCTATGGGCAGTATTCGCTCGTTCGTCTGTAGATACTATAATTAAACAAATGTTCGTTTATATAATACTGCAAAAAAAAAAACAGAAAAACTGAAATCTAATTCAAAACGAGAATTCTACGAAAAGCTAAACTTATTTCTAGGAAATTAATGCGTTTCCTTACTATGTTGTCGATACATTACATAATAAGTCTAAAAAAATCGTGTCTGTTATCATGTAAGAATCCATGAACTTTATAACGTAGTCATAGTCACCATTGCAGTAAATTTCCTATTTCAGTATATTCTAAATCTATTAGATTATGCAAACTATGTATCAATATCAAGCGTCAAATACTACATGTCTATAAACCCACAGTTTGCCTATATGTGTAGGTTCTGTGTAATAGAACCAATAACCTATAACGTTTGAAATATAAATAAATTATTTTAATGGCTATTATTTGTTTTATTGATATATTAATGTTCTACGCAAAAACAGATTTTCGACAATATTTTTTTTATGTAAATTTTACAAACACTTAAAATACTACCTCAATGCATAAAAATATTTATATTAGACTCCACACGTGCCTTGTGCTACCGGCTAACTTAAGTCAAAAATTTTATTGCTTTTTGTACACAATGTACAAAAAGCAATAAATTTTTTGACTTAAGTTAAGTAAGACTTTAAATCTTGCGTTTAAGGTTGAATATGTGAAAACACGTTTGTGCCATAACTATAAACTTTTTAGACTCAATTAGCGACAGTTTTGAGTGTCAGTTTTGTTCGGAACTGTGTATCTTGGGTATTATATATCAATAATATATATAAAGTCATAAGTATGTCACGGAATTATTTCCTATTGAAAGTTACTATTTCAGTGTCGACGTTTAAATATAATAGGTAAAATACTAAAAAATAATATAGTATTGATAATATAGTATTGATGTGCCTAGGTACACACATCAATAATTAATTGAAAAACTGCAATAAAATGATTAATCTGTAAAAAATAAATTCGCCAGTAAAATATTTAATTATTTGAGTGTTATGAGGCAAGCATTTTAGGAATTTCCATATTCTGATATAATATTCAGATATAATATTATACTATATTTTTTTATAGTAATATAGATAACGCAATAAAAAGAAATGAGGCTAAAATTTACCCGTAGTCCTTTGTTCTAACATCTAAGAGGAAAGGTTTTAGTGAAATTGCCCTTCACCCTCACCGAAATTCGTCGCTAGTTTTCAAATAGCCGAACAAGCAACTCTGATATAAGAGATCTCTTTGTTTAAATTCTTCTGTTGATATAACTTAATTTGGAGCGTGAATTGTAGCTACCTT
Organism: Apodemia mormo; assembly: GCA_036924255.1. Lineage (NCBI taxonomy): Eukaryota > Metazoa > Arthropoda > Insecta > Lepidoptera > Riodinidae > Apodemia > Apodemia mormo. Next base: position 15,098,274 of record JAUPFN010000004.1, on the reverse strand, counting down.
GTCATCGCTCTCCAACACCGATGATTAAAGACGAAAACGAGATCCAATTTTAAAAGATCAAAAAGGTTCATTCAGCATAGGCTAACGTGGATAATAAAATCTAAACCCTATCGTAAAAGAGTTTTATGACACGGCCCGAGGGTTTGGAAAATAAACGAGATGAAATTTATTATGGCGAGTCTATTAAAGTTTTTGCGTGTAGCGAAAATCGTTTACTAACCATATTAATTTTTTTATTTGGTTGTTTCATAATTACCCGGACTAAGCAATGTTGTAATTTTTGCATATTTTTAACCAACTTTAAAAAGGTTATCAGTTTGATATTTGTGTACGTGATAAGGTTAGATTTGGATAATATTTGAGTATTATTTTTTAAATTCCCGCTACGTATGTACTAAGATAATGAAGTTACTGATTTTGCCCTGATTTTCGAAAATCGAATTTTTAACAGATCTCCACGTTTAAGGTCCTAAGAACCATTCCCGACTATTTTGCATGATGATGTCAGTATGTCTGTATGTGTGTATATGTGTATGTGTGTGAACTCTTGAACGGCTGAAGCGGTTGAAACATAGTTAATGGCATTCGATTGAATTCCGCTCAACTTAGACTTCCTGAAAATTTAAACTAAGTCGGCCTAGATTTTGAGAAATTTGAAAAAACCCCAAAAGAAATTTTGGCGAAACAGTATTTTTTTTAATATAACTTCCATAATGTATAGTTTGAGTACAAAAACTAGTCAGCGTTATTCCTCAAAAAACTAAGTCTAATGCATAAATTGCATTAAAATTGGTTTATCCGTTTGGGTGTAATCGTTGACGAAAAAAATTTTTTTTTTCGTCGTAACTTCGAAGTTTTTCAACTAATCATTTTTGGGTATTTTACGATATTTTAGTACTAAAAAAACTACGTCGAATACCGTATTTAAAATCAAAATTAAATCTGAATTTCAAAAGTTAGTTTTTCTAATATTATAATTACGTTCTTTTTAGCAAACTTACCTACTTAATATTTTTTGATGATTTCAGGCTAATTCACCGATTGACTTAAAAATCTTATCAGCTTTTCTGTTTTCAAAACTGCGTCAAATATCGTTAACTTGATCAAAATCGGTCAATCTGTTTAAGATTTTCGATAATGAAAATTTCTAAAAAAATTTTTTTTATTTTGCTTCGAAATTTTAGAATCCATTGATTATTTAGCTAAATCAATGTTTTAAATATCAAAAATGGAATTGAATGCCATTCGAAAGACCAAAATCGATCATCGTTTCCAAAATATACAGCATTTCAAAAATTAATATACTGTCATTTTTAAAAAAATGTATGTTTGAACTGAAAAAGTCTATGCTTATAATTTTTACTCTTTTGAGCTTTAGATACCTTAATTTAGCGGGAAGTTTCAGGGATGGCCTACAGGGTCAACCGTTTACATATTTTTATATCATTATTATTATTTTCTAATGTCTAATGCAACATGCATAAGTTTACCGGCTACCTTACCCTCGAAACCGAAACACAATAGTGTCAAGCACTGAAGCTATTGTGGCAGGAATAGGTAAGGCGGTGGTACCATTCTCGGGCTAGACAATGCAGAACTCTAACCACCTAGTAAATGTATGACGTAGGTAGTATGATGAAGCAGAAATCGAACGTATGTATCATCACATTATGATGAATTTTTGCATTTTTATGTAGCTAAAGCTTCCTATCACATGTGCTCAATATTGTACATTTTTGTATATGTTTTTGTTTGTCCACATATGTCTCTTCAATTAAGTCATATTGAGATGATCCTTTTTCTTCAGAAATCTATACTCTTCACGCAAATCTTTGTCCCTGTCGGGACGCGATCCCTAGTCCCATTAATTCGTAGTTAGGTTCGCTAACCACTCGACCAACGTGGCAATGGTATATTATGTTTATGGTATATTGAAAAAGCAATTAGCTTTATTTCGACGATAGTTTATAATTCAGTTGACAAATATTTTGTGACAAAAGTTTGATCGTTCGAGATACACGGAGAGAAACTACCCGATAAAATAGCGTTTGAATTAAAATAATAATGATTTTTCCGTCGATTTTCTTGCCGGATAGACTTAATGAACCAAATTTCAATGTACACATATTCCGATTAGCCATGGTTTAGTGGTTTGCCGGTTGGCGACATGCTAATCCCCCACGTCATATTTGTACTGGTTTAGCTGATAAATAAAATAATAACTCATCAAAAATTAAATTTAGCGTCAAAGGATTAGATTACATTGACGCAGAGTCGAAGCGAAGCGAGTGCTCATGTGTTTTAGAGTATATTCATCTTTATTTCCATTAGGGAACGTATAAAGTTTTATGCGATTCGCCCGACTCCAACAAATGCCTATTGTATGGCGATTAATATATACAATCATATTCCTGATAGTCTTAAAATCAAATAGTTGTTGGCGGAATTTATTAAGAGTATCTTAATAAATTTCGTCAACAACTATTTGATTTACTACTACACAAATCTTATTATATTATAAATGAATTTTTGCAGACAAAATTAAATATTAATAATAACTCTTATATTGTATACTTAATTATAAAAAATACGTTGTAATTAATAAATTTTAACTCTACAACTTGTAACATCCAACAAAATTGCTACAAATTATCTATTATCTTTCTTCTGTCTTTAAACTTTGTAAAATGTCAGCATTTTTATTAAACAAAAAATGATGTTTGTAAATTATAGAAATAAATGTTGTGATGTGGAATAATGTTTTTAATTTGTATTATGTAACTATAATTGAAAAAAAAAAACACAAGCCCGCTGAGTTTCTTCCGCCGGATCTTTTCAGTGTGTAGCCGCGTAGCTGCTTCAATTCACCTCTCTCTTTCTTTCGCTCTTTTCTACTGCAATCAAAAGTTTCACTAATACCGCGTGTGAGCTAACACTTGAATTTTTAAACTTATAATCAATACATATTTCTAATTTTGCAACTGTATTTCAGTGTGGTGTGTGTCCACCATGCCCCGCCCCTTGCAATCCCAACGCGCCTCCAGTAAGTATGACACTTTATTAAGCAACACGCAGGGAAAATTGCCACAAGGTTGTCTCACTAACTCAACTTTAGCAGATAAATAGTTCAGAATGAAGCTTCAAATGTGTCAGTTATGTTGGGGCCGCAGTTGCGTCTATCGCATAAAGCTTCGTGCAATGATACGCTAAATGCAAAGTTCACATCTTCATTTATCGTATCATTGCACGAAGTTTTGTGACAGTATCGTAGCGTGCCTTGGTGGGGGCCCGTATAAAATTTTCTTTGGAGGCCCTTATTAAGGGTAGAGATTTCTCACAAAAGAAAAAAAGAAATATTTATTATCATAATAATCTATCTGTCACTTTTCCAGAATTTTTAAAAACTATTTAAAACACTACCCTTGCCTTTTTTTGAAAAAAAAAAGAAATTTCTTTTTTTACTTTTGCCATTTGTGAAGTAGCACGTTGAGGGCCCCGTATAATTGATACGGCAGATACGGCGATAGCTACGCCCCTGCTTTTTCACGATAGATGCAAGTGCGGCTGAGCCATTAACGGCCTGGCCACGGGAAATCCGCGTCCGCGATTCTTTGCGCGGCGCGAACGGCCAAGCGTATAGTGTGTGAAACAAATGTATGGGAAAGTACTAAACGTGCCACGCGGTTCGGCGACCGGCGGCGGGGTGACCGACGAATTTTCGCCGCCGCCGCCGCCGGTTCGCGTAGCCGGGCGGTAAGAATAGGTATGTAGATTCAAGTATTTGTATGAAGTACATATCCAATTGCTTTAACTTGTACCCACATATTTTAATTTTTGAGCAATGATTTTCAGGTATTGAAACATACATTACGTCATATATGATTAAATCAAAGTAATTGCGATTAACTAGATTTATTGGACATTTAGATTTTTTTAACTTCCCGCTACGTTTGTAGATAAATAAATAAGTTACTAATTTTACCCCGATTTTCGAAAATCGAGGTTTCACCAGATCTCCACGTTTTGAGGTCTTAGGAACCTTTTCCGACTATTTTTACGATGACGTCAGTATGACTGTATATACGAATGTATGTGTGTGTGTATGTGTATATGTAAATATCTCATAACTTGAACGGCTAGACCGATCGAAACGCGGTTGATAGCATTCGATTGGATTCCACTCAACTTAGGACATATACCATTAGATTATAATCCACCGTAGTAATAATATAAACAAACTGCTAAAGTAACCCAACCAAATTACAAAGTCCACAGGTATACTAACTATTAACTAACGATTTTCAATCGACTTGACAAAAGGAGGAAGTTATCATTCGGCTTTGTTTTTTTATGTTTGTTGCCCTAGAACTCCGTCATTTATGAATAGATTTTGAAAAATATTTTTTGGTTCGGAAGGGTACACTTCTCATGTAGCCTAATTTTAATTTAGCTAGAATCTGAGTAAGATATAGAAAATGAAAAGTCGGTTGTTGCAGTTTTTGTAAATTCACGATAACATTATACATCATATACTTAATCCCAAAGTCGTTAACATTAACAATATTTTACTCAACAGACTCCGGCTGAAAAGGAAGTTCAGAGACTAACGATCGTTCTTAGGCAAACAGAAGAAAACTTTAAAACGAAAGTTACTGAGGTAAAGAAATAAACTATAAAGTTTTTAATTTTTTCATTTTCGTATTTATGTAAAGCTACTAGCTGACTCGGCAAATATCGTTTTGCCATACAAATGATTGAATTACTAATATCACTATTAAAAAATACGGGTTGATGGTAGAAGGGTGAACATAAACATATATATATATATATATATATATATATATATATATATATATATATATATATATATATATATATATATATATATATATATATATATAAGTTAGATTACCATCGCTCCGCTTCTCCAATTGGAGTAAATCTGCGAAAACAAATCGATGAAATTCTTTCGTCATTTTAATACTTAATTGAAAGTCTGCCAGTCTATTCCTTAGCCTATATGAGTAATTTAACGGCAGCCTGGCTATTCCTAAGCCTATTCTAATAATTAACCATCAGCTTATCTATTGCTAAAGCCCTTCGATTAATTTAACGACTGACTCTATTGCTAAGCTTGTTTGAAAAATTTATCGACTGCCTGTTTATAGAGTAGCCTGTTGGAATAACTTGACGAAGGATTCATATTAAACATTTATTTTTTGGTTAAAAAAATAATGTCACAAAATTGATTGTAAATTTATCTATATTGCTCATACTTATTTTTAATTATGTCTTTCAATTTGAGTCGTAATACTTATGTTCATTGTTGAACAATGCATCAGAACACCGATTCCAATCGTAAGACGCAGTCAGTACCCAAAGACACGAGGTAGACACAATTCAATAGTCAGTCAGACAGACAACCTAAAAATTAGCCCCGTTTTCTATGTAGCATATTGGTGGCAACTGATTTTGGAGATAGGGAAATTATAATGAAATAAGTCTCTTTTTTATTTACATAACAAAATAAATAATAATATGTTAATGACATTAATTTTAATTATGAACTTCTTGCCAGCAAAGTCGGTAGAAGTTAAAAGATGATTTTCTTGCCTCTAATGTATATTTTTGTGTACGAGACAAAGCCTTACTTCTGTTAATATGGAACGCATCCAAGACATTTACGAGTATCACATACTAAACAAATTTCAGTTTCAATAATATATTATTGTAATTATTTATTTTGTTATGTAATGTAAAGAAGAAAACAGATTTATTTAATCGTAACTACCCTATGAACATATAGCGCTGTACATTTACTATCTAATTTTGTGACCATTATCTCTGTTTATGCAGTGTGCAATGCTAAGAGCAGAGTTATTAAAAAAGAAAGAAGAATTAGATAAAGAAAGATGTCAGCACCGAGAAGTACAAAATAAGTTGAGAGAACTGGAAATGAAGTTCGAAGGCTTAACAACTCACACAAACATGTTATTAGGTAGTAAAGAACAAGCGTTTGAAGCAGAGGTTAGTGTGAGAGCATTAAAACAATGCTACCGTGAGGCAAGAGAAGAAATAGATGAGCTCAGAACATTGATAAAAGAACAAAATGAGCAACTACAAGATTACAGAGTAAAGGTACATAATATTTTTTTAAACATTAATATTCTTGTTTTGGTTAGGGTCTATTTTTAAGAATAAACCCTTCTATAAATCAGCTCATAAAAACGGGTGAAGCCAATGGATACTAGACATCGTGACTATTAGTTGTAGATTTATACAACGTCTTGTCGGGTTCGATGTAACCGCTTTGTCTTTTTCGGCAGAAATGAGCAGCGTCCGTTTGAAGGTGAAGGGGGTGAGAGAGTAAGGTACTCGGTTATTATTATTTTTTATAGAAAAAGGGGGCAGACGGACAGGAGGCTCACCTTATGGTAAGTAATCACCGCTGCCCATGATAACCACACTAACAAAAGATTTGCAATTGCGTTGCCGGCCTTTAAAATGTGTGGCACGTTATATGTCTTTTTTTACCAATAACCACCGTCAAAATCTTTGATACTTTAATCGGAAAATATCTGCTTGTCTATTATATAAAAGAACAAAGAATGTATATTTTTAGCTTCTATCTATAAACTTCACAGATCAAATAGTTCATCATACTGTTTGTTTAATGACAAAACTTTTTGAGCGGCTTTTTCTTGCCGAGTCTACTTAGCTTTCTCTTTACGATTTTTTAAGCGCTGCGATTTTAAGGCGATAGGTAATGCCAAACTACGAAATAGACATCTCTTTGAAAGCCTACTACTGCTAACCGATTGGTCCAATAATTAAAAAAAAATATGCATTATACGTATAATATAATTAAGTTTAAATTTTAAGTTCGTTTTTTCAAATTTTATTGTTATTTTTGACGGAAAAAAATCGAATATCTTTCTTATTTTTACACAAAAAAATTGCTTATAACTTCCAAACTACTGTAATGATTTTGATGATTTTTTCTTTTTATTACAGACAATTTATTGCTTTAAAATTTAAGTTCAAAATTTTACAAAATCATTATAGTGTGCTTAAATCAATAAAAACCTTATTATTTAATTCGCGGACAGCGCTCGCGTCGAAAGTCAGTCTCCCGGTAGCGTTCATACGGGGAGGCTGCGTCGCATGTTAGCATGCTCCGCTCTCCATATTCGAGTCAAAGAGTAATAGTACAGATAGAACGTTTGGCACAATAGTAAGATTGTGCCGTTTGGAAATTGAAGATTTCGTTTACGCTTGGATGTTTTTTTATAGTAGATAATGAGCTTGGACCGAGAAGTCTGTTTTTTTTTTTACAGATGTTGTTCTTATGATATAGACAAGGAATAAGAAAGGATTTTTTTAAATTCATCCCCTAATATGGTGAAATAGGGGGTGAAAGTTTGTTTGAAACTCTGTCATTTTTGAGTTATTACAACTCAAATAGAATGATATGCCGTAATTAAATTATCCTTTAACTGAAAAAAAATTAAATATAAATTTAATATTTTTTGAAATTCTAGCCTATAGAGAGGTAAAAAGAGGCTTTAAAGTTTGTATCATAAATGAATTGTTTATTTATTGCATTACTATAAAATCTAAATTATTTTAATTTAGTATTTATGATTTTTAATACAATTAAGAAGTACGAATTTTTGGATTTTTTTAGTACTTATGCTCTTCAATCGAAATTGAAGAAACATGCATGTAATGTTCGAAGTTTCATCCATTAAAGGAGTAAAAGTGTGTGTTACAATTTATATGAAAAATCAAAGGTTTATGGTGAAAATAACTTGAAATTCGGCACTTATAATTCTTCAACACAATTTAAAAAAAATCCCCAAATCATATATTTGGGGATTTTTTTAAATTTAATTCCTTAAAGGGTAAAAAAAGCATTGATGTTTGTATAAAAAATAGATTGTTTATTGTAGAATGTTGTAAAAATTATTTAAAACTTAGTATTTATGATTTTTAATACAATTAAATGAATACGAGTTTAAGGTTTTCAAATGTCATCTCTTCAAAGGATGAAAAAAGTGGTAAAGTTTGTAGAAAAAATAAAATATGTTTAATCAAAATCTCTTCAAATTTATTAGTCATGATCTTTAATTCAATTAAATAAACGTGCATGTAAGGATGCTGTGAGTTTTATCTCTTAAAGAGGTAAAAGAGGGTATTAAAGGGGCTGAAAGCTAGTACTTTATAAATAGTTTTGTTTGCGAGTAGACGCTGAATAATATTTTGAGACTATTCATGTTTACGCTTTCCTACGGTTACGCTTGAATGTTTTATTAGCTAGAGATAGATAAGTATTTTGTCAATATTTTGTATAAATGTACAAAAATAAATAAAAAATAAAACATATAAACAACGAAGATAATTCAAGCAAGCGAATAAAAAGCAAAACTCTAAAGAAAAAAAAACTGGTACTATTTGAAGGTAGTAAGGACTTCGCAACTAAAAATAAATAAATTAAATATATTATACATACAAATAGTCTAAATAAATCAACTTATTTAGTAGTTTCCTCTATAAACATTAAATCAAATTATATATCTTCTTTTTTATTACGAGATTTTGAAACAAAAACTAAGAAGCTAGTTAGTTTTAAAATATTATTCAAGAGATTATATTTAACCAAATCAAATTTTGAAAGGTTTTGTTAAATATTAATTGTTGATTGTATGTATTAAAATAAAGTGCTACACGGGATGTATTGTATATTACAACACTTTCAAAGAAATAGGAAACGAAACTGTTATTATCGTGTAAATTGTTATATGATTTTTTGTCGATTTTCAGTACATTTTTTTTCTTTAGATATTTATCGTTTTTCTAAAACGAATGTATATGTAATCGATAAATGAGCGATTACTGGTTATTGATTTTGACAACATTCAGTCGATTCATGATGATAAAAGTTCATATAGGTGAACAAAAATGTTAAAACGTAGGTATCTGCATTTACTGTAAATACTCTTTGACGTTGGAGCAAGCTAGCGCGCGATATAATTTTTGCGCTGCTCCTGTCAGAAACTCAAGGTCGTTCGTAGCTGTAATCGCCTTAAAATGAGTGTGATACAATATTTCATATTATGCCAAATTCATAAGGTTTTGTTTTTCCTTGATCAATACGTAAATCGTTTTAATGCGCTTTCAAGATCCTCTAATAAGTAAATTGAAAAATGTTTTGTTCTGCAAAAATACTACACCAACGAGCTTGTCTACCATAGCAAATATATCGTTTTTAATTATATTAGAGATCGCTGTCTCTGCGAGACGACCATAGACTAAACAATAAAATCTCAAAAGTTTGACAAACAAAACTTTAGCCATAAATATAATATTATACATTGTGTATATTTAATAATTATAATGTTTGTTAAATGAACATAGTGTGTATAATTTTTTACTTCTAGTAATTTAATGCATTTCCAATGCATTTTATTTCAATGTATCAGGTTTCTGCACTCCTCCGCAATGTAAAATTTAACTGTGACAAATTTTATACTCTATCATTCTCGTGATCTTCGCAAAAAGGCGTTCAAAATTTTTGCTTCACATATTAATGTATAGTTTTTTTGGAACAGGAATCAATTTATTCAGTTATTTTTTACAAGTTTTTTTAGTAATTGTTAATATTTCTAAGTGGTCATTATTATCTGATGCATTTCTTGCTACATTGTTTAAAACCGATAGATAAATGGGGTTTACGTTTCGCAGCGCTTTCGAAAAAAGTCTTGGTTGACTCGCCAACAGGCATTCACTCAAGAGTCACGAAGTTTCAAGTATATATATATATATAATATATATATATATATATATATATATATATATATATATATATATATATATATATATTAATCACTAAAAATACTATTATCAATAATATTAATCACTAAAAAACGGTGCTGACCCGAGGATTATAAGATTATATTATGTTATCCTCTAATTGACTTTATAATAGTTATAATCTCATTGTCATTTTTTAAGTTTGTTTCTTTGATATAAATAAGTTTTGATGTCTAAAAAATCAACCCAATGCAATATATTTTGCCGTAGAAAAAACGTCAAATATTCTTGCTGCCTCGAAAATTTGCATTAATAAGATCTAAATCTTAATTGGCGCGTAAATCTAATTGACTCAGTTATGTAGCAGTTATAATCTCAATGAAAATTTTTAAGTTTGTTTCTTTGATATAAATAAGTTTTGATGTCTAAAAAATCAACACAATGCAATATATTTTGCCGTAGAAAAAACGTCAAATATTCTTGCTGCCTCGACAATTTACATTAATAAGATCTAAATCTTAATTTGCGCGTAAAAGCTGACGTTTTCAATAATGAATATCAATTTACTGCCTTTATCTCGATTAATAATTGATGTATTAAAAATTCAGACGAATTGGATTTCTTTTGAATTTCAAAGTCTATATAATATAAGGCTTTTGATATCGTTTACCTTGTCAGGAGGATACTTTGCGAAGAATATCATGAGGGACTTATAAATATTTCTACCACTAGCTGACCCGCCAAACCTTGTTTTGCTATACAAACTACTTATATTGAATATTTTGGTGACATAGTTGAGACGTCCCCTACGTCTCAACTATGTCACCAAAATATTCAATATAGGGTAATTGAGATAAAAAAGTTGGACGAAACGGTAGATATCTACAAAATTTCATTGAAATAGGTTCAGTAGTTTTGGAGTCCATCGCGGACAAAACAACGTGACACATAATTTCTATTTATTACGATTAGGTAATAGCGTTTTTTATTATCGACAGGGAAGCGCTTGACTACAATCTCGCCTGATGGTAAGCTAAGATGCGGCCTAAGATGGAACGCGCTTCCCTAGAAGGTACCTGTTCACTCTTCTCTTGAAGATCCCTAGATTGTATTTGTCGGGGAACACAGACACAGGAAGCATGTTCCAGTCCCTTGCGGTTCGAATGAAGAATGTAGAGTCGAACCGCTTTGTCCGGGTACGTGGAACGTCCACCATATGGCGATGCCTAGAATCTGTGCGCCTCGACGATCGGCAGAAAAACGGGGATAGCGGAATCAAGTCATGCAATTTCGCAGTGCACTCTCCAAAGTGTATCCGATTGTCTCCAGCTGGTATTTGGCGGATCCATCCCAGAGGTGAGAGCAGTATTCCATGCACGAACGGACTTGTGTTTGATAATGGTTGAGCAACTGCCCCCAACTGAAATACTGTCTTACCTTCGCCAGAATACCAAGCTTTTTTGAGGCAACTTGGACTTTAGATTCGATGCACGAACCAAAGTTGAGAGTAGGCGTTAAGGTGATACCAAGTAGCGCAAGGTGGTCAGTTGTCGGCATGGACACACCCTAGAAAGGCGGAGATAGGTGGAACGGACTCCATTTAGCGGAGAATAGACATGCCTGGATCTTAGTTGCATTAAACTTGACCAGATTGGGATCGCCCCAATCGAAAAATGCTTGTATGGAAAAGTTCAAACGATCGCCCATCGCCTCCCTGAGAGACCAGATCTGTGCCTTACAGGCCTGCACGCTGGATGCGAAACTCTCCACTGCATTGCTATCGTCTGCGCACCCATAGATACCGGGCTTCAGTAGGTTGTTAATGTGTAGCAGGAATAGAGTTGCGGAGAGAACTGATCTCTGAGGGACTCCGGCATTTATTGTCATTTGGTCGGTCGACGACTACTCTAATCGACCAGTCACTCAGAAAATCTGAGATCCAGGCGCAGAGACCAGTAGGCAGACCATACGATGGAAGCTTGCCAATAAGACTAGCATGCCAGACCCTGTCAAAGGCCTTTGAGATATCAAGGGAGATAGCTAATCCTTCATCATGATTCTCAATAGCTGCGCTCAAGATGTAGGTAGAATACGTTAGAAGATCCCCAGTGGACCGATTTCGGCGAAACTTGTATTGGCGGTCACTGAGAAGATCATACGCTTTTAGGTGTGCCATGAGCCTGCTGTTCAGTACACGATCCAGAGTCTTGCAGAATATGGACGTGGCTGAAATTGATCTATAGTAAGAAGGGTCAGCACGACTGCCTTTGGGCACATGCTGAACGTTGGCAAGCTTCCATAATTTCGGTTTTCTTCAGTCGCCATCGAAAGGTGAAAGAGACGTGTTAACACAGGAGCGACTTCATGTGCACAGGTTTTAAGCACTATGGCTGGAATCCCATCAGGGCCATTAGCTTTGTTAACGTCCAGATTCCGCAGTGTTTTAAGAATCTTAGACTGGTAGACTGGGTGGTTTCGTGTTGGTAGGGTTGAGACGCGAGTTTTCCGCGAATAGAGTAACGAATAGATTTGCTTTATCTACGACAGTGTGAGCCAGCGTCCCATCCGGTTTCAGCAGTGGAGGAAGTGAGGAGCGGCAGAAATACAGTTCAAGCGACTTTGCAAGGGACCAAAAAGCTTTACTACCTGAGGGGTATGACGCCAGTTTGTTCTCAATACGGCGGACGTGGTCAAATCGAGCATTCAGTAGAGCCTTTTTGCAGCCCTAAGACACCTAAACAGATTATCATAAACAAATATTCAATTCCAACAATATTACATACATGTCGAACTGCTAACCTCCGTTTTGTAAGTCGGTTGGAAATAGTGAAACTGCCATGTTGATTTAGCTACTCGCATTGCATATTCGGTTCATTTAACTAAGATTGGTACGATTTCTGAATTGTATAATATCGTAATGTATTATTGTTTTTTTTTTCTATTTAGAAAACATTACTAGCAGCTAAAGTATGATAGCGATATATTAACATCCTTGTGTTTCTTGAAGCATGCTAAGCATTTTGTCCCGGTTATAACTGGCGATAATAATCGTTGAAGATGTTAAATACGACAATGGATAATATGATGCAATTTAACATTTGATAAATGGCAATTCATGAACTTGAGCATCTATCAATGTTTTTTTTTTTATCAGATTATCCTGCAAAAGAATTAGGACGATGTCTTATTTAAAGTGTTAATTTTACAATAATTGGTAATATTTTCTTAGTATCTACAAGCACAACAACTGGTAGAAGAGCAACGCCGGCAAATGGACATGATGGACATGGACAATACGAGAATTAGTGAGCAAATAAATCTAGAAATACAAAAAGTTAAGGTAAGATAAGTTTAATATAAAATTAATAGCAGCCCCCTGCATTATAAAATCTTTTCGGTTATCTTACGCGAATTATGTTTTCGGAATAAAAAGTATCCTATGTGCTATTCCAGATCATTATCTACATGTGTGTTAAATTTTATACAAATCGGTCTGGCCGTTTTTGTATCTCAATAGCCGTCAAAACGGTGAATAGTGAATTGGAGCTTTTATACGAATTCAGTTGTCACTATTTCGTAATATTTATAATTTTGTATTTTTTTTAAATGCTGGACCATTTATTGTGGCTCAGTTTTAATCACACGTTTCCGTTAAAACTTAGGAATTAAAAAAATACAATTCCGTTCAGCAAGTAGGTAGGTATGTTGTAAACAAATATTCACTTAGTATTATCATTAAGTCAATGACTTTATTTTGGACACAAAATATGTAGATAAAACTTTTTTATGTATAAAAACTAGCTGTCCCGGCAAACGTTGTTTTGCCATACAAATTACTTGTATTGAATATTTTTTGGTGGGGTACTTGGGAAGTGAGGGAGGAAGGGGGTGGGGGATTAATTGTGAAACTATCCTATCTTTTGAGTCAAACATTAAATATCTAAAAATTTCATTTAAATCTTTTAAGTAGTTTCGGTGTCCATCGCGGTCAAATAACGTGACACGTAATTAATAATATCTGGTTGGCCAAGCTTTGCTCGGTTTTACACATATTTTTGAAACCGATCTTTTCTTGGACCTTGAAACTTGATAAATAATATTTTTTTTGTACCTGGTTGACCGAGCTTCGCTCGGTTTTTCACATACCCATATCTTGGGAACCGAGCTTTTCTTGGACCTGGAACCTTGATAAATCGATTCCTTGACCCGAATTGCTCGTTTAAAGGTATTAATATCTGGTTGACCGAGCTTTGCTCGGTTTTTCACATATTTTTGGAACCGATCTTTTCTTGGACCTTGAAACCTTGATAAATCGATTCCTGTAGAATATATGATTTTTTTTCTGTACCTGGTTGACCGAGCTTTGCTCGGTTTTTCACATACCCATATCTTGGGAACCGAGCTTATCTTGGACCTGGAACCTTGATAAATCGATTCCTTGACCCGAAAAACCCCTAATTTGTGACTTTCGTGAAAATCGTTGGAGTCGATTCCGAGATTCCAATTATATATATATATATATATATATATATATATATATATATATATATATATATATATATATATATATATATATATATATATATATATATATATATATATACATATATACATACATATATACAAGAATTGCTCGTTTAAAGGTATTAGATTAGATATTATACTAGCTGACCCGGCACACGTTGTTCTGCCTTTTTAACCCATTCTTATTTTTTTTCTATATTTTTTCACCTTTTAAACCTTCTCTGGACTTCAACATTTAATTCAAAACCAATATTTGCCAAAGTGGTTCAGCCATTCTCGAGTTTTAGCGAGACTAACGAACATCAATTGATTTTTATATATATAAGATTAAGATTAACTTGAGTTATTCTACTAGCTTTTTAAAGTATTTTAATGTCTTTTGGCGGCGATAATTTTAAACCAGTGTATATTTTATACTAATGAAGAAATGCAAATGTTTTAATATCTTGATACAGCTTTTTTACATTAAAAAAATCAAAAAATATATATGAAATAATCTTGTTTTTTCTTAATTTAACTATACCTTTGAGTAGGTATTACATGCTACAAAAATCGTAAATTGTGTGATTTTTACTCAATGTACCTATTTCTATTCAATAAATTTTTCGACAGTAGCCGTAAGAACCTATAAAGGTTTTTATGGCTTTTATCGTGAAATTTATTGAGGTCATCTAGGTCTCGGCCATGTTGCAACAGCCGTGGTTAAGGTCGTACGCCCCCATTTGACAAAGAGGAAAAATTACCAAAATTTGTTATTTCAACTATAATATTATTGTAGGTAATTGTCGTTTCAGTATTCGATTTTATATCGGAAAACCTCAATCAATATTTAAAGGAAGGTTTATATTTTATTTATATTATTATACAGGTTGACTGTTGATACATATTGAGGGATACAAAATTTAATGGTTATAATATGTTGCCAATAAAAATATAAGACAAAGAAAATACTGCCTAACTGCATAGTAAAGCTGAAAAAATTGTTGTGGGCAACAGGCACGCGTTTGGCCGACAGATTTCGCGGTGGTAAATTATAGTTTGTTAACAATGAACTTCGATATCTATGCGTGGGTATCTGTACTCAAGATTATTATTGAATAATTAGGTCAATATTTAGTATCTGTTTCTTCACATATTTGTTGTCAGAATCAAGTACTAAACAATTTTCTTCACTATGTAAGTCTTACCATCCAACCTGTGTTTATATAGACATAATTTCGAATACGTATGCCTACTATATCTTGGCTGTTGCAAATACCTATCTTAAGGTGACCATTGTCTCTCAGCATAAAGAGAAACTTGAGTATAGTTGCTATGAAAATAAAAAATCTTGCATTCAATGTTTTTTATAAAAACACTCGTACTGTTCCACAATAAATTATAATATATATTATCCAACCGGTTATGATAATTTATTGTGAAGCAGTACAAGTGTCTTTATAAAAAAATGTGTAAACGGTTGACCCTACGGCCATCCCTAAAACTTCACACTAAATTAAGGTATCTCAAAAGAGTAAAAAATATAAGCTTAGATTTTTCAGTCTAAACATTTTTTTTGTTAAAAATGTCAGTATATTAATTTTTGAAAAGCTGTATATTTCCCGCTCCGTTAGTCGAGTGGCTAGCGACACTGACTACGCAATCAACGGGGTTTGGGTTCGATCCCCAACGGGGACAAGCACTTGTGTGATGAGCATAAATGTTTGTATTTCCGGGTTTGGGTGTTTATTAAATATATTCCAGTATTTATATATGCACTTTCTATGTATTAGTGTCGTTGACTAACACCCATAACACAAGCAAATAATTTGCTTACTTTGGGGTTAGATCAGTAAGTGTAATTCGTCCCATAAATAATATTACTTGAAAATGATGATGGCATTCAACTCAATTTTTGAGATCTAAAATATTGCTTTAGCTTAATAATGAGGTTGAAAAATTTCGATACTATGCCAAAAACATTTTATTTTTAATTTTCTTCATTGATAAATCCCAAACAAATTGACCGATTTTGATTAAATTAACGATATTTGACGCAATTTTTAAAGGAGAAAAGCTGATAAGATTGGAAAATAACTTGAAAGTTATTTAAAAAAAAATAAGTAAGTGTGCTAAAAACAGCGTAATTTTAATATTTGAAAAGCTATAAGTTTTGAGAATTAGATTCGATTTTGATTTTTGGAACGGCATTTGACGTAGTTTTTTTAGTACTAAAATATCATAGAACACCAAAAACTGATTAGCTGAAAAATTTCGAAGCTATGTCGAAAAAACACTTTTATAAACGATTACTCCCAAACGGGAAAACCAATTTTAATGCAATTTATGTATTAGACATAGTTTTTGGAGGAATAGATGTGATTGGTTTTTGTACTCAATCGGTACATAAATCTGGAAGTTATATTAAAAAAATATGGTTTCGTCAAAAGTTTTCTTGGTGTTTTTTCAAAATTTCTCAAAATCTCCAAGACCGAATTGGTTCAAATTTTTAGAAAATCTAAGTTGAGCGGAATCCAATCGAATGCCATCAGCCGCGTTGCGATCGGTCCAGCCGTTCAAAAGTTATGAGATGTTTACATACACACATACACACAGACATATATACCAACAGACATACTAACATCACCGTGAAAATAGTCGGAAAAGGACCTCAAAACGTGGACAGCTGGTGAAAACTCGATTTTCGAAAATCGGGGTAAAATCAGTAACTTCCTTATCTATATCCGTAGTGGGAAGTTAAAAAATATTGAATGAAGATGAAGTTTCACCAAGCGCCGACGACAAAGAGTGTAGAATATAAAAAAAAATCTTTGTTATACCTATCAGCTTTTAAATAATATTTAATAACTAGAGACCCGCTATGCAACCCGCTGCGTTATTAAAGGTTTTTGTGAAATACACGGAAACAATGGACCTATCTACTATGAAAAGTAGGTCACGTGTTAAGCGCGAACATACAATATCTGTATATTCTCAATTTTAACAAAATCTATTGTATTTTTAGGAAAATGAAGTAGGTAACAAACATACACACATTATATTAATGCCGGATTTCTATATCAGTGGAACAACTCGTTTTAGAGTGGCAAATGTTAATTTTCTACGAGGCATAAGCTAAAATAATTGTTCCCATAAATGTCAAATTACCAAATGTCTAAACGAATTGTAGGAATCCTCGTTATTATTAAATTGGTTGCCAATGGTTACTGCAGTACTGCTACGAATGACGGATCGTTGATTATATACCCCGGCATTAATTGCAAAAGGATAGATATAAAGTGCAGTATAATGATAGCTCACATCGTGGCCGTAATGTCATGCAAACTTGACCTTAATAAAAATTGCACGGTTGCTAAAGTTGCTGTACATTTGCATATTTTAATAGGTCACGTTTCAAGATATAATCCAGACTTGATCGAAATGAAACAGTCTCGTCATATTAAACAAAAATATCAGTATCGCGATATGAATTATGTTAGCATAGCAACAATTCATTTTGTTTTTTTTTTTATAGTATAAGATAGCAAACAAGCAGATGGGTCTCCTGATGGAAAGAGTCAACCATCGCCTATAGACACCAAAGGTGTTAATGGTGCGTTGCTATCTTGTGGCGAGGTCTTATGCCACATGCATAAGTTTATCGGCTACCTTACCCTCCAAACCGGAACACGACAGCGACAAGCACTGACGCTATTGCGGCAGGAATAGGTAAGGCGGTGGTACCAGACCCGGGCGAGACAATGCAGAACTCTACCACCTAGTTCTTTCTGATATTTAAAAACACTCTGTATAATAATTACTATTTTTTTATTTTTTTTTATAGAAGAGGGGGCAAACGAGCAAGAGGTGCACCTGATGGTAAGTGATCACCGCCGCCCATGGACATCTGCAATACCAGAGGTCTTGCAGTTGCGTTGCCGGCCTTTTAAGAATGAGTAAGCTCTTTTCTTGAAGGTCCCTATGTCGTATCCGTTCGGAAATACCCCTGCCGGTAATTGGTTCCATAACAGAGTAGTGCGAGGTAAAAAGTGTCGGGAGAAACGCAAAGTTGTGGATTTCCAGACATTGAGATGGTGAGGATGGAACTTCAAGTTTTGACGCGATGTCCGATGGTGGAATTCGGCGGCAGGAATTAATCCAAACAACTCGTCGGAACACTCTCCATGATATATACGATAAAAGACACAGAGAGAACCTACATCTCTGCGCAATGCCAAAGAGTCAAGCTGTTTCGAAATGGCCTGGTCGTCAACGATTCGAACCGCTCTACGCTGAATGCGATCAAGAGGAAGAAGCTGGTACTGAGGAGCTCCGGCCCAGAGATGCGAACAGTACTCTATGTGAGGCCGAACCTGTGCCTTATAAAGTTGAAGGCGATGGACCGGCAAAAAGTACTGTTTCGCTCTGCTGAGCACACCGAGCTTTTTGGAGGCTAGTTTAGCCTTGCCTTCCAAATGACCGCGAAACTGAACGTAATTCGATATGTCAACTCCCAGGATTCCGACACTAGCTGAGGCTGTCAGGAGAGTATCCTCAAATCGAGGTGATACGACAAAGGGTGTCTTTTTTGCGGTGAACACGCAAAGCTGTGTCTTCTTGGGGTTAAAAGTAACCAGGTTTTGGCGACCCCATTCCGAGACATCGGTAAGTCGATTCTCGACTTCAGACACAAGCTTGTTTCGGCACTCTTCGACGTGTTCCCGAGAAATACTGCTACGGCCGGAGTATGTAGAATCACCAGTACTGTCATCCGCATAGCAATGTATGTTGCTAATTCGCATCATATCATTGATATGCAGAAGGAACAGTGTCGGTGATAGCACGCAGCCTTGGGGAACACCAGCATTGACAGATTTAAGGTCGGAGCACGCACCGTCGACAACGACCTTGATGCTCCGGTCAGCCAAAAAACTGGTGATCCACTCGCATAATTTCTCAGGAAGCCCATAGGAAGGCAGCTTCGCGAGAAGCGCTTTGTGCCATACCCGATCAAAGGCCTTCGCTATGTCCAAACTAACTGCCAATGCCTCCCCCTTGGACTCAACTGCTTTCGCCCATCGATGAGTTAGGTATACTAGAAGGTCACCAGCTGAGCGGCCGCGACGGAAACCGTACTGACGGTCGCTAATCAGCTGGTGCTCTTCTAAATACTGGAGGAGCTGAGAGTTGATGATTGTTTCCATAATTTTGGAGAACAAGGAGGTTATGGCTATGGGCTGATAGTTAGACGGGTTAGAGCGATCTCCTTTTTTAGGGATGGGATGCACCAAAGCTGTCTTCCACGAATTCGGTACCACGCCGAGTGAATAGGAGAGCCGGAATAGGCGTGTTAATACTGGTGCCAACTCTGGAGCACACATTTTTAGCACAATCGGAGGGATGCCATCCGGCCCACTCGACTTATGGATGTCCAAGGAAAGTAGTGCTTTACGCACAGATGATTGCCGAAATTGTAGTTCTGGCATACAACTATCACACTGCGGGATGGTAGGCGGTGTGTTTCCTTGGTCATCTAGAGTCAAGTTGGCCGCAAAGAAGGAGCCCAGGAGATCGGCCTTCTCCTTTGCGGTATGGGCCAGAGAGTCATCGTCTCCGTGCAAGGATGGAAGAGAGGGCTGTGAGAAAATCCCTAAGACAGCCTTGGCGAGAGACCAGAACGCACGAGTGCCCGAAGGAAGGCGAACTAATTTCTCACCAATTCTGCCAATGTGTTCCGATTTTGCCTTGGCGATAGCTCTTTTGAAGTACCTCGAGGCGAAATTGTACTCCTTACGTAATGTGCTGGTTTTTTCATCACAAGATGCGGACGCTGCAGCCCAAGCCCGGTAGCACTCCTGCTTGCGGCGCGAAGCCGTTTTACAGGAGCGACCAAACCAAGGCTGAGACTTACCACCAATTGGTACCGCAGAAAATGGAATGAAAAGTTCCATACCCTGCAGCACCACATCGGCAATAGAGTCAGCGACGACATTCGGATCATCCAGCGAGAAGCACAACTGCCCCCATGGGTAGGACGCAAAAAAAGACCGCATCCCGTCCCAATCTGCTGACCTAAAGTGCCAAACGCGACGACAGCCTACTAAAGGAGGCCGTGATAGGCGCGAAACCGGCACTTTACTCCGGATCAGGCAGTGGTCTGACGAACCAAGTGGGACGTCCACCGATACCTGATAATGGTCCGGATGAGAGGTCAGCAGAAGGTCCAACAGTGAAGGCATATGGTCATCCACATTGGGAACTCGCGTGGGCGAAGTTACCAGTTGTGTAAGACCATACGCCAAGGCAAAGTCGTGAACAGACCTCCCCGCATGATCGGTGGTGCGCGAACAAAGCCATTCGGCGTGGTGGGCATTAAAATCGCCCAATATCACGATCTCTGTGGAGGGGGTCTGCTCTAACATGGAATCTACAGCCGTTTGTAAATGCTCAATGAGCCGGTCAACTTCAGTATTCCCGCCATGGGACCTATATAGGCACGCGTAGCTGCGTGGATGGTCGTCGCAAGCTACGCGTAACCAGAGGATGGATAGGTCCTGACCTTCAAGTCTGCCGAGGCGCCGGTAACAGATATCTTCTCTGACGTATGCGCACACCCCAGCCCGCGGTACAAAGGAATGTTCCAGTTTGTACCCCGGGTAGGAGAGATAAGAAGTATCAGCCGGAGAAGATATCTGCGTCTCGGTCAAAAAGAGCAAAGCTAGCTTCGCCGTCTCGAGATGGTAGTGGACGGCGTTCAAGTTGGAATGAAGCCCCCTGACATTGCAGAAATCCACAGTAAGCGTGGTAGGGGGTGCCATGGCTTTCTTGCCCTGTTTGCCCCGGACAGGATGGTCTATGAGCGCAATTTTGCCCCCCCCCAGAATACGCAGGGCAGCCTGAGCCTCCATGACCTGGCTGGAATCCAGAGCACGGACGCTCAGGGGGGGATTCTCCACTGCTGGTGCAAGTGGTACCCCCCTGGGGTAGATTCTCTTTTGTTTGCGCATTCATAGTGTGCATAGGGGAGGGGAGGGGGGGGGGGTTAGGCCTCCGGGACTCTCACAAACCAAACGAAACCCAGCAGCAGGGCTGCTACTTTACGTCGGTGTAAGAAAATACTACTAGAAATGAAACCACTTAGGTGTATCACTATTTACGTCTTATTACGCAAAGTATTGCAAAAACGCGATCGACTAATAGACCGTCCCTTTAGATTGATATGAACGTCTAGATAGTCTTATAAATAAACTTTGAACACTGAATATCGTCGGCACTTGGTAAAACTCCATGTTAACTTATGTTTATATCGTATTAAAAGCACTTGTACTGTTTTACTTGACTTTGATTGTTTAGTACAATAATAACTTTTGCCCTGATGATTCGTTGAAACGCGAAACCGGTTGGTTTTAATAAATAAAAAGTCGAGTAAAACAGTACAAGTGCTTTTAATACGATATAAATATAACTTATAAATAAAAAAAACCTCAACCAAAAATGATGCGATTGCATCTATGAATAACCTATCTATATCACCATTAAAGTATGTATTTGCATACCGACATTGCCGGTAGATTATGGCGATCTGAAAACAAATGTAAGAGCTATTTATTGTAACCCATATTCATGCAAATAAAATATATTCTATTCTATTCTAAACGAGCAATTTTTATATATAGCGTGTACCGCAAAATTAAGAAAACATACAATTTTTACGTTCTTGTCATGATGTTAATTCATTTTTGTGGGAAATGCAAAATTTACGTTTCGTGATTTTTTCTTATTATCACGACGCGTAATGTAAAGCGTACGTTCCTCTGACGCGTAGCGCTCGCGGAACTCTCGACCCAGCCGGTTAGGCTGGTTTTACTGTCACGCTTACCGCACGCTGACGGTCGGCGCTGATGTGTGTAGCCTACGGCCGTCAGCGCTGAGCGGTCAGCGCGACTCAAAAATGCTACCTATGGCTACATACATATTATACATTTCTGTTTTTAGAAAAAAAAACACTGTACAGTGTAACAATAAATCAAAATATACTAAATTAAGGTAGAAAAATCGACAAAAAATTAATGAAAAATCTTACACAAATTTCCAACGGTTTTCATTTCAGAATCATGGTCCAAAGCTATGGTTTATTGTATATTACTAGCTGTGCCTGCGACTTCGTCCGCGTAGAATAATTTCTACCTGCATAGTTTCCGTTCCCGTGGGATTTCCGGTATAAAAACTATCCTATGTCCTTTCTCTGGTCTCAAACTATCTTTGTACCAAATTTCATCTAAATTGGTTCAGTGGTTTAGGCGTGAAGAAGAGACAGACAGACAGACAGAGTTACTTTCATATTTATAATATTAGTATGGATATATACAGGGTGTCCTAGAAATCAAAGTCAAGCCGAAACCGAATGACGCGCCAAGGGATAGTGGTTCTCTATAAATATGAAAAAAAATCATATATTTTTTAGCCACTACGCCGCTTTAATACACAGCCCACGAGTACCGAAGAAATCGATTTTCTCTAAGAATTTATGCTGTAAACACATGTTTAAAGTTTTCAATTTGAATGATTTTACCGTGGAATGAGTTTAATTAAATATTTTATTATTACTCATGTTCTACGCATAACAATGTTAAATGCATTATAATGCTTACCAGTTCTAGGTGTATAATATCTAATAAAGAAAAATTTTTGGATTTAGCACAAATTCCAAGAGAAACTACAAGAATTGGCGCCTATTCCGGATCTGCTGAAGGCTACTCAAATGCGTCTCAAGGATGCCCAACAATCACAGGCTATAGCAGAGCATAATGCGGAACAACTTGCAAGAGAACTTAATTGCGCCAGGGAAAAGGTACTTATTGAAAAGAAAAATAATATTGGCAGTGTTTTTCAAAGTGTGGGTCGCGGTCTCCTAGGGGGGTCGCGAGGCCTTTGCAAGGTGGTCGTGGACGATAGTTTAGTATTACTAAAAAAGAAAAAGATAAAATATTTACCTTATAGTAAAGAAAATGTTAAAAGGATTTGATTTTTTTTAATGTAGGTATGTTAGGCGTAATGGGAAGGGGTCGCGATTTTTAATAACAAGCTAAGGAGATTGCGTCTTGAAAAACACTATCTTACGGTATCTATATACATATAATAAAATCGTAGGAAAGTCAATGTGTGTCTGGGGTAAACTCAAAAAGTACCGCATGGATTTACTTCAAATTTTGCATGAATATTACTAACAGGTCGGGTCAACATATAGGCATATTATCACGCTATCACCAACGGGGGAGGAGCTGTGCGGAGAAACGAAGTCCGCGCGAACGAAGTCGCGGGCCTCAGGAAAGCCATCTGCTTGCTTGCTATCTTATATAAAAAATCTTGATAATCTATACAAATAAATAAAATTGGAGTGTCTGTAATATAAAATAGCCGCTTTTTACTAAATGCATGTGGATGTATACATTGTACATATTATACCAAAATAACATATTTTTTTTACTATTTTTTTTCTGTCTGTCTGTTTATTCCGGCTAATCTCTGAAACGACTAGACGATTTTGACGGAACTGAAACTGACAGATAGTTGATGTGATAGGAAGTAACTTAGGCTACTTTTTTTTTAAATTTTTTTCACGCGAACGAATCGCGGGCTCAGCTAGTGGTGAATAAAGAGCCGGGCATATTTTAAAATATTAATCTGTTCTTTTAAATTATATCATAATAAACGCTGCTTACTCATATGAGCCAAACATTACTTGCTTGCGCAACTTGACTTGGCAGCTGAACTGAACCTGTTATTTTACAGATCAGTGGTCCCGTAGAGTCAGCATGACGGTTAGGCCATTGATTTTTTTTTGTGGAACTCGCAAGAGCAAAGTTAAATCAGAAAATGTTTTTTTATCATAAAATTGGAAACAAGCAGATGGTTCTCGTGATGGAAAGAGAAACTATCGCCTATAGACAACAAAGATGTCAATAGTGTGTTGTTATCCGTGTGGCGGAATGGCAATGACAAGGTGTAATAATCTAGTTTAATGCAAATCTAACTATGCGAGGGCTTGCGCGCATGTATTGTCCAAGGATTGTCGCATAGCTTCAAAACATTAATCCAGCCACCATAAATAATGTCTTAACCTGTCACTGTTGTATTTTGGCTTAAAGTATTAATTAGCTGCTAAACTTCGTATAGTTATTATTTCGACCTTTAGGATAAGAACGCATAATAATTGACGTTGTTGATGTCTACGGGCGAAGGTCAATGTTATGGCGTCAAAATACCTAGACATTAAAAGAGTAATTTGCTCTTTTCTAATACCATGTTTTACAAAAATAGAAAATAATAGACTTGTGGAGACAGCTTAAACAAAGGTTTAAGACAAAAAGATTTTGTTTCTTTGTGAAAGCACTTAGGTATATTCTAAGTGCTCAAAAAGATGACATTACGTGTTCGGTCAATGGTTGTCGGCGAAATGTTACTTAAGATATTGCAGATTAGATTTATTGGGATAGGCGATAATGCTTTGATATAATGTTTGTCAACGAGATAAATAATGTACCTATTAATAGGAAAAATACACCATCAGGGCATCAATATAAATCTTTGTGGTTTTTCTCGGTGCTCTTGTAATTTTTATTTGTGTAATAATTAAATGTTTAAATGGTAAATAAATTTAAAAAAAAGATAGTAATAGACATTTGGAATATGACACGTGTTAGGATTTTTTAATTTTTTAAATTTATTTTCTTAATACCAGCAACTATAGTTAAATTATTCAATGTCAAAAGTTTTATAGTGTATTACTATTTAACTCGTGTTGAGTGAGGTAGTCGTTTTTACAGAAGATGTTGCGGTTGGGAAATGAAGAGAGCGTCGACATTTTAGGATTTTATACCTAAAGAGTAAAACGGGGCCTTATTACTAAGACTCCGCTGTCCGTCCGTCTGTTTGTCTGTCTGTTCGTCTGTCACCTGGCTGTTTTTCATG
This sequence comes from Apodemia mormo, assembly GCA_036924255.1. Lineage (NCBI taxonomy): Eukaryota > Metazoa > Arthropoda > Insecta > Lepidoptera > Riodinidae > Apodemia > Apodemia mormo. Next base: position 15,072,987 of record JAUPFN010000004.1, on the reverse strand, counting down.
AACCGTGATATTTGAAATATTCACAGACGATGTATCTATTACTGTTGCTGCTATATAACAAAAAATACTAAAAACAAAGTCAACAAACAACAAACAAATAAAACAGTCTTTACTACAAAAAAGAAAATAAAAGCAATTATATTTATTCTACAGGTTCATGTCCTCCTGCATAATAGTATTAAGCCACCTGAGAAACCTGCGGAGAGAGGTGCCGATGAGAAGCAAATGGCGTTGCTTCAACAGAGAATATCCCAACTGACAGAAAATAACATGTCGTTGAAAAATGAAATTGAGAGACTTAAGTGAGTTGATGAGTTTTAGTTTCATATTATTGTTAAGAGCAATTGCCCAAATCACGTACCCCCACTTCTAACATATGTGAGAACGGTAGTCAGTAAAACTGCATAAGTAAGTTAACTGAAGACCATACATTTTTGTTTGTTTATTTCTCGTATAGATTCGAGCCCGTTTTAAGGAATAGGCGCTTCTGTCAGGTAGTTCATAGAAGGATATGCTACAACTATCTGTCATGAGCCATGACTGTTTAGTTTAGTACTATTGCTTTTAATCTGGCTACACTAGCATCAGTTATTGTGGTTTTCTGATTCATGAAGATTTATCTTTAAACAGCTAGTGTTCTAGTTGCACATAGGGATACCTCTTTTGGAATATATACATGTGGGTATTTATTTTATAAAAATCTAAGAAAATGTGGGATGTTCCAACCACGAAACCAGTTTTATTGAATGATGTTTTAAATTTTTTTTTATCATAGTATAACAAACAAGCCGATGGCTTTGATCTAAAAAAATATCGCCTTTAGACTCTAAAGATGTTAATAGTGTTGTTATCCGTGTGGTGGGTTGGTATACATGTAAAAGTTTGCCGGCTACCTTATCCTCCAAACTGGAATACGACAAGAACGAAAGTTCATTAACTCGAGTGCATTGAATTGGCACGTAAAGCTATCGGTCTTTGGTACAGTTGTAGCATTATGTCTTTGCACCACATATATCAATATGTTATTAACGTTGTTATTCCAGTTTTGTTTTACTATCCTATGATATAAAAGTACCATACGTCATCTTAAGCAGAAAATAACATTGGCATGTTATGGCGGTAAATTTTTAAGTGTTGATCACTAAAATATATATTGAGGTAACTTTGACTTTAATCCATTGCTTACAATATGAGTACCTAGCAATTTTTTTTTGAAAATATTGCTTAAATAATATGTGACACGATATATTATTACGCCATTTTATAAATTTGTAGTCAGGATTAATGTAGCTTTCGACTGACAAAAATATTTTAAAAATCGATTCCGTATTTCCGTTCCGTAGTTCGGTTTCGTGGTTAAGTTACAGACGCTTATTAATTTTTCGATTTGATTTTGAAAGGTCTAACGTAATTCGGATGGAGGAGGCTGTATTAGCGAACGAGAAGCGTCTACAAGAGAAGATGCACGAGTGCGCACAACTGGGAGGAGAGCTTGACAGAGCACGCGACGAAGCGGCTAGAGCATTACAACGTGCCAACGATCGCACCGAAACTATACGAAAGTAAGTATAAATGAAAATATTCTACACTATAAAGTATTGGCGTTTGGTGAAACATTATTTCGGGACAGAAGACGACAGTGACAAGCATTGAAGCTATTACGTCAGGAATAGGAAAGGCGGTGATGCACAAAATAACCGCGCGAGACGTTGCGGAGCTCTGCTACTTAGAAGTCACGATGGTAGTGATACGTATGGCCAATTGGTCGCCTTTTTTTTGCCTTGCCTGGCAAAATGTCAGATAGTCTATCCTTTAAAGGGATCCCGAATCAACACGGGGAAAACATGATCAGCATGAGTTTAGGAATCGCAGTTTAACCTTATTAAAAAACTTACTAAAGATTTTAACAAAGAAAGTAATGTCATGCCTGTATCCCCGAAGAGGTAGGCAGAAGTACAACTAGTGCACCCACGATTATCTGAAGATATTTTCGGCCGGTTTCCGAAAATTAATTTTAACCTGTAGGTAATTAATGTGGGTTTATCATACCTTTAATAAGCAAATGGTCTGTTTAACACAAATTAATTGCTTGTTAAAAGTAATTAGTGTTTTGGAAACCAGCCGTTAGTCCCACAGTTTGATAGGTGGCAAGCCTATCGCCAACCGCCACTTATCCAATCCCGGGCAACGTTGTTGAAAAAATACCCAATATTCCTATTACTATATCATGACCAAAGTATTTGATTTTGTTTCCCGTCAAATGTTGTTAATAATATTTGAAAAAGATAGCGTTTGAGGTTAAATGGTTACAAAAATTAACAAGATACAGCTGCTTTATCAAATTGTCAAGATGAAGATAATCCATTTCATCCAAATCCATCAAAGTTCTAAATTAATTTGATTGTTCTAAGTTAATTTTTGTTTGAGCATCATCATGTCAGATCCCTTGTGGGATAAGTAAATAGACTTTCCGTTCACCACGATTAACTGTTTTTTCTTTTAAACCCAACCCAATCCTAGCTTCCGTCCTATAGCATTGGGATAGGCATAAAATTATTTAAAGCAAGGTGTTTTAAATTTTACAAAAATATTGAAATAATTTTCCGTTGTTAAGGTGGTAGACGGTTTACCGTCACCGGCGTATCTCACAACATACTAAAGCATGTTGTGAGATACTCCGGTTTTGTAGTTTTACCAGTCGGCGATGATGATGATGTTTCCCGTCGACAATTTTGTTAAAGTTACATGCTGGTAGGGATAAAAAGGTACAAGCATTATTTACATCTACTTTTCGATTTTCGCGTACATTTATCGAACACAGAGACGTATAATAATATTACGTAGTAGTAAGTAGGTTTACATACACATCATCATAAGTCATCATCGCATTAGCAAGAACCCTTTAAGTTGCATATGTCCATGGTCAGTCGTTACCTCTACTTCTTATTAGCTATCCCACCTGCTCATATACATATATATATATATATATATATATATATATATATATATATATATATATATATATATATATATATATATAAAGTAAAAAATCGATTTCTATTTTAAAGTATGGCGTGTATATTCTTTCACAGATGCATGCAGACGTCTATAGCTGAGTTAGAAAGACAACTCGCTGCATCTAGAGCACAAGTTAAGTCAGCTGAAAAAGAAAGAGAAGAGGTATAATGTAATTTGCTATATTAAAAAGTTAAGAAACATCCATCAAAGGATTTAAATGGGCTCTAGATAAAATAAAAAAACGCTCTAGTAGATGCCATATTGATAATGACGTTTAATTACGGCGGAATAGTTCAGGCGGTAAACAATAACAACCGAGTTAACGTAACTCTATAATCTGTAGAACATATTATACAAGTAAGTATTTTGAAGAAATAGAAGTCAAGGCGTTAGGCACTAATCATAGAAGGCGTTCGAGCCGCGCGCTCGGTGCGCAGCGCCCGAAAGCAAGGTATGAATAACAATGAAGAATGTAACGAATACGCGGATTGAGTGCGTGGTTTGGACGCCTTCAATGACTAGGCCCTGTATGTTCATACAATTTAATGGGTCCATGGCGCTGCAGATCGAGCGCGCGGCTCGGAAACTTTCTGAAACTAATCCCTAATGGGCAGGTATGCAGATAATGTACTGATAGAAACGATGAAAATATCTTCCAATTTGTTACCAATTCTGCTAGAAATCACTTACCCCAAATATATTTACAAGTAATACAACCTCGGATTTCACAAAACTTCCAATTAAGTTTAGACCATTGTTCTGTAGACGAATGCTTACTGAAAGCATTGTTTTTTGTAGGAATTAACTGAAACTTGTTTATAGCTTAACCTTATTAAAAATAATTTTCGGATTTTGGTTTTTAGTTGAATATACTTTAAAGAAATATTGATTATAGGTTCAGTGTCGCATGCAATGCCAGATACAACGTTTGAACGAAAATTTCGAACAAGCTCAACTCCGTATATTGGGCTTACAAACTCAAGTTCAAACTCTTAGACGGACTGTTTCAAGCACGGGAGAAGGGGAAGGAGATGGAGAGCCACAAGAATGTGCTTGCAAAACTTTCTTTGAAAATCCCTAAGTTCTATACGTTTAAGTATTTTTTTGTCGCGTATAGGTCTCTGGTATGAAAAGCTGTTTTACTTTAGAGCATCTTGCTGGTTTCTTGTACTGTATAATCAAATGTATTGAAATAAATGAGCTGATATAAGTCGCCAGTGCTTTATTTTATAAAACGGATCCTTAATAGAGAAAAATGACTGTTTTATAAGTATTTACGTTTTTGTCATAATTTGGCTTTAAATGTTAAACGCACAATGTTAACGTTAATAGGTTAATAATTAATTCAATATGTTAAACAATATCAAAGGGTGTTTGTTAATATCGGTGTGGAATCGCCTGTTGTAATAGTCTTACCAAAGAGATGAAATGGTTAGAATGTATGCAAATTTAAAGTAAAATAAAAAAGTATCACGAATGAGTTTTATTTATAACAGTTTAAATTATAAAGTATTAAGCAACAACGTATAAACAATAGCTTTAAATGCAAATTTCAACCTTAACGTAATCCTTACACTAAATTCAAATGTATGTCTTAATTTTCGACGTAATCTATACAATTTGAATCGAAAATTTACTTTCTTATGTTTTTAACATCAGTCACCAAAGAGACAAACGCGGCGAATGGTACCCTTACGGCCCGGCCACGCGAACCGGTAGCGGCGAAAGACGAAAACACGCGCGCGCGGATTTTAGGCCACAGAAACTTGCGTTTTCTGCCGCTACCAGTATTACAATAGAATAACGCGCTAAAACAACTCTATTTAGGACGTCCGAATCGCCGCACGCACACAGTCATGTCGTTTACACGGCCGCTAACCTATTTTGGCCGGACAAGATAGGTTAGCGGCCGTGTATACGACACGTCTGTGTGCGTGCGGCGATTCGGGCGTCCAAAATAGAGTTGTTCTACTGCGTCATTATTCTATTGTGCCAGTATAGTATAGTCCGAAAGCAATATATTGCTAGGAGGGGAGTAGTTTTGTACTTCAACACTTACTATTTTTAAGAGAAGAGAATATGTAGTATATGATTTAAATAAGAATCGGGGTATAGTATAGACGTTTAATTTCACACCAAGTATGAGAAATACGTGCTTATAACAAGACAAATTTTTGGAATGAGTGTTGAAACTCGAAACCTTCGATTTATAGTGTTGCCGCTTCATAGTCCATTATCGATAGTTTCATTAACTTAATAAGTACAATAGTATCAATAAACTGCAATACAATCGATACAATATTCATGATTAAAGTATCGAAAGTATCGATAATATCGATAGTATTGCTATTTAATATTGCATTAATCATAATTAATTACTATCGATAAAATCGATACTATCAAAACTATCGATAGCCAACTTTATTCTAACACTGACCAATACTATCGATTTTACAAACTATCGATAGTATCGAATATATCGATAGTCTATGCAGTATTGTCTAAAAATACTATTGATAGAATCGATACTTTGTTTATCTCCAATAATTGATACTATCGATGTAATCGATAGTTTATTTACTTGCAGCGTTCAATATTATCGATACTATCGACATTATGGCGTTCGTAGATTAAAACTATCGATTTTTTGGCGACACTATATTCCTATGAATATTCAACATTGTGGGAAGAAAGAAAAATTGTATTTCTGGACTGGACTTATGATGTGGTGACCAGATTTACAAATTACTGGTCTAGTAAGTATTTGAAAATTAAAGTTAAAAGGTTCATAGTGTATTTTCTCGGCAACTACAACTAAACCATTCTGGTTCCTAGACTATACGCTAAGGCCGCCACCATGCTCTCTGTGCTGATTCATACGTTTGTCTCGCTTGCCGCGTTTCACACCACGCGCGCCGCGCGAAAAATCGCAAGCGCGAATTTCCCGTGGCCAGGCCGTTTTAGGGTCAACGTGGTAATAGCCCATTGATGACCGATCGGGCCGAAACATCTACCATGGTGGTTTTTGCATTATAATTTAAAACATAATAAGGCACACAAAACATCACAAATAACTACAAAATATCCATTACAACATCAATGTTCGGATTCCTTAGACACTACATAAATGTTTCCAGATGTCGCAAAACATGACCTTAAGGACTCTTGAGCGATGTTCGTTTCCCGATGCGGCGGTTTGGCTACTTCAAAAAATAAATCTACGGCATTTACTATCGTAGTTGTAGCTTCTTCTATGCATTCTTTATCCATTAGTTGTGCTCCGTCCTATAATTAACAATTATACTATATTATGAACTATAAAACAAGTCCAAAACACATCAAAAATAGACAAGCAGAGTCACAGATGTATTGATTGGTCCAAGCCCCATTTGAAGATCAGTTGGCCGTAATGCGAGTCACCACCATTGTGGACATTAGGTAGTCGAGTTTTGCATTGTCTCACCCGGGTCTGGTATCACCGCCTTCCTATTCTTACTGCAATGACGGTGCTTATCACTGGAGGATAAGAGAGCCGGCATGTGGTATTTAGACCCCACCACAAGGGTAGCAACACACCATTGTCAACTTTGGTGTCTATAGGCGATAGTTCTCTTGTGAAAAAACAATCTGCTTGTTTGCTAACTTATGTAGTAATGAAATTAAATATATATATATATATATATACAGTGTGGCGGTGACCATATAACAATAAGTGAGAATTAAGGTAGTACTAGTTAGTACTAGTATTTTTAGTCTATCAAATCAGTCCTGATATCGAAATTAAAAAAACAAAAATTTCGAACAAAATTAATGACACGAAAATATAATAAAGATAAAACATCCTTTGACTTACCTATCACCAGGACGGCAACGCCGCACGCGCGGCTTGGCGGCTGGCGCCTCATGTTATTATTATTATTTTTACGTGTGACATAATATTTAGGCGCCTTTTTAAACCACACTCATCCTCAATAATTATTTTGATAAATTATTATTATTAATCACAATCATTTTGTACAATAAGTAATTACGTAGCTATAGAATTATTTTTGCGTATATTGTAAGAATAAAGACCGTATCAATCTAGGATTCGTGCCACATATTGGCTAAAAGTAAAGAAGAAAAAACAAAAATGTTGTTCACTTCACACTAATAATAATAGTTACCTAACGTGTCTTATCACAAAATAGCACTAATTAGCACAAACATCATGGCCATGGCCGGCCATCACAATAAAAATTAAGCGTCTACTTTCGCACAATTTAACTCGTATTTTACCACAATAAAAATTGAAATGAAGCGTCTACTTTCGCATAATTTATAAGTCTAGAATAATAAAAGAAAAAAATAAAAACTCAGTACATGACAAGTAATAACGTAATATCAATTACCACGGCAAAATCTTTGATCGTACTAAACAATAACATAAAACAATAATGACCGTGACCTACGTATCGTAGGTACGTGACACGTGTAATCAACGGCTTTCATCAAGAAGGCGCAAAATGCGCTTTTTTGTATCAGTACACACTGTGTATGCACTCAAGATAAAGCGACTTTTCGCTTTCTTTTCAAATTCTCCTAATGACAAGATTGGGTTGTTATTGGTCAGTTGTAAAGGATAAAAAATTAAAATAACCAATGAATGCAAGGATTTTCTGCTAGTATTGCGAGTTGGCAACTTACTTATAAGAGTTCTTTCAAACCATATAGGGTGAACGGGTCACGTACAGCCATTGACCTCTATATATTTCTATGCGTACAGCTGATAATCTACATCATGTTCGCAAAATTAGAAATGAAAACTAAAAAATTGTCCTGTGGCTAAACCAGTGGATGTATTTATCAGATTTTTTGTATTCAGGCTGAGAACATTATTACATATACTAAGTTTAATTAATTGGTGTATCGTCACCGCCACACTGTATATATATATATATATATATATATATATATATATATATATATATATATATATATATATTTTAAATGAAACTCTTGAGATATTAACGAAGTTGTTTCTGTCTACCATAAAACGTGTAAACCTTTGTTGTCTATAGGCGATAGTTCTCTTGTGAAAACCATCTGCTTGTTTGCTAAGTCATGAAGTGATTAAATTTAGAAAATATATATTTTAAACATTGACATAAAATACCCAAGATACACAGTTCCGAACAAAACTGACACTCAAAACTCGCTAATTCAGTCTAAAAAGTTTATAGTTATGGCACAAACCTGTTTTTGCATATTCAACCTTAAACGCAAGATTTAAAGTCATTTTTAAAAAACAATGTACAAAAAGCAATAAAATTTTTGACTTAAGTTAGCCGGTAGGACAAGGCACATGTGGAGTCGAATATTTAAATACTTTTATGCATTGAGGTAGTATTTTAAGGGTTTGTAAAATTTACATAAAAAAAAATCTTGTCGAAAATCTGTTTTTGCGTAGAACATTTATATATCAATAAAACAAATAATGACCATTAAAATAATTTATTTATATTTCAAACGTTATAGGTTATTGGTTCTATTACACAGAACCTACACATATAGGCAAACTGTGGGTTTATAGCCATGTAGTATTTGACGCTTGATATTGATACATTTAGTTTGCATAGTCTAATAGATTTAGAATATACTGAAATAGGAAATTTACTGCAATGGTATAAAGTTATTGAAAAAAGAAAGAATCTATGAACTTTATGACTACGTTATAAAGTTCATAGATTCTTACATGGTAACAGACACGATTTTTTTTCAGACTTATTATGTAATGTATCGACAACATAGTAAGGAAACGCATTAATTTCCTAGAAATAAGTTTAGTTTTCGTAGAATTCTCGTTTTGAATCAGATTTCAGTATTTCTGTTTTTTTTTGCAGTAAGTAAACGAACATTTGTTTAGTTATAGTATCTGCAGACGTACCAGCGAATACTGCCCATAGACATTTGAAACACACTAGGTTAGTTGCTAATGCGATGTCGGCTTCTGAAAATTTTATTAACTCTCGTATAAAAAATTCCAATAAAACAATTTAGAGCTAAAAAATTGTGTTCAATGTTATTCGGAAGATCAAACTCGTTGATGATTTTTAAAAAATATACACCTTTTCAAATACTGAATAACTATCATTCAAAAAAAAAGCTTTGGATTTTTGAACTTTTTTAATTCAATAGTCTATGCTTAGGCATAGTTTTTTTCTTTGAGTAACCTCAATACTTAAATTTAGCGGGTAGTTTCAGGTGGCCTGTAGGGTCAACCAGCTCACAGACTTTTTTAATATAGTTACATTAGTTGGTTACATAGGTGTGTTACATACACAGAAATCCTAATAGATACGTATATTTAGTTTGGAGTATAGTTTAATACATTTAATATTATTGCCGAAGGTAATTTTAGATTAGATATTTCCTGTTAATTATAAATTTCTTTTATAATTGCGTTAGTTTTTTCGATAGGTGTGTTACTAATAGGTATTTTTAGTTTGAGGTATAGTTAGTTATGATATTAGGTATAGAAAATTTAGAAGTTATAGGAAGTTCAGGTCTTACGTTTTTTACTTACATTTTAATAACAAAAATGTCGTATACATATAAATAATTAAGATGAATATGTAAATACTATTTTTAACCTACTAGCGGCTCACCTGGCAATGTAGAGATTTTTAATAAAATAAAGAAAGGTTAAATAAGTTCGAAAGTAAAAATACGCGAGCAAAGCCGCGGGTAACAGCTAGTATGCAAATAAAACAACTCGTACATATAAACAGTCACTTAAAATTTATACGAGACTAGCTGCAGATCTCTGCATTAGGATAAAAGTATCTTATATAGTCATCTTATATCCGAGTCCAAATCCAAATTGGTACAACCATTTTTTACGTGATTAATTATCAAACATCCAAACATACACACTTTAACATTCATAATATATATATATATATATATATATATATATATATATATATATATATATATATATATATATATATATATATATATATATATATATATAATATATATATATATATATATATATATATATATATATATATATATATATATATATATATATATATATATATATATATATAGTATAAGATACCCGCAATCAAAAACAACATTTTATCTATATCTATACATATAATAAAATCGTAGGAAAGTCAAAACTGTACATTGAATATTTTTTTAAAATAATACTTGGGGCGAGATCTGCAATCGATACCGAAGCCAAAAATATAGTTTTTAGAATTTTTGTCTGTTTGTCTGTTTATCTGTTTGTCTGTTTGTCTGTATGTATGTCCGGGTAAACTCAAAAAGTACTGCATAGATTTACTTCAAATTTTGCATGAATATTACTAACAGGTCAGGTCAACATATAGGCTACATATTATCACGCTAACACTTACAGGGGAGGAGCAGTGCGGAGTAAACGAAGTCCGCGCGGACGAAGTCGCAGGCAACAGCTAGTTAGAAATAAATTATTAAATCAAAAAATAAACATTCTTAATGCAACCTGTGCCTTCCACTTAAGAAATTGTTATCAACAACACGTGTAAACAGAACAATATTCGATGCTACTTATGATTTCCTATTGTTATATTAAAAGTTTCGTAGTTATCTCCAAAGTTCATCGTAAGAATCACAATTATATATTGTTATTTTATACTTGTACAAATAGAATAAAAAGAATCACCTAACTTGGTCCTCAAAATAAGTATAATATAATATAATAATAATAATCAAACATTTTAAAATCGTCTAATTGATGTCCTCTTCTCTTTTGGCAGTTGGTTAACAACTATAAAAGGTATTCAAAATTATTAATGAAAAAAAATAATCTTATTAAAAAAATTTAACTTATTGATGAAAAGAAATCGACTCCACTAATATTAACAGGATCAATTTGCATTATTCGACTAAATTAAAAGGAGGTTGTAATGCATTGTCCTTTTACTGAAAAAGTGACCATTGAAATTTTGTCGTATTATATTTGGAGCGTCGAGTACATTTTTAAGACAAATATAATGAAAATCATACATTACACCCTATATTTAGTACTATAAACGACAAAAATAAATCGATAAACTCTTATACTTACCGAAAATACAATATCTTATATTTTTTTAACGTTCATGATGTTTTATTTTACAATTTATCAGAGAACAATTCTGTATTTTTGACACGCGGGCAGTGACGTGAGCGACGGGCTTCTATTTGAAGTGAGTGCACAATTTTAAATTGTGCACTCATTCTTAGAGGACGTTTTTGAGACACTGATTGTGTATCTTGGGTTTTTATATATCAATGATTTTAAATGAAATTCTATTATAGACAGACCGCTTTAATTAGTCCTCGCCCGCGCGGTACAGGGCGGCAGGAGTATGACGACAGAGGGGACTGAAGGAGGCGCGGGCGGTAGGCGCATTCTTGTGTAATTTTGTTATATTCTTTGAAATTTGCATTCTGGTCTTGACTCAGTTAGCGATCACTTGTGTTGTCAATTGCGGACATTTTGTGAGACTTACACTGAGATTACATTCTCAAGATGAGTCGAAATATCTTCGGATATAAAATCAATTCACAGTGTAAACGTATACGAAGTTTTTAGTTGTCGCCTCTGTGGTCTAGTGATTCAGCGTTAGCATTGATCACATGAGGTCCCGGGTTCGATTCGTGAGTCGGGTACGTAAAATAAGTGTTTTTTTCAGTTTAGTGAGAAACACAAAGTTGCCCAGAATTGAAAATTTCTTAGATCTTTAGGAGTTGGTAGTTCTACAAAAACTTCTTTTCCACCAAACATAAATTTAAATGCCTTTAATCAACACTTTGCCTCTTCTTCCAACCTCGATGTTTCAAAAAAATTACATTCATTACAAAATCTTTCTGTATTGCCAACTCCTGACTTTCCACTGTTTGTTTTCCATGAATTTTCTGACTGTGACGTCAAAAGAAATATCCTGGCTGTATTGTCTAATGCTGTCGGTGTTGATAACATCAGTCGTAATATGATAATACCTATTATAGACATTGTGATTCCAACCATAACCCATGTTAGTGAGAAACACAAAGTTGCCCAGGATTGGAAAGTGCCCGGTTGGCGTTAGGCTTGCTATCTATGACATTTGTGGGACCAAGTATCTTCGGCTAGTCGTGGGTGCACTTGTTGTACCTCTGCCTACCTCTTCGGGGATACGGGCGTGAAGATACTTTCTAATATTTTATAAAAAAACGACCATAATTTTGCTGAATATCAACAAAAAAAACCGTTAAACAAAACCGTTGCAGAAGTTACAGGATTATCCGGAAAGTCTTTCTAGAATTGTACAACAGGGAAAGTTATTAAAAGACAACGAAAGATCTAAATCACCGAGTAAACCAAAATAGGTTCTCAGAAAGAGCCGAAATAGACGATTTCACAAAAGGAGTGGTAAGAAGAAAAATCATTAGTCTTACATAATTTTTAAAAAAATGCCAACTCTCAAAACTTTGAATGCTGTACTTAAAGAAAAGAATATTTGCACTGCGTTAGGGAATATTTAAGGCTATTATTACATGGTCTAGGTTTTTTTTTAAGAAATGTGGGTCAAAAAGGAAATTTCTCATCGAACAACCAATGTGGAGGTGGAAATACATAAATACTATTAAAAATGTGTAAGCGGTTGACCCTAAAGGCAATCCCTGAAACTTCCCGCTAAATGAAGGTATTTTAAGCTCAAAAAAGTAAAAACTATAAACATAGATTTTTTCAGTTCAAACATCTGTTTTGTTAAAATGGAAGTAGGTATATCGATTTTTGAAAAGTTGTATTGTATAGTATTTTCATCGTTAAAAAACTCTAAACAAATTGACCGATTTTGATCCAATTAACGGTATTTGACGCAATTTTTAAAGGAGAAAAGCTAATAAGATTTTTAAGTCCATCGGTGTATTAGCCTGAAAATTATCTTAAAAATATAAAGTAAATTTGCTAAAAATGACGTAATTTTAATATTTGAAAAGCTGTAACTTTTGAAAATTAGGTTCGATGTTGATTCTTAAATTGCCATCTGACGTAATTTTTTTAGTACTAAAATATCGTAGAACACAAAATAATGATTGGTTGAAAATTTTCGAAGTTATGTCGAAAAAACACATTCTTAAATTTTTCGTCAATGATTTCTCCCAAACGGATAAACCGATTTTGATGCAATTTATGCATTAGATGTAGTTTTTTGAGGAATAGAGCTGTTTAGTTTATGTACTTAATCGGTACATTAATCTGGAAGTTATGTTAAAAAAATACTGTTTCGCCAAAGTTTTTTTTGAGGTTTTTTTAAAACTTTTCAAAATCTCCTTGGCCGACTTGGTTCAAATTTTCAGAAAGTCTAAGTTGAGCAGAATCCAATCAAATGCCATCAACCGCGTTTCGATGGGTCCAGCCGTTATAAAGTTATGAGATGTTTACATACACACATACACACACATACATAGAGACATACTGACGTCATCGCGAAAATAGCCGGAAATGATTCCTAGGACCTCAATACGTGGGGATCCGGTGAAAACACGATTTTCGAAAATCGGGGTAAATTCAGTAACTTCCTATCTACGTATGTACTACGTAGCGGGAAGTTAAAAATATTGTAAAGAAGGAAGACATATTTTATATCTTGACGAAACTTATCTAAATGCGTCTCATGACGTTTCAAAAAACCTTTGGTGTCTATAGGCGATAGTAGTCTTTGGTGAAAAACGTCTGCTTCTTTGCTAACTTATGAAGTAACGAAATGAAAAAAATATATATTTTTAATTAAACTTGAGATATTAACCGAGTTGTTTCTGCCCACCATAAAATTTGTTAATCTCGAGTTATTTTCTACAAACAATAGGAAAATTTCGCGAGTTTTAGCTTTGTAGAGCTTCGTGCCAGTTGTAGGTACAATGTGATATTTAATACAATATAGGAAAAATATTGCGTTACAAAAATTGAAAGGAAATTTTATGAGAAAAGAATCACGTTTTAACGTTTTTCATTTACAAATGTTTTAGTTACAAAAATTTAAAGGAAATTTGATGAGAAGAAACATGTTTTGACGTTTTTAATTTAGTAATTTTATTTTTGATATAAAACGTGCTTTTTTGGCTTTGTACTCTGACCTCGTCATTGCAATGTACATTGTACAAGATGAGATGTGCTGCTTGTGTCTAGGTGCCTCGTGGACTAGTAGATAGCCTATTTGATTAAGATCATGAGGTCCCGGTTTCTATCACCGGGTCGGGCCTGCTAGTATTATATAAACTGCCACGTTAGTCAAGTGGCTAACGACTCTGACTATGCAATTGACGGAGTTCGGGTTCGATTCCCGACAGGAACAAACATTTGAGTGATTAGCATAGACGTTTGTATGTCTGGGTTTGGGTGTTTATGAAATATATTTGAATATTTATATATGTATTTCCATGTTGACTAATCCTATTCACAAACAAGTAATTTGCTTAGTTTGGAGTTAAATCAATTCATGTAATTTGTCCAAGCTGACCCGGCAAACGTTGTTTTGCCATACACATTAGGAATCCATAGCGGACAAACAACGTGACACGTAATTTATATAAGTATACGGGATTGTCCTCCTAGGCAGCCGTAAGGGCATTGCACTTTTTATGGTGGTTAAGTATTCATGAATTTTCTAATTTTCCGCGCAATTTTATTAATATTTTATTTTATATTTGTTGCGGTGTCATGTTTACATCATTCCTCCACGCTTTGTAATATTGAATCTTACTAAAGTCAGTATGTAACTCGCCGGCACCTCGATCACGCGCAGCAATAAAATAACAGTTATACTCTATTAAAGACTTTTATTTATAGTCCACAAAAATACACAATTATTAGTTACATGCCCAACACTAGTGACCCCGACGTGATTTAGAGGTGCGATGCCAAAATTTAAATAAAATCGCAATATTAGTAGTTTCGGAAAACAACTTATGTGTGTGGACTTTAAATTCAGTGATAAACTTACAAATTTTTAAATCAACTTTTCAAGTGCAGTTAAACATTATTTTCGACAACATGACGGAGACCGGTGCTTCAGAGGACTTTTGGGAAGACCAGCCGCGCACATGGTACATTCAGGCTGAGTCCGTGTTGTATAATCAGAAGCTTTCAGACGCAGCTAAGTATTATCTGGTGATCGCCAAGTTGGGCAAAAGCGTCGTTCAACAAGTAAGTGACGTCCTAGTTAATCCGCCCACGGAAGGCAAGTATGAACATCTTAAAAAAACCTTACTAGCTATCTATGAGGAATCTGAATCTCGTCAAATTCAAAAACTCATCGGCGAGATGGATCTAGGAGATCAAAAGCCGTCCCAGCTGCTACGCCGTATGCGTGAGTTGGCACGAGATAAGATTAATAACGAAACTCTTAACATCCTCTGGCAAAACCATCTGCCATCTTCCATACGAGCAGTGTTGGTCGTCACGGATAGCAAGGATCTGAACACTTTGGCTTCTGTTGCTGATAAAGTGATGGAGACTATTAAGCCAGTAGCAATAGCTGATGTAGACACCTCTGCCTCGTTTTTAGCAGAGATTGCCCAAATAAATAGAAGACTAGATAAGATGGTTGTAGCGCGACCTAAGTACCGAGGACGCAGTACTAGCCGCTGGCGCTTCCGATCTGCTGGGCGTTCGCACCATTCGCAGACCCCCAAGCGCACCACGAGAACTGCGGAAAGATTATGTTTCTACCATAAAAGGTTCGCGGACAAGGCACACAGGTGTGTGCAGCCCTGCACCTGGAAAGCTGAGGCGGGAAACGCATTCCCGTGCAGCGAGCAGCGGTGGCCAGCTGCATAGGATCGCCTTATCACCGCCTATGCGTCAAAGATAAGTGTAGTGGTTTAAGTTTTCTTGTAGACACAGGTGCTAACGTATCAGTGTTGCCTCGACACAGAGTGCAGTGTCTTAATAATAATAAGTGTCAAAACTATAGTCTATTCGCCGCAAACGGTACTCCTATTCGTACATATGGTACAAAAACTTTATTTTTATACTTAGGCTTAAGGCGTGAATTTAAGTGGACTTTCATAATAGCAGATGTGCGTCAACCTATTTTAGGCGCCGAATTTTTAGCTTATTATAA
This sequence comes from Apodemia mormo, assembly GCA_036924255.1. Taxonomy (NCBI): domain Eukaryota; kingdom Metazoa; phylum Arthropoda; class Insecta; order Lepidoptera; family Riodinidae; genus Apodemia; species Apodemia mormo. The sequence goes on along the minus strand of JAUPFN010000004.1, from coordinate 15,056,842 downwards.
GTTGCTAGTCAATATCGCCTGACGTCAGCTAGTTGACCAGGTGACGCAATTGAACGTAGCCGCGATTGTTCACTGTGACGAGCAATCGGTTAAAACAATTGACATTTGTCATCCTTTCTATGATGTACTATGCTATGTATCCTGACATCACCAAGCCTATTTCATTTAAGGAACCGCCTAAGCACTCAACCTACCATTATATTGAGACCAATGGTCCACCTGTCCACGCCAAAGCAAGGCCGTTGCCACCACATAGGTACAGTAAAGTCAAGGAAGAGTTCAGGTTGATGCAAGAACTCGGGATTTGTAGACCGTCGAAAAGCGCGTGGGCTAGCCCTTTGCACGTTGTGTCAAAAAAGGACGGGCAACTACGACCCTGTGGGGATTATAGAGCCCTTAATGCTATCACTAAGCCGGATAGGTACCCCATTTCCCGCGTTCATGATTTTACATATATTTTAGAAGGTAAAAAAATATTTTCGCGAATTGATATTAATCGTGCATATCATTTTATATATGGTAGCCTCGGAGGACGTAGAGAAAACCGCCATCATTACGCCCTTTGGACTATTTGAATTACCACGCATGACTTTTGGTTTGCGCAATGTCGCACAAACTTTTCAACAGTTTATGAATCACACCGTTTTAGAAGGCCTAGATTTTTTATATTCCTATATTGATGACGTCATAATTGCAAGTGATGACTTAGCAACTCATAGAGAACATTTACGTTTAGTTTTCGAGCGGTTGGATAAGTTTGGACTTACCATTAACTTGAGTAAATGCTCGTTTGGTCAACCTAAAGTCAACTTTTTAGGATTTGAAGTATCCTCCACGGGCATTCGTCCGCTAAAAGAAAAAATTGACGCAATTTGTGCTTTTCCGAAGCCCGAAACAGTCGAGCAGCTTCGGCGATTTTTGGGCATGGTCAATTTTTATAGATTGCATTTACCAAATGCAGTAGAGTATCAAACTGAATTAAATCGATACTTGCGGTCATCTAAGAAAAAGGATAAAACCAAAATCATTTGGGATGATAAATCAAACGCGGCATTTACTCAGTGTAAACTTAGCTTACAGCAAGCTCCTGCTATAGGCCAATTTCCGACCCCTCCAACTATAGGCCAATTTCAGTCACGTCCATACTCTGCAAGACTATGGAGCGTGTACTGAACAGCAGGCTAATGGCACACCTAGAAGCGAACGAACTACTGAGTGACCGCCAATACGGGTTTCGCCGAAATCGGTCTACTGGGGATCTTCTAGAGTATTCCACTTACATTTTGAGCTCGGCCATCGAGAAGCATGGTGAGGCACTAGCTGTCTCCCTTGATATCTCGAAGGCCTTTGACAGGGTCTGGCATGATAGTCTTATTGGTAAACTTCCATCGTATGGTCTGCCTACTGGTCTCTGCGCCTGGATCTCAGATTTTCTGAGTGGCCGGTCAATCAGAGTAGTCGTCGACGGCTGCTCATCCGACCAATTGGCTATAAATGCCGGAGTCCCTCAGGGATCAGTTCTCTCCGCAACTCTATTCCTGTTACACATTAACAATCTGCTGAAGCCCGGTATCTATGGGTACGCAGATGATAGCACTGTTGTGGAGAGTTACGTATCCAATGCGCGGGCCTATACGGCACTGATCTGGTCTCTCAGAGAGGCAATGGTCGATCGTATGAACCTGTCCTAACAGGCAGTCTCCGATTAGGGCGATGCTAATCTGGTCAGGTTTAATGCAACTAAGACCCAGGCGTGTCTATTCTCCGCTAAACGGAGTCCGCTCTATCTGTCTCCGTCTTTCCAGGGTGTGGCCGTGCCGATAAATGACCACCTCGAGATCCTTGGTATCACGTTAACGCCTACTCTCAACTTTGGTTCGTACATCGAATCTAAAGCCCAAGTTGCCTCAAAAAAGCTTGGTATTCTGGCGAAGGTGAGACAGTATTTCAGTCCGGGACAGTTGCTCAACCTTTATAAAGCACAAGTCCGTTCGTGCATGGAATACTGCTCTCACCTCTGGGATGGATCCGCTAAATACCAGCTGGAGACACTTGAGGCCATCGAGAGGCGTACCAAGAGGCTCATAAACGACGATGATCTGGTAGGCAAAAAACTCCAGAGGCTCGCTCATCGCCGCAGAGTGGCTAGTTTATCGGTTTTTTATCGAATACACTTTGGAGAGTGCGCTGCGGAATTGCACGACTTAATTCCGCCATCCCCGTTTTTCTATCGATCGTCGAGGTGCACAGAATCTAGGCATCGTTATATGGTGGACGTTCCACGTACCTGGACAAAGCGGCTCGACTCAACATTCTTCATTCGAACCGCAAAGGACTGGAACATGCTTCCTGAGTCTGTGTTCCCGGACGAGTACAATCTGGAGATCTTCAAGAGAAGAGTGAACAAGTACCTTATAGGGTAGCGCGTTCAAGCGCTTACCTATCGATAATAAAAAAAAAAGCTGCAAATTTATCTTACCCGAAACCTGATATACCGCTTGCACTAATGACTGACGCATCTAATACGAGCGTGGGAGCGGTACTGCAACAGCGTGCAGGTGACACTTGGACTCCGCTAGGTTATTATTTTAAGAAAATGTCGCCCACACAGCAAAAATACAGCACATACGACCGCGAGTTAGTAGTCGTATACTTAGCCCTTAAGTACTTTAGAAATATGATCGAAGGTCAAAACTTAATCATTTATACAGACCATAAGCCTCTCACTTTCGCTTTTTCAAAGATTGGCAGTGATAGCGAACTACCTAGGCGTGTGAGACAGTTACATTTCATCAGCGAGTTCACCACCACTATAAAGCAGATTGATGTTGATAAAAATATAGTGGCTGATGCTCTTTCTCGTATAGAGTCGATTTCCTGCTTAGGAACATAAGATTACTCTGAGATCAGTCGCGCGCAAGCTGATGATGAACAATTATTAAAATTGCGCAATAGCACAAATAAATTGAATTTTAAACAAATATTTTTACCGCAAAGCGATTTGGCTGTTTGGTGTGAAACGTCCACCAATCGGTCAAGACCTTATTTGCCGTTACAGTTTAGAAAGATAGCGTTCGACAATGTTCATAATATGAGTCATCCTGGAATTCGTACCTCGCGTAAGCTCATGACGGAAAGATTTTTCTGGGAGAACATGAATCATGACGTAGGTAAATGGACAAGGTCATGCATTCCTTGCCAAAAAGCGAAAGTGCATAGGCATACGAAGTCTGAACTAGGTAATTTCCTCCAGCAGATAGATTTATGCATATACACGTAGACATTGTAGGCCCCTTGCCAATATCCTTACAGGACTATAGGTACCTCGTCACTATTATTGACAGGCAAACTGGCTGGCCTGAAGCATTTCCGGTTAAGGATATATCTGCTGATACTATTTCTAAAACTATTTTTGAAGGTTGGATTCTTGACTTCTGTTTAGATTTATATTCTATACTTTCCATCGTCGGCACTTGGTAAAATTCCATTGTTATTAGACACTTTTACTTTTCCAGTTGTAAATAAATTTCACTTTTACACAATTTTTTATTATATTACTCGACCGGTTTCACTTTTAGACATCCTGAAGATGCTTTAAAAAGTGAAACCGGTCGAGTAATATAATAAAAAATTGTGTAAAAGTGAAATTTATGTACAAGTGGAAAAGTAAAAGTGTCTAATATTTAGGTTTACTTCGAATTGAGTGATGAGAACTTAAATATTGATATTAGATAAAATGAAGATTGATGAATTACCCCGTGTTGGTTCCGGGCTTCTTTGAAGAATAGACCAACTGCTGTTCACCAGGCAGGTCGTAAAAGGCGACTGATTGGCTATACGGGTCACTACCAACGTGACTACTGGGTGGTAGAGTTCTGCATTGTCTCGCCCGGGTCTGGTACCACCGCCTTACCTATTCCTGCCGCAAAGCGTCAGTGCTTGTCACTGTCGTGTTCCGGTTTGGAGGGTAAGGTAGCCGGTAAACTTATGAATGTGGCATTAGACATCGCCACAAGATAGCAACGCACCATTAACATCTTTGGTGTCTATAGGCGATGGTTGACTCTTTCCTTCAGGAGACCCATATGCTTGTTTGCTACCTTATGATATAAAAAAAAAATTATCATATAGTATTTTATAAGACTTCATCACTACATTTAATTTAAACATGCAATTTAATAAACAAGTTGAAGGTTGACTTTATTTGACCACTTTATGAAACTGAAATCTAATTAAACGTTTCACCCCAAGGGACCAACTCTTACAACTTTAAATGAAGACCGGAATAAATATATAATTAAAGGTTCTTATTCAAAACTCACTTATAATTTATTAATATAAAATACTGTCGTGTGATTATATTTTTCTAGTAGCGAAATATCTTTTAATAGGAAACCTCGGAGAAGTGAAGTCTTATAATTTCGATATTAAATTTATTTAATGATATTACTAAGCCACTGGAATTTTTATATTTCGTTTTACACGTTAGTTTATTTTAAGTCTTATATTAGCAGTTATTGACTAGGCATGCTAGTAGGTACTATGGGTTCCAACTAAGAATAGGATAGCGCTTATTATCAACTTCGTACCACAGGTGTGAAAATATTAATATCAGCAAAAAATATTTGTTCAAAAAATATTGCTGATTTAATGATGAACAAATAACGTTTTATACTTTAAAATTTATATTATTTTCATAAATAAAAAAATAGTAAAAAACATCAGTCTAGCTGTTCATCTATACTTATATATAAAAAAATGGCGAATTTTATTGCTATTTTTGTGGGTTTGGGTTGTCTTTGTCCAGAATAGGTTAAAAGTATTAAAATATTATATTCATTAATAAAAAAACAGTAAAATACATGTCTAAACGTTCATCTATATATAAGTATATATAAAAGCCGTGTTAGTTATTTTACACCTTATATATATGGTAACATGATCTGATGGGAATTTAAATAAAAAAATATACCAATTAGAATGAAAATATATTTTTTAAGTATTTCTTTGTTAGAATTTTTTTTCACACCTTACTCATCACTTATGAAGCTTTCGCAAAATACGGAGCAATATGTCATGGTGACAATCATATTCTCAGTTGTAACGCATAGTATATTCTTACAAAATTCATATTTCAATATTCGTGTTTAGTATACGGGTATTGTTTTTAATAGACAGTATCCATCCATTATTTTTGTGTTATCCCTCTCCTTATCACTCACCCCGTGTTTGGGAAAACTGGAAAAACTTTAAAAACAACAAACAAAAATATTGACACGAAGGGATTGAACCTGCGACCGTCTCCCTATATCCGGGACGCTCTTCCACTGAGCTAGTGTTGACAGGTTTGACGTGATGAAATTCTCCTTTGTTATATGATGGATTACGTCGATTGTACCGATCGCTAGGTATACATACGTATAACTAGTTAAATGAGTTCATCGTTGCAGATGAAATTCACATTTATAATTTTGGTCAGTACTTTCGTATTTCTTATTATTTTTGTGTTATAGCACTCACCCCGTGCTTGGGAAAACTGGAAAAACTTTAAAAACAACAAAGAAAAATATCGACACGCAGGGATTGAACCTGCGTCCGTCTCCCTAAAGCCGGGACGCTCTTCGACTGAGCTAGTGTCGACAGGTTTTTAAAGTATCCATTCATGTTTCATCCATGTTCAGTGATGAATACATTTTTATACTATTAGATTGCAAACAAGCAGATAGCTTTCTTGATGCAAAGAGAAACCATTGTTTGTTTATCGCCGATAAGCGAGAGATGTTTCTCTGGTAAGATTAATATAGTCCTTCTAGCCGTATTGGCTCAATGGTGACAACGACAATGAAGTTATAAACTAAAATAATTATTAAATATCAGTAATTAATATGATTGTTAATGTCTGTCCAGATTGTGAAAGGCCCAAATATGGTTCGCGAAACCGAACTAAAAATATTTAAGAAAAAGAAAGATCACACGAATAGTGGCAGAGTTGCCCAGCAGAGTTACAGAACGGCTTGATCTAACTTTCTTGATCTAACGCTTTGCATCTAGTTTTTGGAAACGTCTGCCTTCGTTGGGAGAAGCTTGATTCACAAAGATCTATCTGAATAGTGCTCTACTGTGAACCGGAGCGACAAAACCTTCGAAAGATGTTAATATTATATAGCTAGCCGTGTGGCTGGATGGCCATACCACATGCATAAGTCTATCGGCTACATTATCCTCTAAACCAGAACACGACAATAACAAGCATTGTTACTATTGCGATAGAAATAAGGTAAGCAGAAAGCAGCGATACCACATATCCTGGCGAGACATTGTGGTATTCTACCGTCTTGTAGTCAAGATGGTAGTGACACGTATAGCTAATTTTTTGACTTTTATTTACTTATACAGTCCCTAAAACCCTGTCGGATAATTATATTAAGGGTGTTATTTGGTACCGTAATACGGTTAAATATGTTTAATTATTTTATCGATATTAATTAATCAGTTTTCCCAATAAAAAGTAATCTTAAATGGTATTTTCATACATAAAGTATAACAACACCTACAAATAAGTAAATTCTATTATCCAAGAATGCCGCGTAAGTCGGATGCTACTGAAGGATACGCGGTGCCTGTGCGGCGGGTTTAAAGTTCGTTTGTAAAAAGCCGAAAACCGAACACCGCGCCTTCGCACTGTGTTTGTGCGAAAGCCGCCAAAGCGAAACAATGAAACAAACAGCGACAAGGTGTCGTCATTTTTAAAATATTTGCTTAACTCTAGGGAGGTATAAGTAAAAATATGAATATTAAAAAAACGATATCTTTTTTATTTTCACTAATAAAGTCATTTTAATATTTTTTTCAGTAATGCCTTTAACCAACCTATATGCTTCTTTCGGATCGGACAGGGTTTTCTTTACAAACTGTATACACATGGAAGGCCAACAGCTATAATTCTGTAATCATCGCGTATACAAAATCAAAGGTGTTAATGACGCGCTGGTGTCCATGTGGCGGGGTCTTAATTCTACATGCATACGTTTACCGGCTACCTTATCCTCCAAACCAGAAAAACTGTGACAAGCACTGACGCTACTGCAGGAATAAGTAAGACGATGGGACCCGAGCCGGGCGAGACAATACAGAGCTATACTATAGCTTCCAGGGGGGGTAGCTACTGCGGTAGCTAGTCATATATCCTTTGTAATCGTTCGCCTCTTACGAACTGTCTGGTAGAACGGCAGATTGTCAATTCTTCCCAGGGGCCCAAACCAAAACGTGGTATTCATCATTTGAAAAACAGTGTAATGTTTCACGGACTATTTTTGTGAGTTGTAACACTGACGAGAGTAAAACAACTGTTGTTCTTTACAACCGTAGTAAAGGTTTGTACATCGATTAAGGCCTTTAAAATGTAAGTTGAATCCTAAATTAAACAATAATACCTGATAATGTTGTAAACATTTATCCACCGTCTCCAAGTATATCTTAACCAGGTCTTTGTTTATATTCTCTGAACATTTTGAGCACTTATTAGGCAAGCATTTCATATTAGCTCTAAATTTACTGTTACAGTTGATGTTCGGGCATCTGAAATAAACACATACATTGTTACTTTGTTAAAAACAACGATCCACTCCATTATTTACATCCCCGAATTTATCAATCAATTAGTTTTTATATTATACTGTAGCGGCGATGGGGGTCGTCGGTACCGCTAGGCGCTCATAGCGGCAGGACGACGCACGCTAGCTAATTGACTCCTAGAAGTAATTATCAGAAGGTCTCACCGGGTTCAGGCGATGCAGAGAGGCTAACAGCGCGACGATGGCTTCAACAACAGGTAGACTAGGCGAAGTTTCGGTTAAAACACTTACTGTTTAGGTTTCGCAGTTAAAATTTGAATGTGTCTTTATTTCTCAATTCGTCCTATATTTATACAGTATTTAAATTCTTAACGGTCAAAAATATAAAAAAGAAAACCTTGAAATAATTACAAAATTGTGAAACAAAGCATAAATATTGCTAGCAAAAAAAAAATTGTGATATCGCGATTCGGAACTAAATTTTTGATTTTATTTTTATTCCATTTTTTATTATTTTTTCTGGTAGCGGTTGTAGATTGCTTGAATCGCTACAATACAATAGCAAACAAGCAGATGGCACTCATGAAAAAAAGAAGCAACCATCACCTATAGACACCAAAGATGATAATGTTGTTATCTATATGGCGAGATGTATAGCCACTTGCAATTGGTTTACCAGCTGTCTTACCCTCCAAACTGAAACACGATAACGACGAGCATCGACGTTATTGGGGCAAGAATTAAGGCGGTGGTACCAAATCTTAATAGTCACGATGTTAAAGACATGTATATCCAAACATTCGCCCTCTACGAACTGCCTTACAGAATAACACGGGGTAAACTTTTAAAGGACAACCTTTTTCTATTACAAATGCGGAGAAAGCAAGTTAAGATTTTTGAAATAGAAATGAATTTATAAATAGATAAAAATATGTGCATAATCAAGCTGTGATAAATGCTAATATATATATTACTTAGTCATACATACTATATTTAACTCGGTTTTCTATGTTACACTTTTCCTGCGGAAAAGAAAAACGTAATATTTTCGCAGATCAACCCCTCCCTCCACGTGAGATTGAATGTAATTTGACACGACCCCCTCCCCTCCAAAAAGCCCCACGTAACAAATGGATGTCCCATACAACAAAAAAGAATCGAACAAATAGCTGCAGCCGTTTGGAAGTGATGTGCGGAAAAACATTTCCAGCAAATGTTTTCTATATAAATATACTAGCTGCGCCCGCGATTACGTCCGCGTGGAAAAATTAAAAAAAGTAAGTAGCATAAGCCTCTCCTTGTCAAATCAGCTATCTGCCAGTGAAAGTTCCGTCAAAACTGGTCCAGCCGTTCCAGAGATTAGCCGGAACAAACAGACAGACAGACAGAAAGACGGACAAAAATTGTAAAAAATGTTATTTTGGTATATGTACCGTGTATACATCCATATGCATTTAGTAAAAAGTGGTTATTTTAATATTACAAACAGACACTCCAATTTTATTTATTTGTATAGATAGATGGATGTAAAGATAATTTAAAGAAAACGTCTATGCATATTTGATACAAGCATTTCTTCCGCTCCATATTCTGTAATGTGCTTCTGTGTTTGATAAATTGATAAAAAGACAAGGCTTTGAATATTTCTATGCTCTACTAACGTATAGACCAATTCGAGGGTATTTTTTGATTCACGGCGACTGTGATATAAAATATTCATAAAAGGCTTTGAAATACAAATTCGTGCGAGTTAAGTAGCTGACGGCTCAAAATCCATTCGATGGAATTAAAATTTAAGATACAGAAACGCAAATTTCAATCCATTAATAAAGCCTTATTTGAAGTAGTCTATTGGAAAATTTGTAACATAAATTTATTAACATTTTTAATCTTGAAAGTAATACCGAGAAAAGTGTGTTTTCAATGAGAAAATTTTTAAACATGAGACTACTAGCTGTTGCCGTCCGTCCTTCGTCCGCGCGGACTTTGTTTACTCCGCACAGCACCTCCCCGGCAGGTGATAGCGTTATAATAATTAGCCTATATGTTGACCCGACCCATTAGTAATATTCATGCAAAATTTGAAGTAAATCCATGCAGTGCTTTTTGAGTTTACCCCGGACATACATACAGACAAACAGATAAACAGACAAAAATTCTAAAAACTATATTTTTGGCTTCGATATCGATTGTAGATCACGCCCCAAGTATTCTTTTAAAAAATATTCAATGTAAAGTTTTGACTTTCCTACGATTTTATTATATGTATAGATACTTTAAACACAACATTATCGGAATTTCGTATAATTTTTTTCATCTTTGACCGCCTTGTCGCGTTGGTAGAGTGGTCAGTGACCCACACTCCGCAATTGATGGCGCTCGACTTTTACACATATTTTGTGTGATGAACATAGATGTTTGTATTTCTGTATTTTGGTGGTTTACCCTCATTGCCCTCGTCTACTACACTAGCCACCACGACAGTAGCAAGTACAAAGTCACACATTTTACACACTAAACGCATATTTCACTTCGCAACCGAAGTATTTTCAGGAGAAACGAGCACTACTTCAATAAACAAAAGTCGAAGTAAAACTCCGACAATAATTATAACAGGGATTATCCCTATGTTGGTCTATACTCTTTTTAAAAATAGACCAAATACAGATCAGCTAGGCAGGTCGCAAAAGGCGCCCGATGGGCTATACGTGTCACTACCATCGTGACCACTAGGTGGTAGAATTCCGCAACATCTCGCCCGGGTATTTAGTACCACTGCCCTACCTATTCCTGCCGTAATAGCGTCAATGCTTGTCATTATCGTGTTCTAGTTGGAGGGTAAGGTAGCCGGTATACGTGTGCATGTTGCATTGCTATCATTACAAGGTTAGCAACAGTGCATTAACACTTTGGTGTCTATATGCGATGGTTTTTCTTTACATTAAGAGAGCCATTTGCGTGTTTGCTATCTTCTAGTAATATAAAAAAGATAGATTCCTGCAAAATAACGCCTGTATTCAAATGATAATAAAGTTGTCGCGTGAACTGAACGACAAATTGGCAGATACGAGTATGTATCCTTCATAAAAAGAGAGTAGCACGAGCACTTACAGTAGTTTGAACAAGTCGCCTTCGTTTCGTATTTGGGCTCATCATTAACCTTTGTGAGTTGTATACTCACGGAAGTGGTTTCGATCTGTTGGGTCGACCGAAAGTGTTTCAATCAATAAACTTGTGTGTTTTCGGTTCGTATTACCTTTTTGACATCATATTTTACGAAATAATGTTGTGTAATGTAATTGAATAGTTGTTTGAAAGAATATTTTAAGGAAGTATATTTCGGGACAGCAATACTAGTTTTTTGAGTTAAAATTCTACCAAAGACAACTTGAACACTATATTAATACTAGCTGACCCGGCAAACGTTGTTTTGCCTTACATATTAGGAATCCATAGCGGACAAACAACGTCACACGTAATTTATATAAGACTACGGGATTGTCCTTCCACGCAGTCAAAATGGCATTAAACTTTATATGGGGGTTAAGTATTCTTAAATTTTTTAACTTTCCGCGCAAATTTATTAATATTTTCTTTTATAAGAACCTCCTCTTTACAATTACAAACTCAACAAAAAAAAAATTACCGAAATTGGTCCAGCCATTCAGGCGTGATGTCGTGACCAAGGAAAATAGGGATTGACAAAGAGTATACAATACTATGGGGATTGATTTTTATATATATAGATAAGATATATACATATTTCTCTTGTCAAAGTAATATATATACATGACGTATGTAGGCATTATTTTCTTTACGGCAAAGTCAGTTGTCAAACTTAAAATAAATTTTATTGTTTAGTCTATGGCCGAATTTCGGTCACATATTCTAAGTATTCCATGGGTATAATATTATTTAACGTCCAAAGTCTTACCTTAAGTAAACGTCACTGGATATTTGCTTTAAGGTTGGCCAATCCTCTCTGCAAGCGACGCAGTCGCATCTAAACCAATACCTACAAGCTAATGATCTCTGCCTTTCTTTTAGTGTGCGCATGAGGAAATGTGGGCCGTAGTTTTCGGAAACAACCTCACCGGGTGCTAGAGGTCGTATCGTTCTTAGCACTATTTTTTGCCCTTCAAAATACCTGTAAATAAATATTCACTTTTAATCTTTGAGGTTAGGGCAGTCAGCAAAACAAATTATATATTACTTTTCGAAAACCAATGCTTTATTTACAAAAATAAATACATTATTGAAGTCTTTTACTAAGCTAAGTCGTAGAGCTGGCACACAAAGTGACTTACATGAAGTATAGGTATAGGCCCTAATGCTCGAATATAATTAATGCAACATGAAATTTACTATACTAGAATTTAATCCTACAAAGTAACTAATTATTCTCTTTGTCATCACTTGACTAACTTAGTTAATAGTTACTTTATTGAAATTGGAAGGAAATCTCCCTAAATCTTCCTAGTTCTTATTCCTACGATAAATAGGAAATATTAATCCTGATTAATGGATCAATAAAAATTTTGGTGCGAGTATTGATTTAATATTTGAAAATATTACGCAAAAGTATGATAAATTTTAACCCCACCTTTTGAACATTAAGTTTATTTCCAGATACACTTAAAACTGTAAAAAACTTTTAGTTATGAATAGCAATGGATAAAATATAAATAAATAACTTGCAACCGATGTCTATCATATTTGTGTCAAAGATTCTGAAGAAGCTTTTGTAGCAGTGGGTTTTTTTATATCATAAAATAGCAAACAAGCAGATGGGTCTTCTGATGTAGAATCACCCATCGCCTATAGACACCAAAGGTGTTAATTGCGCGTTGCTATCTTGTAGCGAGGTCTAATGCCACATGCGTAAGTTTATCGGCTATCTTACCCTCCAAACCAGAACACGACAGTGACAAGCACTGACGCTATTGCGGCAGGAATAGGTAAGGCGGTGTTACCAGACACGGGCGAGACAATGTAGAACTCTACCACCTAGTAGCCACGGTGGTAGTAACTCGAACAGCCAATAAGTCGCCTATTACGACCTGGCTGGAAGAACGGCAGTTAGCCTATTCTTCAAAAGTGCCCGGAACTAACACCGGGTATTTTTTATTACCTCAGAACTCAATCACTTATTTCGAAAAATAAATTCATGTTCGAAAAAGAATATATTTCTTTTGTTTCCGAAGGTATACTTCCCCTTTGGTCCCGTTCAAATTTGGTGAAGATCTGATGAAGAGTGGAACCCTTCATTGATCTTGGAGAAGTCTGGGAAGTCAGTTTTTGCAGTTTTCTGGCGTTTGAATTATTTGTATTTGTTGTTGGTGTTTGCCACAGAGTAATTCATGTGGTCTGTGGTGTTTGCCTTGTAAATAAATAAATGGATGTAAGATTATGTTTAATTATGTATCTTTACTGACCGTGCAACTGCCGGATAACATTCATGATTAAACAATGCTCCAGTAGGATATATGCCGACCGCAATATACACAGGCTTCGATCCACTCAGACGGTGCTCATTGCGAATAGTCTCGTAGATTTCATGCGCATTAAATTGTAAGAGTTGCAAGTTTTCCGTTATTAACTTACATATTGATAGTTCCGCTGAAAAATCAAATATCTCTGTTATTTTTAAACTTCTGAAATAAATTCCATTTGTTTATACTGATTTTGTAATAAAGCTTAAGTTGTATCGAATTTAATTATTATAAGAAATCTTTTTATGTATTTGGATTTCGTGCTATTTTATGCTATACATTAACATATTACAAAAAATATACTGACAGAATAGTTCTACGATTCGTAATAGAAATGCTTATTTACACTAAAGATATTGACGGTGCGTATAGCGTGGAAGTAATCCCAGATGTGTAATTTTACCAGCTACCTTAACTTCCAAACAAGCAGATGGGTGTCCTGATGGAAAGAGTCATCTTTGGTGTCTATAGTCATTGACTATAGTTAATAGTCCACTGATATCTCGTGGACAGGTCTAATGTCACATGCATAAGTTTACCGGCTACCTTAGCCTCCAAACTGGAACACAACATTGCCAAGCACTGACGCTATTGCGGCAGTAATAGGTAAAGCAAAGTAGGTATCAGACACGAGCGAAACAATGCAGAACCATACCACATAGTAGCCACGATGGTAGTGACTCGCACAGCCAGTGGGTAGCCTCTTACGACCAGCCTGGCAGAACGGCAGTTGGCCTAATCTTCAAAGGAGGCCAGACCAACACTTTTGATACTTGATACTATCCAGCGAGCAGTTACAGGGAGCTTAGACAAAGTAACAATATCAAAACGATAACAAAGTCGTAAAAAAATGACATACATGTATTGGGTTGATATAAGCCACGCTAAATCACGTGGTTAATTTGTCGTCGTTATCGCAAGTTGCTAGACAATGTTATAATTCGTAACAAACCATAAAGTAACGAATTGTTTGAACCACAACCATGTGAGTACTAATAGACACGTCATTTGAAAGGAAACGTGTTGCCACGCATATGAGCAAACGCTCCTATCTCGTAAATATATTTTACCTATCGTTAAAAAATAGAAATAAGCCATGTTGTACTATTCTATTGCGCCGAATGAGATGACAAGTTTTAAAAATTACCATTGAAGCATTGATATAAAAAGCCAAGATGCACAGTCCGGACAAAACTGGCACTCAAAACCAAAGAGTTCCCTTTATCTGCTCATGTGCTCAAAACTGTCTCTAATTTCACATAATTATGGATATAGCAAAATCAAATGCATATCCAAGCTTAAGCGCAAGATGATTTATAGTTGATTTACAAAGCAATACACAATTTAAAATTGTGCGCTCATTTTTAGAGGACGTTTTTGAGACACTATTGTGTATCTTGGGTTTTTTATATCAATGCCTTGAAGTAATTTTATTTCATCGGTAAGTAGCATAACTGCATATTTCTGGATGTAAATGTAAGATACATTTTCAAACTCAAAAATTGCCTTGAAGGCGTATCCATTTAATCCATGGTTTGAACACATGATTCAACTATCTAGGTTGTGGTTGTCAGTATAACTAGCTTTATTTCTTTTAATTGTTTTCGTTATCTCAAGGACAATAACGAATTTAGACATCGTTTCATTACAAAGTGATGTTACTTTGATTAAGCCCCTAGAAATATACAACTAAGTAATCATAATGGAAGTGACACATTGAGTTTTATTACCACATTTTTAAATAGCGGAACAAAAATTCCTTTATACGAGTCAAAAGGGAATATTATGTATTTTCGCTGCACAATTTAGCTTGGCATCTTTTATCCTTAACAATCTCAATATCCTCAACAAATTATATATCGGAATGTTTGCGAAGATGTTAATATACGTACTTGTTTGTTACTAAATTTCACCTTACCGGCTATAATTAATCGTAATTTAATTCCATCAACGGACATCGCGTCCAAATGTGAAATTCCATCCTCACCATCTCGATGTCTGGAAATCCACAACTGTGCGTTTCTCTCGGCACTTTTTGCCTCGCACTACATTGTTGTGGAACCAAATACCGGCAGGGCTGTTTCCAAACGGATACGACTTGGGGGCCTTCAAGAAAAGAGCTTACTCATTCTTAAAAGGCCGGCAACGCAACTGCAAGACGTCTGGTATTGTGGATGTCCATGGGCGGTGGTGATCAGGTGCACCTCCTGCTCGTTTACCCCCTCTTATATAAAAATAAAATAAAATTAATAGGCAGGTAGTTTTTTTGCCATAGTCCAGGCGCTAGTTTTCATGTAGAAAAAATCAGACTAAAGCAATTACTTAATAAGAAAAATGGACTATTCTCGTGGGATTCAAATACTATATTGAACGTAGAAGGGGACTGCGATGCAAAGCTATAAATATTACAAATGGTAGGATGTTGATTTGTTCCTCATTTCCGCAGGAAAAGCGCAACGAATGAATATCCATTTTTGCTTATATATTGTAATAAAGAATCATAAGTTACATTTTAACGTAGAAATGTACGCACGCTCAATAATAATATTATTGCATAGTTAGCTATGTATTCAAAACGTCTTAATATAAACTAAATATTCAAAAAGCGCCTTCAGTAGATGGCAATGTAATATTTAAAAATGATCAAGTGAACAAGTACTGCTTTTGCTATTGGCTTATTGAAAGCACTACAGAATTGAATTTTTCAATGAAACTACTTCAAAACTGACTTACCTAGAGCATAAGAAATTTTATTTACCTTTGTCGGCGTTTGCCTTATTGCACTTTTTGAAAAATCCACTTTTCTTTAAGCATTCAGTAAGAAATATTGCCATTATTATTCTTTTTAAATAATCAGAGCTTCTTCTGTAGCAAGAATGTGTGCATAATGAATAAATTTGTGAAGCTGCTAGTTCTAACTTTTCGTGATACGTCATTTTATCTTCTTTGGTTTCTATTTCTTCGGTAGTCAAATCTTTATCAAGAAAATTCTGTATACCCCTCTTAGACCGATTAAGCCTTTCTTTTCTGTTTTTTACTTTTGATTTCTTTGTGATCCCTTCTATATCGTTTAATGTGGCGCAGTCGACAGTTTTGACTTCATTTTGAATATATTTTGAATATATCAGTAGGCTTGTTTCGAGACCCGCCTGTGTTATCATTCTTAAAGCTATATGACTTAGTATTGACATGCCTGATCCTGAAGTAAAATAAGATGTAGATTTTTTATGTGATCGATAATACATTGGTAATCTATATTAATATTATAAATGCGAAAGTTTGGATGTTTGGATAGATGTTTGTTACTCAATCACGCTCACGCACAAACTACTGAACGGATTTGAATAAAATTTGGTACACAGGAAGAAGATGACCTGGAATAGCACATAGGCTATTTTTTATCTCGGAAAAATTAGGTAATCCCGCAGGATTCGCCAAAAACTTTTATAATGGAGCGGGCTGCATGCGGTAGCTGGTAGCTAGTCAAAAATATTCCTAATTTTCAAACTTTAAACATAATTTCATTATTAGATATAAAAACAGTATGTGTATTAAATTCATTTTTACACTTAATAGTATTATTAATATATGCCTTTTAATTTTTTATAATGACGATGTTTTAATAACAAATAAATGGAAGCAATCTAAATCCTTATTGTAAATTTCACGACCACGCACACGCATACGCACACTTTTGGGGTTCAAACTTTCTCATCTAGATTTGTGAAAGATTGATGATTTTTTTATTGCATTTTTGTTTGTAATAGATAAACTAAAAGTAATAAAACAGTCTTGAAACATTTTTCATGTTTATAAAGATGAGTAAAATAACATATATTTTTATTTTAAAAAATGAATTTTGATACTAAAATTTTTTATTGCTTTCATTGATATAAAAACCCCAAGATACACAATCAGAGTCTAGAAAACGTCCTCTAAAAATGAGCGCAATACTTTAAATAGTGCGTTCATTTCAAATAGAATCACGGCGGTCGCGGTACTGCCAATTTAATTACTTTTCGTACATGCTTTGTAAAAACAACTATAAATCCTGCGCTTAAGGTTGGATATGCAAAAACATATAATTTTGTCATAGCTACTTGTGTGAAATTGGCGACAGTTTTGAGTGTCAGTTTCTTTGGGACTGTGCATCTTTGATTTTGTACGTCAAGATTGCTTTAAACTTCATTACAAATATTATTATTTTAGGCTACAGACTATACAAATACTACAAATAGACTTGGTGTTGGGCAGGGAACGTGTAGTTGCCCATATGAGCAAATGTTTGTAAGTGTCAAACGCTTGTAGATAACATTATAATGTTAAAAATTTAAATATGCTATGTTGTGCTATTTTATCGTGCCGAATAAGAAATCGAGGCTTAAAAATAACCTCTGGAGTGATTTCATTTCATGGATAAGTACTACACCTCAGTATTTCTGGGTGCAACCCAACCTATACTGACAACCAAGGAAATTACCTTGAAAGGCATATCCAATATTAATGAGTGTTTTAAACATGCTCATGGAAGCGTTAGATAGGCTCCGACTTTTATGTAGGTGTGTGAGTGTTTGCAATATTAGATATTGTGTTAAAATGTCAACACTCATTTACTGTTGCTCTCATATTAGAAATCGCTTTAAGCATGATGAAAAAACAGAATACCTTATAAATATTTGGAGAATAATATTATGAATAAAAGACAAATTAAACCAAATTGAACATTGGAAATTTTGACTTCAATATAATATTGATAGCAGATACGAGTATAAATTCGTTAATTTATTTGTAATATGTAATTTGTAATAATATTTACTGTCTGACCCGGCAAACGTTGTTCTGCCTTTTTAACTACTTTTATTTTTTTCTATATTTTCTCACCTTCCAAACCTTCCCTGGACTTCAACAATTAATTCCAAACCAAAATTAGCAAAATCGGTTCAGCTGTTCTCAATATATATATATATATATATATATATATATATATATATATATATATATATATATATATATATATATAAAGGCTAAACGAGTTTGATCGCTATGATAAAGAAAATGTGGATAAATAAATATAAATCTGAATCATAATAAAAGGATTAACCAAAAAATGTAGAAAAACTTCTACAATTTCGGTGCGAAAATAATTAGTTCTCAGTTAATGAAATGTTCTTCACATACACTGGGATAGATTTCTTAACAACTTGGGAGGTTAAAGCGGGAAACAGAGTAAATATTTTTACTATCACCAAAAAAGAGACACAACTTGAATATGGTAATAAATAGATATACAATGATCGTAAAAATACGTACTATTGTAGTAAAATTTTTCAAGACATCATTCCGGATCAACAGAGACATCGTACGTATTTTTACGACCATGACCTCTATTTCTCTTTGTTTTCAACTTACAAATCAGACTAAGTAATAATTTATATTCACCAACATTGTATAACATAAAGGATTCAAGAACATTCTCACGTGTACGATTTTAATTTTTTTAATATTTTACAAATTTTATTTTAATTTTATGTTTATCCTTTAATTTATTTGCTAATGAATAATCAATGTTACAACGTTTACATATTATAATTTCATATTTTTGCTCTTTCAAAAAGAAACAATTAAAAATGAACGTGACAGATTGGTCGACGTCGCCGAGGTATTAAAAAAACGAAAATCAATATTCCAAAATCATGTTTAATTACCATATATTGCAGCCATAAAATTATAAAAGACTGAATAAATAATCAAGGCAACAAAACTATTAGACTGTGGTCCCAGGAACATTTTTATTTTGGATTAATAACAAGCTGAATTTTTGTAAACAGTTCGTTTTGACGAGAGGCCCCATTATTTCTCTCTTCGAAAAATTTCAAATCAAGTACGTAATAAAGTTAAGGGAGTTTCATAAATATAAGTTTAGTTAAGAAAAAATATTGATTAATAACAGTAATTAGTTTTTTACTTAAATCGCTTGATTATTTTATGAAACCTACGAAAAAAAATTTGTCCTACACATTTAATGGTTTTTCTGACGAGTCCTCCACTCTAAAGATTTTTAAATTGATATTAATCAATTTAAAAACAACCTAATTTTCTCACAACAGCTTGTTAATTATTACTATAATTTAAGCGTAACTTTGTCCTACACGTAAAGCGGAAACTTTTTCTTTTTTATTACTTATCTTTATTAGTTGTCGCCTCTGTGGTGAGTGGTCCAGTGTCGGAGTTGACCACATGAGGTTCTGGCTTCGATTCCGGGGGCGGACAATTGAAAAATTTGTTTTTCAGTTTTCTGACATAAATACCGTTGTCCGCGATTGGGAAAAGTGACCGGTTGGCGATAGGCTGGCCACCTATAACATTGTGGCGCTAAGTTTCTTCAGCTAATCGTAGGTGCACTTGTACGTCTACCTACCTCGTCGGGGATACGGAGGTGAATATATTTACTAGTTACTCGATTCGAGATTTTTCGAATATAGAAAAGATGGGAGTCTCGCTAAAACGAAGTTGTTCGCAAAAATTCAGCTTGTTATTAATCTTTTTATATATAAAAATCAATTGCTGTTCATTAATTAGTCACGCTAAAACTCGAGAACGGCTGAACCGATTTGGCTGATTTTGATTTTGAATTAATTGTTGAAGTTCATCAGTTGGCAGAAGCAGCTGATTCCAAGGGGCCTCCCCCTTGGAATCAGCTGCTTCTGCCAACTGATTGGTAGTTAGTTTAGACATAGCGAAGGCCTTTGATGGGGTATGGCACAAAGCGCTTCTGGCAAAGCTGCCTTCCTATGGGCATTCTGAGAAATTATGCAAGTGGATCACCAGTTTTTTGGCGTATCGGGGCATCAAGGTCGTAGTTGACGGTGCGTGCTTTGACCTTAAATCTATTAATGCTGGTGTTCCACAAGGCTGCGTGCTATCACCGACCCTGTTCCTTCTGCATATCAATGACATGATGCGAATTCGCAACATACATTACTATGCAGATGACTGTACTGGTGATGCTACATACTCTGGCCGAAGTGGATTTCCAAATGCCGTGGCCGAATTTCTCGGGAATACGTTGAAGAGTGCCGAAACAAGCTTGTGTCCGAAGTTGAGAATCGACTAACCGATGTCTCGGAATGGGGTCGTTAAAACCTGGTCACGTTTAACCCCAATTAGACACAGCTTTGCATGTTTTTCGCTAAAAACCCTTTGTCGTGTCACCTCGATTTGGGGATACTCTCCTGGCAGCCTCAGCTAGTATCAAGATTCTGGGAGTTGACATATCGAATTACGTTCAATTTCGCGGTTATTTGGAAGGTAAGGCTAAACTAGTCTCCAAAAAGCTCAGCAGAGCGAGACAGTACTTCTTGCCGGCCCATCGCCTTCAACTTTATAAGGCTCAAATTCGGCCCCACATGAAGTACTGTTCTCATCTCTGGGCCGGAGCTCCTCAGTACCAGCTCATTTCTCTTAATCGCATTCAGCATAGAGCGGTTCGAATCGTTGACGACCATGCTATTTCGAAACGGCTTGACTCTTTGGCTTTGCGCAGAGATGTTTGTTCACTCTGTGTATCTTTCTTGGGGAGTGTTCCGACGAGTTATTTGGATTAATTCCTGCCGCCGAATTCCATCATCGGACATCGCATCAAAATTTGAAATTCCATCCTCACCATCACGATGTCTGGAAATCCACAACTGTGCGTTTCTCTCGGCACTTTTTGCCACGCACTACTTTATTGTGGAACCAATTACCGGCAGGGGTGTTTCCAAACGGATACGACTTGGGGGCCTTCTAGAAAAGAGCTTACTCATTCTTAAATGGCCGGCAACGTAACGGCAAGACCTCTGGTGTTGTGGATGTCCATGGGCGGTGGTGATCACTTACCATCAGGTGCACCTCCTGCTTGTTTGCCCCCTCTTCCATAAAAAAGGGAAGGTTTAAAGGGTGAGCAAATATATATAAAAAGGCAGAACAACGTTTGCCGGATCAGCTAGTCAAAAATAAAAATGTTCCTGGTACCATGGTCTGATAGAATCGTATTAACCTAACAAAGTTTTTGTTACTCACCTCATACATAAAATCGTATACCCGATTACCCGCCACTTCATTCGTGTTGTTTGTTGTTTTCTTACCGTTACTATAGACATTTTACTGTTTTGTTTTTGCACGCATATCCATATTACCTTCAAGAAAAGATACTACTCATTCTTAGAAGGCCGGCAACGCACTGCAAGACCTGTGGTATTGCGGATGTCCATGAGCGGCGGTAATCACTTACCATCAGGCGCACCTCTTGCTCGTTTGCCCCCTCTTCTATAAAAAAAAGTACGAGCATAGACCACATGAATATTAATAGACACGTCATTTGGAAGGAAACGTGTCGCCGCGCTCATATGCGCGGCAAACGCTTCTATTACTGTCGAAAATATCATAAATTTTTAGGCTATATTATATTGTGAAAAAATAAAGACGAACCATGTTGTACTGTTTTATCGTACCGAATGAGATGACAAGGTTTAAAAATTACCCTTGATATAATTTTATTTCATTGGTAAGTAGTATAATTCTGTATTTTTATATGTGACTAGCTGACCCGGCAAACGTTGTTTTGCCTTACATATTAGGAATCGATAGCGGACAAACAACGTGACACGTAATTTATATAAGACGGGATTGTCCTTCCACGCAGCCAAAATGGCATTAAACTTCTTATAGTGGTTAATTATTCTTAAATTTTCTAATTTTCCGCGCAATTTTCTTAATATTTTCTTTTATAAGAACCTTCTCCTTACAATTACAAACACAACAAAAAAAAAATTACCGAAATTGGTCCAGCCATTCAGGCGTGATGTCGTGACCAAGGAAAATAGGGATTGATTTTTATATATATAGATTGCAAGGTACACTGACAAACTAAGAAATTGTCTTGAAGTCAGGCGTATCCATTGAATCCGTGATTTTATTAAATGTAGAGATACACACCTACAAATAGATCTAAAAATTCGCATTCATACGGATGATATGTTGATAGTGCGTCATCTCGACATTTGATGCTACAAAATGCTACGCCGGAACACTTCGTGCACCACACAGGTGCCTCTTCTTCGAAATCGCCCAACCTGATTACAAAATATTTACAAAATATATTAAATCAATTTTAAGGTTAAACCTGTACAATGAATCAGATAAGTTTAGGTACCAGCCGGTACCATAAATGTTCCGATAAAACTGCTTGAACCAAGTGAGCACCAATTTGCAAATAAAATATAGATAGACTCGAGCAAAACATTTGTGTCTTCTATTAGATCAGTAGACCGTCAAAGGTTACAAAAATAAATAACTCTCCGCCATTGATATAACAAAACCCAAGATGCACAGTCCCGAACAAATCTGACACTCAAAAGTGTCCTTAATTTCATTTAAATAGATATGGCAAAATTATATGTCTTTGCATATCCAACCTTAAGCGCAAGATTTATAGTTGTTTTTACATAGCAATGTACAAAAAGAAATAAAATTGACAGTGTCGCGAACGACGCGATTCTATTTGAAATGAGCGCAACATTTTAAATTGTGCGCTCATTTTTGGAGCACGTTTTTGAGACACTGATTGTGTATCTTGAGTTTTTTATGTCAATGCTCTCCGCTAAAAAAATGGTCACATTGGTGCGCATACGAGTATAATACAACTAATGACGTAATGGCCAAAAAATGTCGGTATATACAGAGGTGACTACAACACCGTGTCCGCTGACACGAATTCGTATTATCTAGTTTAAAATATTCGCTAAATTTTAGCGAAATAGAAAGATTATTTCGAGCATTTTAAAATACCACTTTTTTTAAATATTTTCATTCGCCTTCGTATATGCAGGACAGGGTTTTCATTAATCACTGCATATCACAGAACACATGAATACTAATAGACACGCCATTGGGAAGGAAACGTGTCGCGGCGCATATAAGCAAACGCTCCTATCGCTGTCAAAAATTTCATATATTATATCGTGAAAAAAATAGAAATAAACCATGTTGCACTATTTTACAGTACCGAATGAGATGACGAGGCTTACATTTTTTTTATAATATAAGATAGCATACAAGCAGATGGGTCTCCTGATGAAACGAGTCAGCCTTCGCCTATTGCCACCAAAGTTGTTAATGGTGCGTTGCTATCTTGTGGCGAAGTCTAATGCCACATGTATAATTTTACCGACTATTTTATCTTCCAAACCGGAATACGACAGTGTCAAAGACTGATGCTATTGCGGCAGGAATAGGTAAGGCGTTGGTACCAGACCCGGGCGAGACAATGGAGAACTCTACCACCTAGTAGCCACGATGGTAGTTGGCCTATTCTTCAAAGGAGCTCAGAACGAACACGGGGATAAATTAATAATCTACCCTTAAAGTAATTTTATTTCATCGATAAGTAGTATAACTCTGTATTTCTGTGTGTAATTGCAATCGTATCCATTTAATCCGTACTGCATACCCATAGACCAAATGGGTGACCACTTACCCACTTATGAATAAGAATTACCTTTTAAAGCAATGTAGACAGTGAGAGCCATAGTAATCTGAGAGCAGGCAGGCTGCGTATGGATTGTCAATTAAAATGACGTCACCAGTCTTTATATTGTCGTTTGCCACAATAAAGCGTCCCTGTGGACATATTCAAGCATCAATAGATAGTTTTTATATATCATAAGATAGCAAATAGGCTCTCCTGATGGAAAAAGTAAACCATCGCCTGTAAACACCAAAATATTTTTGGTGCATTGCTATCTTTGTGGTGGGGACTTAGTGTCAGCAGTTGGCTTATTCTTCAAAGGAGGCCAGACCAACACTTTCGATACTTGATACTATCCAGCGAGCAGTTACAGGGAGCTTAGACAAAGTAACAATATCAAAACGATAACAAAGTCGTAAAAGAATAACATACATGTATTGGGTTTTATACCTAGCAGAATCATATCATTGTTCTTAAATATCATAACAATCATAAATCGTATCTATCTATACTTTAACGGACTTAGTTTAAAGTCTATTTTTAAACTCATGATGTTTAAGGTCCAATTTCAAGTATAAAATGTAGCCGGCAGCAGTAATCATTAACACTATACACTAATAATACACATGCATGATTCGTCGCTCCTCGCTTGTTGTCTACCTCGATGTAAGACAATGATATTACGAATACTTACGACCGATTCGATTTCATTGTGATAATTAACAAAACAAAATAGGTGACGAGCGAGAAATCGTTGGCGAAAAATTTTGAAAAAGTCTTTTTTCGATTATTATTTTTTGTAGAAGGTAATCACTTACCATCAGGTTGTGTACCCCCCGTACACAACCTGATGGTAAGTGATCATCGCTGCCCATGGACTTTCGCAATACCCTCTGGTATTGGTCTTGCAGTTGCGTTGCCGGCCTTATAAGAACGAGTAAACTCTTTTCTTGAATATATATATATATATATATATATATATATATATATATATATATATATATATATATATATATATATATATATATATATATATATATATATATATATATATATATATATATATATATATATATATATATATACACGACATCACGCGTGAATGGCTGGACTGATAATGGATGGCTGAAGGTTTATAATATAATATATCAAAATGAGTTCCTCCATAGATCACGCTATAACTTGAAAATGACTACCAAATTCATTCGACTTTTTTCTAAGCTTTGCAGAAGATTCTTATTAACGATGCCATTAATATTTGGTAACTATTTAGTTTAATGCTTATTTAGTCATTTCCTTTGGTATTCGGCATTCATTTTATAGCGTGATCTATGCAGGAACTCATTTAGATATACCAAGATATCCTACAGATAAGTTATGTTGAAATTATCGATTCGATTAGAGGTGAGATCGATACTATAATTATTATTTTAAATAATAATGTAATAATATATATATATATATATATATATATATATATATATATATATATATATATATATATATATATATGTGTGTATGTATGTATGTAGGTATATATATAAATCTTTTTTTATAAAAATGAAATAAAGTCGATTACAGTAGGAACAGTAGCAACAATATAACCCATATTATACTTTAATTACTTTTTTTTAACAATTAATGTAGCCTACAATATTTATAACGCACCTATTCGATCTCTGCGAACGTATTATGTGAATACTAGTGAGTTTAATAGTCCAGTAAAAAGTTTAACGAAACCATGATCGACCAGTTTTGGCGCAATGAGTAAAAATGTGTTCATTAATACTTAAATAATGATATTATGAAAGAAATTTTGATTAAAATTAAGGGGAAAGGGATGAAAAAAATAAAAAAAGGGTTGAAAAATGCCTTTTTTTAAATAACTTAAAAACGGTAGGAAATAGAAAAAAAGTTTCAAGTAAAAGCTGTAGAGAAAAAAATTCTACACAAAAAGTTCCTCTTCATTTTTTTGTTATCTGCTTTAGTTTAGCTACAAAAAATAAAAATTAAATTTGTAGCAAAATATGTAAAAATATATAAATATGGGAATACATGTGTAGTAGTGTTAGTACATACTAATGTGATGCGCGCGCTACATGGTACAGGGCCGTAATAATTCTGGTAAGGTTTTATAATTAATTACAAAGCAAATTTAATTTTTATTTTTTGGAGCTAAACTAAAGCAGATAACAAAAAAATGAAGAGGAACTTTTTGTGTAGAATTTTTTTCTCTACAACTTTTACTTGAAACTTTTTTTTCTATTTCTTACCGTTATTAAGTTATTTAAAAAAAAGGCATTTTTCAACCCTTTTTTTATTTTTTTCATCCCTTTCCCCTTAATTTTAATCAAAAATTCTTTCATAATATCATTATTTAAGTATTAATGAACACATTTTTACTCATTGCGCCAAAACTGGTCGATCATGGATTCGTTAAACTTTTTACTGGACTATAATAACACAAAGTCAACTTAATCCAGGATAACGTCAGATCATCCGATAGTTCTATTATTCTTTTTGGTTTTATTATGTTAATTTTCAAATAAAAAATGCGGTAGTCGATCCATATGTTATATAGAACGTGGTAGGTGGGTTGGTATTTTTTTGGATGGTATAAAATACATAGACTTATAATTATAATTATATCGTCGGCACTTGGTGAAACTCCGTCATAATGTCAGTGAAATGCGAAACCGGTTGGCTATTTAAATAAAAAAAGTATATATTATATATAATTAGTGAATTGTGAAACAGTACAAGTGTAAAATTTAAAACAATAATTATAATTATGTTTTTACTTACTTTTTGTTCTTCCTCAACAACCTTAACTAATCTTGATAAAGATGGCATATTTTGTTTTGCACCTCCAGTTAACGAAACACCTGAAAATTATGTTTTATTCCTAATTATAAATGAAGAATGGTCTGTTTGCCTATGCATAAGATTTATTTGTGGTGGTCCGGACATGTCGCACGATGCTGCCAAAGGAGAAGTCAGTTCTCGATGTCTGGAAATTCACAACCGTGTGATTATCTAGGCACTTCTTACCACGCACTACTCCTCTGTGGAATCAATTACCGGCGGGGGTGTTTCCGAACGGATACGACTTAAGCACCTTCAAGAAAAGAGCATACTCCTTCTTAAAAGCCAGCAACGCAGCTGCAAGACCTTTGGTGATGTGGCTGTCCATGGGCGGTTGTAATCATTTAGGTACTATCAGGTGAGCCCCCTGCTCGTTTGCCCCTTTTTTCTATAACAAAAAAAAGTCATACAAGAAGTACATTATGGGAACTAAAGTTCATCTGAATGTCTCTTGCGTTCGGTTTTCAGATAATTTATGTGTCTCCGTTCTATTACATGCTTGATTGTTTGGTATTTACAATAGTGGAGTGCCTGGAGCATTCAAAACCGTAAAACCTCGGATTAGAGTTATAGTGAATGAATGAATATGATCGATGTGGGATATTGTTTTTTAAACTATAAATTGCAATGTTTACCCAAAAATTTTTTATGCACTCCATTGTTTCATTGTTTAAACAAATTATTATGAAAAATTAATGTTTGACCATATATTTTCACTTTAAACAGTATTTTTTATTTATATGTTAAATCTTACCTGATTAGACATATAGGAACATTTTTCAAAGATACCTGTGTATAAAAATAGCAATAGGGATCTCGAACAGGTAGAAAAACGTGGAGGGGAGAGCGGAGCGACAGCGACTATGTACAATGGAATTTCTCGGCCAGTTTAATTATAAATGAAACGTACTCTATTGTATACATTTAAAAAAACAAGGTAATAAATTACGACTAATGAAAAGAAAAAAAAAATATTAGTACAAAATCTGTTTATTTAAATATATTACATTGTTGTCTACATCAAATATTTTCTCTTATTATTATAAATAATAAGAGGTTTCTCCTCTACCAATTTTGATAATTTCACCTAAATTTGTTTCGGAAGATGAACCCAGGTGTATACGTAGGTCACGCTATAAGTTTTGCGTAACTTAAAAAAACAACATGTTATAACCAAAATATTGTGTTTATTGCTTTTCAAAATAATTTTTCATGCGATCGAACCATTTTTTAAAACAGGAGGACCACAGATCTGAAGGCATGTTTTCTACGTGCTGATTGAACGCAAACACTGCCTCTTCGGAGTTGGTAAAAGTAAAACCTCTTTGTTGATTTTACTGGTTGGTTGGTTGGTTGGTTGGTACAACAAAAAGTTGGTAAAGGTAAAATCAAATCTTTGATTTTGGGGAAAATATGGAAATCACAGGGTACTAGGTCAGGGCTATGCGCAGGATGAGTGACGAGATGTACTTTTTCGGAAGCTAAAAATGAATTTTTTTGTTGGCCGTGTGTGAAGAAGCGTTATCATGGTGTAGGAAAATGCGGCTTTTGGGTCGTATTTCGCAAACTTTTTTAACACCTTGGGTAAACAAATTGTAGAATACCACTCGGCATTAACACTCTTTTGATCTTCAAGTGGAATTGTACAGGTGGGACCCGTAGCTGAGAAAAAAAACGCGATCATTTTCTTTACCAACGTTTCTCGCCTGTCTCACTTTTGTTGGCCTGTTGTCATTTTCAAACACCCAATCACAAGATTGCTGTTTTTTTTCGGGTTCAAAACAATAAATCCACGTTTCATCTCTTGTGACAATGTTATAAACAGCATTAGAATGTCCGTGGTCGTACTTTAGTAGCATCTGTGAGCACCATTCTACGTGAGCCTGCTTTTGCTCCGCTGTCAGTTCATGAGGGATCCAACGACAACAAAGTTTCCGAACTTTCAATTCTTCGTGTAAAATTTTCTGAATTTAGCTCATACCAATCCCCAATAGTCCTCGAATTGTCTCATAGGTAATCCGGGGTTTTTCTTCAATTAACCGCTTAACAGTAGCCACATTATTTTCGTTGACGGCAGTTGAAGGCCGCCCTTCACGAAATTCATCATGT
Organism: Apodemia mormo; assembly: GCA_036924255.1. Taxonomy (NCBI): domain Eukaryota; kingdom Metazoa; phylum Arthropoda; class Insecta; order Lepidoptera; family Riodinidae; genus Apodemia; species Apodemia mormo. The sequence continues at coordinate 15,028,295 of JAUPFN010000004.1, read as the reverse complement.
AAAGAAACTCGACCTCTCTCAAATTCAGCAAACCATCGCCTCACGGTGCTCAAACAAGGTGCTTCTTTTCCGAAAGCATTTTGAAGACGAGCGGCACAGTCTTGCGGAGAAAGAGAACTTTTAAAATTATAAAAAATCATCGCTCTAAAATCTTTTCGACTTAATTCCATTTTCATTGCGTACGTAGAACTTTGATGTGTGATAAAAAACAATTGACAAATCATTCCATACTAATATTATAAATACGAAAGTCTGTCTGTCTGTTATGCTTTCACGGCTAAACCGCTGGACCGATTTTCATAAAATTTGGCATGGGTATAGTTGAAGATCCGGGGTCAAACATAGGCTAATTTTTTTTTTCAAAAATCAGTCCCTGGAGGGCTGAAATAGAAAAAAATAGAGGATGAAATTTTTATTAAAAGCTATTTGGACGACTTATTAATATACCCGCAGGCGAAGCTGCGCGGGTCAGCTAGTTCAATATAAAAACGTCGTCTTCAATACACAATTTTTTGTACTGGATTTTTTTTGTACTGGAACCAATTTGTACTGGAAACAAAAATATACAAGAATTTTTCACTAAAAAACCAAATTTTCACTGTTACAGAAGCACAATATTCACAGAACACGTGTTACTTGCAACTAAACTAGCCGAGAAATTCCATTGTACATAGCACCTGTCGCTTCGCTCTCCCCTCCACGTTTTTCTACCTGTTCAAAATCCCTACTACTATTTTTATACACAGGTATCTTTAAAAAATGTTCTTATATGTCTACTTAGGTAAGATTTAATATATAAATAAAAAAAATACTGTTTAAAGTAAAAATATATGGTCAAACATTAATTTTTCATAATAATTTGTTTAAACAATGAAACAATGGAGTGCACAAAAAAATTTTGGGTAAACATTGCAATTTATAGTTTAAAAAACAATATCCCAGATCGATCATATTAATTCATTCACTATAACTCTAATCCGAGGTGAAAACCCCCAGGCGCTCCACTAAAGCTGATACAAGTGATTCAAAAATAATAAACTTTTTAGAACAGTTTGTAAAAGTGTAAGATTTATGTAAGGTATTGCTTTTATTTATTTAAATTTTGCACACATACAATTGCAGACAGACTTAACGCCTAAGAGTATTTTTTGCCAATCAATACAAAATATCAAAAAGAAGACACACAGGGTGTATAAAAAATACAGAAATTTACTTAACCTAAACTCACAACTCACGTACCTACCCAAGTATTAAACAAATACTTTATAAAACATATTTATATAAGTCAAGTCGCATCGGCAGTCTAGTGGTCTGGTATCAGTGTTGACCACATGAGGTACCGGGTTCAATTCCGGTGTCGCGCAAATCAAAAATTAAGTTTTTTTAGTTTTCTGATAAAAACAACGTTGGCCGGAATTGGATAAGTGCCCGGATGGCGACAGGCTTGCCACCCATCACATTGTAGGACTAATGGCCAATTGCACTAACATTGCCTTAGTTTAGGACAATCCCAAATAGTATGCTGTCACTTCTTGTCTTAATGCAAAGAATGTGACAGCTTAGGATCGTCCTAAGCTAAGACAATGTTGTGCAATTGGTCATACGTTTCTTCGGCTAATCAGGGGTGCACTGGTTGTATCTCTTTCTACCTTTTCGGATACAAGGGCATTAAGATACTCTTTTTAAATAAGTCAAAACATTATTAAAAACTCCAAAAAAAAAAAAATTCTAACTAATAAATATACTATAATATGAAAATAAAATATAAAAATAACACACGCACAAAAACACTAACAAACACACACACACACACACAAATAACATGTACTAAATTATATCTTCATCCAACACACTCATTTATTTATTTAATTTCTACATTTCTTTCACGGATTCTTCCTCTTTTAGGTTTACTGGAAGAAATCTGTTACAGAGATATAAGCTCGCCTTTCCAGTATTTTCACAAATAAAATTGTAGTTTGAGTTATGTGTACAATAAAGTATTAAATAAATAAATGCGAAAGTTCGGATGTTTGACTGTTTGTTCCTTAATCGCGCAAACACTACGGAACGGATTTGGATTTTAGCACACGGGTAGACGAAAATCTGAAATATCACTTAGGCTATTTTTTATCTCGGAAAAATGAGTTTTTCGCACGGGATTTTCCAAAAACTTTATTAATGTAGCGGGCTCACGGTGCAGTTAGTATTTAATCAATAATTTTTACTACAAAACTGTCTTGCTGCTTGGTCACGTATCTAATAATTCATGAAACAATCTCAAATATAGCGGAAGGAACTCCTTTCCAACTGGGGGTACATACGACATCGCTCGATATTTTAAAGTAAATCTTACGTTGAAATAAGTTTCTACTTTAACAAAGTTTATTAATCAAAGCTCGAAAGACTTTTATTTATATTTTTAGTTTATTATACGTTTATTATGCGTTTGATACCTGCATAATATTTAACATTTTTATAGCAATACTCTATATAAGACATTAATTAATTTCATGTCAATTTGTATGTAAATTAATTAATTTCCTAACAACGGCTCAGCATTAAATCTGTAATGTGTGCCGGAGGGATTTGTCGTTAGGCGCTCATTACAAAACATTGCCTTTTTGGAACAAGCGCATGGCTCGTTCGCTTTATGATAAGGAAATATCGTCGCTTATAGCCTAATATCTTCAAGGGTATTATTTATGGATACCAGAATTTCTTATTAATATAATGCTCAACAGATGTATCTAAAGTAATAAACGTATTTTAGTGAGTACTTCATAATTGGACGTAGCTAAACGAAAAGGATCCAATCCACAATATGGTAAAAATGAGTTAAGTAATCCAAACTGATGCTAAACATCTATATAATTTGCCAGTAAAAAATATCTAAGCAGAAATAGCTCTCTATTACTTTATTCAAGTAAGAACTAGACCCATATATGGCACGTCAAAAAATTAAAACATATCCAACTTCAAACTTCAATATTTCTAAATTGTGTGGATTGGATCCTTTTCGTGTAACTACGTCCAATTATAACCTTAAAATCTATTTTTTTTATTTTAGCCATTTAAATATTTTTTTTATTTTTCTACCAAAGAAACATAATATATTCATACCCTTAATCTAGTTCGTTGTGTTATCACTTATAGGTATTTTATGGACACAAATATAAAATTTCAATTGCAAAGAATATATCATCGATTTAGTTTTCCATACCCAAAGGAAGCAAATGGAACCCCATTACTGCGATATTGCTGTTCGTTTGTCTATCCGTTTGCCTGTCTCTTACAAAACTATTTGTATCATACTAATAGGTAGCACATTGAAATTGTCACAAAGAATATATTGCTAGGTCCGCTCAAAGGGGTGCCCATTCAAAAAACGTGTATTTGGGGTTTTTTGATCGACATCTTGAATCGTTGTAAGAAGGTATTTAAATATTTTACAATATGTTTTACCATGGCTGCTATAACAAAAAATTATAAAAACAAAAAAAAAATTTAAAGGGGTCCCATGTAACAAAGTAGTTAAGTATGAGTTGGATTCGCACACCGAGGGTGCCGTACAAAATAGTGCTTTGACAAAAATAAACAAGGTCAAATAACAAACTTAAAAATAGCAGACAGATACATTTGTTTGTCCGTCTGTTATTGGATAACAATGTGATTTTATGAGTTCTATTTTCTTTTGATGTACAACACCTGTTTTAACTTCCCGCTACGTACGTAGATAAGGATTTTGCCCGGATTTTTGAAAATCGAGTTTTCACCAGATCTCCACGATTTAAGGTCCTAGGAACCTTTTCCGAATATTTTCACGATGTTTCACGATGATGGTATGTGTATATGTGTATGTGTGTGTGTGTGTGTGTGTATGTAACCTCTCATAATTTTTGAACGCCTAGACCGATCGAAACGCGGTTGGTGGCATATTCAGCTTCTTTCCTTACAAAACTGCGTCCAATGCATAAACTGCATCACAATCAGGTCATCCGTTCGTACGAAAAAAATGTTTTTAGGAAAAAAAATGTTTTTTCGACATAACTTCGCAAATTTTTCAATCAATCATATTTTGACTTTTACAATATTTTAATACTTAATAAACTACGTCGTAAATCGTTTAAAAATGAATCTATTAAAATATTCAAAGTTACAGCTTTTTAAATACTAAAATTACCTCTTTACAGCTTACTTCATATTTTTAAAATGACTTTTAGGCTAATATATCTACCGATTTATTTAAAAATCTGGTCAGCTCTTTTGCTTACAAACTGAGTCAAATACCGTAAATCAGATTAAAATCAATTGATTCGTTCGGGATTTATCAATGGCGAAAACTTTTGAAAAACATTTCTTCGACATATTTTAACCTATCAACTTTGTAGCTCTTAACGCTCAAAAATTTGTGCTTAGGTATAGTTTCTTTTTCTCTGAGCTTAAGATATCTCATTTAGCGGGAATTTTAAGGGATAACCACAGGGTTAACTGGCTTAAACAATTTTTTTTCAGTGAATAAAATAACTTTATTATTTTTATTGATAATGTCATCACAAAAATCCTATTTTATTTACTCGATTTGGCCACCCTGTAAATTGGTAACAAGCTTATATACTGTTAACGTTGCAAAATTTCAGTTGACTATACTAAGTTTGTGGTATTGGTGTCGGTTCCAGGCTCCTTTGAAGAATAGGCCAACTGCCTTTCTTCCAGGCTGGTCGTCAAAGGCGACCGATTGGCTATGCAAGTCACTAACATCGTGAGTACTAGGTGGTAGAGTTCTGCGTTATCTCGGCCGGGTCACCTCTTGGTACACCACCTCCTTACCTATTCCTGCCGCAATAGCGTCAGTGCTTGACACTGTCGTGTTCCGGTTTGGAAGATAAGATAGCCGGTAAAATTATGCATGTGGCATTAACCTCGCCACAACAACAACAACGTACCATTAATATCTTTGGTGTTTATAGGTTCAAACTTTCAGGAAGTCTTAGTTGAGCAGAATCCAATGGAATGCCATCAACCGCGTTTCGATCGGTCCAGCCGTTCAAAAGTTATGAGATGTTTACATACACACATACACACACAAACACACACACACATACACATACATGAAAATAGTCGGAAAAGATTCCTCCGACCTCAAAACGTGGAGATCTGGTGAAAACGCGATTTTCGTAAATCGGGGCAAAATCAATAACTTCCTTATCTTCTTTTTATACGTAACGGGGAGTTAAATTGAATCAACTCAAGAAGACATACTTGGTGGTACTTAACGACAGCTTTAGTAATACCTTCAATGTTGCACTATTGACAGTGAACCAAAAATGGATTTCGGAGCGTTATCAGAAAGAAAGCAAAACGCTAGCTGTGATTGTGTGTGTCATCAACAAGCGATATTCATAACAACACGCAACACATCTACGGACAGGGCTTTTGAAAAACTGTGTTCCTGATTATTTTCCTGTATGTCGTACTTGATATTAATTCTGTTTCGCTTCTGACTTTCTGATGTAAAATTTGTAGTTATTCAAACTACAAAAATTCAGGAGTGTAATCAGAGAAATTTTCAAGCCAATTTATTTGTCACCTCTGTGGTCTAGTGGTCCGGTGTTGATGTTGATCATTTGAGGTCTTGGTTCGATTCCCGGGTCGGGAAATTCAAAAATGTAATTTTACCAGTTTTCTGACAAAAACAACTTAGCCCAGGATTGGAAAAGTGCCTGGTTGGCGATAGGCTTGCCAACTAATACCACACTGTATAACCACACTTTATAAGTATCTTCGGCTAATCGTGGGTGCACTTGTTGTAGCTCTGCCTACCTCTTTAAGGATGCGGGCGTGATGATATTTCTACCTCTTTTCTTTAGTAATATTTTTTGAATATAAGATAGACTGCTAGAATAATGAGAAAAGACTTTCATACAATTGTGTCTAAGAACGGTGTCAGAAATATGTATTTGCCTTCGTGGGAGGAGAAACAAATCACTATTTCTTGACACATCAATTAATAGCAATGTTTTGATAATGATTTTTTCAAGAATTAACTTAAAAACCTCTTCATTTTTAAGCTCTCGTGAAACGCCTCTATATTGAAGGAATACAAGGAATATAATACAATATTTGGAATATATTTTCCAAATAACGTTATTATTTTCTTGTTTCTTAATTATAAAATGAAAACTCTTTGTTGAAAGCCCTCTTAAAAGTCTTTCAACTTATTTAGCTAAACTAAAACATTTTATAATAAAATGGATATTGAAAAACATTTTAAGCATTGATTGAAAAAAAAAAAAAAAAAAAAAAAAAAAAAAAAAAAAAAACATTTTAAGCATTCTTTCTTGACATTACGGCCAGTCATTTGGAAATAACAAAACTGCAAATACACGGCTTAAATGGACACGCCTTTCAAGACAATTTCTATATATATATAGAATGTAAATTTTGACTGTACCCAACTTCATACTTCCGTTCGCGTATTTGTCTCAAAAAGGGATCCAAAGTTTTTAACCTCACGTATTAATGTACAGATTATATAAATCGGCGATTAGAATGACCTTATGCATGTGGCATTAGACCTCGCCACAAGATAGCAATGCACCATTAACATCTTTGGTGTCTATAGGCGATGGTTGACTCTTTTCATCAGAAGAGCCATCTACTACTAATTATATAAGAAAACAAGCATTGACGTTGTGGCGGCAGGAAAGGGAAATGTATTGGTACGAGACTTTTTTGTACAAAAATTACCACTAAATAAGCACGATTTTACCAACCATCTTCCAATACATACTATTTCACGATGCTATTTCGATGCTTAAGAAATTTTATAGAATTTATCAGGAACAAGAACATTCTTAATATATTACGATATAGCTGTGTATGTACGTACCTGATTTTTTTATTTTACTAGCAGGTTGAATACTGTAGTCTAGAGCTTCTATATCCTTAAGGAGATGTTCTTTTTGTTTTTCATTGTTGCCTAGCAGCCTTCCAGCTAATTCGTACGACACTTTAGCCCTTGTACTTTCGCCAGCACCTAGAAATATATATTTTTAATTTTATTGGAAAGTTTACAGTTAAATTTATAAATAGAAAACTTTATTAATTTATCTTGTCTTTTTTAAAAAAAGCGTAAAGGTATAATTTTTACAGAATAAAAAATATAGACCCAATTCAGAAATCAGAATTTTATATAAAGTTTTAGCGATTACATATTGAACATCCAATTATCTTTCACACCTTTCATGAGACGTGTAATAATACTACTTCGTTTCTATTGAATTTATATAATTTAGCCTAAGAACTCCTCAAATTGGGTCTATCATAAAAGCCGTTCTCAACTTACGTCACTTACTCATTTACCTTCCTATCAATTTAAGTCTTCGCAGGTGGAGATTACTTGAAGATAATAAATAAAAGGGTATATACATTCCAGCTCCTTGCGAGATAAACAGAGTAAAGCTATAGATGAACACTTTTATACCAATTTTAATAAGCCACGTCAACTACGAACCATCAGTTTTGTTGTCTGGCGGAAAAGGTAGTAAAACTAATTGCTGCCTTTGGCGATAATCAACTGACAGCAGCAGTGATATAATTTTGTGAAACTTTGTGTGTTTACTTACTATTAGAGTCCGGGGAGCTTCTAAAATTTTTTTGATATAAAAAACTAACCAACTAGGTCACCCGAGCTGTCGTGATCTATGAAAACATGCAAGCAGTGCTGCATTTTCTATGAAAAGGCACTACATCGTTCAATAAAGCTTTTTCATTACTTTATAAATTCATTCCATTACCGCTCATTACAATTTCATTCCACGCCACAGTCCCCTCAACAAACTCCCTTGAGAGAAAATTTTCTTGTCTTAAATTATTTATTGACGAGTTGTTTTATTATGGCCCAATACTATGGATAAATATTCACTGTGTGTATAGCCGTCAACCTTTGGGCAGTTGGGATAAGGAAAATAAACATTCTGCTTTATGAACCAGCCGCTTTAGTTTAGGAGTTGCTGAAGTTATCTTGGGAGTAGCACATTGATCAAATAAATATATTCCATAAATTGCTAATTCAAAAACTTTGTACACCTATTTACGAAAATTACGAGAATGGAGGAACATCATTATAATATTAGGGATAGCAACAACATTACATCTTTGATGTTACGCATTGTATATAGAAAAATAATAGCATTCATTAATATAAATTTAGAAACCCCCACATAATTTTACCCGTGTTGGTCCGGGCTCCTTTGAAGAATAGACTACGTGCCGTTCTGCCAGGCAGGTCGTAAAAAGGATCGATTGGCTATACATATGTCTCTATCGAGTTCCGTAACGTCTTGCCCGGATATTTGCTACCACCAACTTATCTATTCCCTCTGCAAAAGCGTCAATGATTGTCATTGTCGTATTCCGGTTTAAAGGTTAAGGTAGCCGGTATTCTTATGTGGCATTGCCATCCCGCTACATTAACATCTTTGGTGTCACTGGCGATGGTTTCTCTTTCCATCAGGAACGCACACTCGTTGTTTGCTATCTAATTATATAAAAAATCTGTAAACCGGTTGACCCTGCAGGAAATCCCTGAAACTTCCCACTAAATTGAAGCATTTTAAGCTCAAAAGAACAAAAAATATACCTAAATATACTTTTTTTTCAGAGTTCAAAAAATCTAAATTTTGTTATAAATGAGAGTAATTTCATTTCTGAAAAACTGTATATTTTGGAAACAATGATAATGGCATTTAACGCAATTTTTGAGCTCTAAAATGTTGTTGTCAAAGAAAAATTTAAAAAATGTCATCATTGATAAATCCCGAACGGATATACCGATTTAATCCGATTTACAAACGGTATGTTGCGGTAAAAAACTTTACATAGAAGAGCTGACTAGATTTTTAAATAAATCAGTGTATTAGCCTACAAGTTATTTTAAAAATATGAAGTAGGTAAGTTTGCTATGAATAAAATAATTTTAACTGGCTTGACGTGGTCTAGGGGTAGCCTATTCGGCTCAGAGCATGAGGTCCCTGGTTCGATCCCCTGGTCGGGCAAAGTGTTATTGAGGTATTTTCTAGATTTTTTCGAAAATTTAATCCTCAGTAGAGCTAGGAGTCTGGCGGAGTAGTGTATTACCACTCCCGTGCCTCGGATGAGCAAGTTAAACTGTCGGTCCCGTTTATCGCTAGAAATAGTCGATAATCGTTAACATGTCGGTAAATGTCGGTAAATGAGGATCATCACTTATCTTGACAACCGACAAACTGCTGATACGCGGTGAACTGGAAAGTCTATAGACGTTCGGTTTACTGTGCCGACCCGCGAGGGAACCGGGCGTGGTGATACTTAAGTATATTAATATTATAAATGCGAAAGTTTGGATGTTTGGATGTTTGGATGGATGTACCACCATACGCGAATGGTGAAGTACGAAATTGAACACTGTTAAAGTTTACATTGCGGAGGGCCGCAGAAACCTAATATTTTTAAATATAATATATTAGAAATACATTAAATTAATAAAAATAAGCATTACACGCACTAACTTCATATGACATACATGATAACACATGTTCACTATTCTCTTTTAGTTAACAAACTAGAAGAGATTTTATTGTTTAGTCTATGGTCGAATTTCGGACACGGGCGATAGCTAGTAAAACAAAATGAGTGAAATTGTTCTAAGAAACGCAAAAATCAAACTAAAATGTTATTGAAATAGTTTTTACGCTAGGCTACGTCCGAATAGACAGGTTACTTGCTTAGCGCCTGGAACCTAGCTAACCACCTAGTGAGTAAAACTGACGTTCTAGAATGTTCGCGATAGACCGCACTGCTCGCATGGCGTCTAGCTAATTGCTTAGCGACCTATAGAACTAAACAAATGTGATGGTTTTTTGTCCGAGGCGAAAGGCAACAGACACTAAGCAAGCCGCCTGTCTGTGTAAACCGTAGCCTAAAGGGTTTCTTGATGCTACCCGTGACAGATAAAAAGATCATAAGCTATAAATATATGTAAATATGAATAACTATTCAATTCCACATACAGACTAAACAGAGCCGATACAGACAAAGATAGCTTATAAACTAAGATTGACAATTCATACGCAACGGTTGTCACTTTTTATCAAGAGAACCATTTTGCTTACACGCTATCGCATAATATCAAAATTCTTAACCTTTGCAGTACAATTAAGAATTATAAAAAATCGATGTTTTTTTAATAACATACATTACCTTTGTAACAATGTCCCATTCTCCAATAATATTGCGCTCTCATACGAGCCGGAAGACGCTCTTTTAGTGCCAGTTTCAAATCTTCTAAAGCAGCTTTCGGTTGATTTGATTTGAGAAGAACTTCAGAACGGAGCCATAAAGCCAAAGCCAGCGATACTCCATTATCGAATACTTCGTCACTACCTATAAATGTAATTTCGCATAAATAAGTAAATTATAATATAAAGGAAAATTACACAATCAATATAAGCCTCAAAGTTGGTTATACCTGAAGAAAAATTATTTTCTTCTAGTATAACAAAATATTTTGATATAAATAAACAAATAATAAGTATATTCGTAGGTATAAAATACTTAAATATCTACAATATTATAATTGATCGTAATGGTAAACTCAAAAATTTTTTATCCAATTTAAAAAATTGTTTCACCTATGAAAAGCAAAAATTTTCATAAGTAACATAGGCTAATTTCGGTATCAATGATCCGTCATTCGTAGCAGTAAATATAAGCAATTCACTAAATAATAACGAGGCGTTCCACAAGTTTTTGGACCACTTAGTAATGTGACATATAAAGGAATAGGTCAGGATTACGCCTCACCAACTTACGTATTTTTATTGATGTAGGAGCCGGTCAAAGGAAGGGATGTTTGTAGTACGCGCCGCGCGGAAAGGAAAACGCAAAGAATAGCTAGTATTTAATAAAAACCCAAAAACACAAACACTTATTATCATCATTCATCACACAAAATATGCTTGTCCCTGTTGGGGAGCGAACCCGAGTCTCCTTTGGGTCGTTATCGTTAGACGTACAGAGTATATTCTCTTCTTATTTCCCTTAGGGTGTGCGCTAGTTGAATTCCGGCCTGAGAACAATTTTGATCTCTTTTTTTATTTACAAATGAGACCTTGAAACTGGGTACAAAATAAGATGAGACTTAATGAAACCCATTTACAAGTACGTATAATCATTAGTCAGTACCATAACCCTGAATATTAGATTTATAACAAAATATATATTCGTCCGTGAAATGTTGCATAACTCAACCTGAACTCGTTAAAACGTTCATTTGTGTCCAATTTGTTCCTAATTAGGAGGTACACGTTGATGCTTGCATAATCTTCTTATATTAAAATAGCAACCTACGTTTAGCAAAATTTGGTACTCTAGATATATTATATTCATTTTAAAAGGTGAAACTTTTTTATATTGTAACTATAGAATTGAAACCTAATTTAAAAATCAAATATCTGTCCTGTCCCTTGTGTTGGTCCGGGCTTTTTTGTCACTATCGTCGTTCATATTAGGTAAGGGCTAAAACCTAATTGCGTTAGTGCCCTTGGAAAAATTTGGTTGCGAAAATTTAAATTTGGGCTAATTTATCTGTGGATCTGTGAGTCTTTTCGTTCTGTATTAGATTTTACAATTTAAGTGTGTAAAATTAATCAGAAAACTATTTCAATGGTGAATCAATCCAATATGACTTAACAAAATTCTAAACTATTGGGCTTGTTTGGGCTTTTTGTTTCAGAAGGCACACGGTGATCTTTCCCAGGGGGCACACGGTGCGGCCGCGAGCAAAAAGGTCGGATCGTTCGAATAAACGAGTATTTTGATCAATCGATCGACAAGAAATAAAACGAACAGTAAAAATGTTTTTTCGGGCGATTGTTCTACGGGTACGTCATTTAAAAAAAATGACGTAGAACATTTTTGTAAACCAATGATTTTTTAATTTATCACTTCCAATCGAAATATGCAATATTAACGATCATCTTTTCTTTTCAATAGTATATTCGATGTGAGAGAAAAAAATACATTGGTTTAAAAACTGATTTACTACTATTAGACCGGGGTCGATCCATCTGATATTAATTAAACTCAAAAGAAAATAATAGTAAGATGAAACACATTGAAAATGGAAGAAAATAAAGCCAAAATAAGAGGAACAATAAATTACGGGCGATTTGAGTTCGGGAAGTGTGAGGAGGGGGAAAACTTTGAAGAGGGAAAAACGGTTTATCACGATTTTTGGCAAAACTATGAGTCGTTTTTTATTTTTATATCCCAAAAAAATAGATTCTTTTTTCACAAAACTTAGGAAATAGTTGCTTTATATATCCCAAATACACTGTAATTTTTTTAATTTAAACTATTAATTTTTTTCTCCTTATTTTGACTTAATAATCATAATTTTCAATCGGAAAATCGTCAAAATATTTGATTTTTGTTTTCTTCAGTATTCTGACAAAAACAAAATTGATATTTTTTTTAATTCATCAATGTATGGAAACTTACAATTTTTGAATAATCAATGGGTAAATTTTAATAAACAGCTTAAAATTTTGATGAAAAAATAATTTTCAAATCCGAGTTTTTTCATTATTTTCTTTTTTATGTGAAAATTCCCAACAGGGTTGTATATTTTTTGATACCATCAGAAAGCAGAAATTCCAAGAAAAAAACTAATATCGATTTTTTAAAACATTAGATATTTTTTAGAAACATTAAACATTGTAATGTTTTAAATAAAAAAATTACAATGTTTTTGGGATACAAGAAACAACTTTTTACCAAGTTTCTTAAAAACAATCTTTTTTGTAGGAAATAAAAATAAAAAACCAAGAAGTCAGTTTTCAAATTTTTCGTATGTTTTGAGGTTTTATGAAAAAAAGCAAATACAAAAGTTGTAGGTCTTCTTATTGCCGATAGCTTTGCCATTAAACTTCGATAGGACCGGTGATAAACCGGTTTTTCCCCCTTCGACCCTCCCCTCCCCCTTAAAACTTAACGAACTCAAATCGCCCGTAATTTATTTTTCCTCTTATTTTGACTTAATTTTCTTTCTTTTTCAATGGGTTTCATCCTACTATCTATGATTTTCTTTTGTTTCAAAAATTATCTACCCTAACCTATATTAATATTTTACACTCTTTTTATTTTAATTATTATCAATTTGAATAAATGTAAAAATGTCCAAAGCTCAGTTTGTAATTGAGATATTGATTTTAATTGTGCGCTTCTAAAAATTATTAAGATCAACGAAGAATTTTTTATTTATGTCAATAAATTAAGTAATTAATACAAAAAGTTTGATCGTCCTGAACTGCATATTTCTTATATTAATTGGAGATGTTTTCTCTTGTCTATAGATTCCTCAAAATACTTGATTAATCGAACCAACCTAAACTTATTCGCCTGCCTTGCACCTTCTGGAAATAATGGGTAAAACAAATCCTTTTTTGTTCAGGAATTGTCGTTAAAATTTGCGGCGAAGATACAGTACCCGGCGATAAATATTGCACATCGACCTTTGGAAAGAGACAATCGGCTAATTTCGGCTTCGTAGAGCGTTATCTCTGTCGCACAAAATACAAACAATCCGGTACCTATTAGGAGCTGTTAAAACAAGTGATTTGCTTCTTTTGATATTTTTATTCTTTGTATAAAATACACTAATTTTTCTATAAGTGATGGCTTTAGGTTGGGGTAAAATAAAATAAAAAAAACATTTTTACATTATGTTTACGTATTTAATTATTTTGGAACATTACAGCTTTAGTGTACATAATAAACACCATTATACCTATTGCTAAAATGAGACATTGCAATAAAAATAATAATAATTCTAATTCTCAATTACTTCCATTTCACTATCTGTGCTCTCAAAGAGGTCAATATCACTGTCACTATCAGCCGTATTTATTACTAATCTATCAGTGTAATTGTCTAAACTGTGTTGAATGCTTCTATATTCATTCTCACATTTGATTGCATGATCGCAAACCTTTTTCCACTCTTCAGCGCCGATCATGTTTACTTTTTCAGTCAATAATGTTTTTACTGTAGTTAAGTTCATACCCACATTTCTAGAGGCTACATAGCCTTTCAGTTGAGACCATCGCCGGGTACTGTACAAAAAAAATTACACTGTACTGTACTGTACAAATTCTTTCGGAAAAAGAGGGAAACCTTTACGAGGTCAGTCACGTGAAATTATCTACAATGTTTATAAATACTTTGTAAGCGAAGCTGATAGATTTAAAAAAAAAGTAGATGAAAATGTAAGTTGTTATTTTAAGAAGATTCAAGAGCGAGTTGCAAATGCCACTGGAATTTCAAGAAGAACTTTGAACAATATATTAAACGAAGTCAGTACTGAAACACATTCGACTGAAATTAAGTTCAGCACTCCAAAAAAAGGGAGTGCAAAAAAGCAATTTCGTTTGGATATGGACGATTTTGATTACGATGTTGTTCGAAGAATGGTGTATGATTTTCACTTACGATTTAATGAACTGCCAACAATAAAATCATTAAAGCTAAGTTATCTGAAGCTATTAATTACAATGGGTCTGAAAAAACATTGAGAAAAATACTTCATGACATGGGATTTCAGTTCACTAAAATGGAAGATAATCGAAAAATTCTAATGGAAAAGCACGACGTTAGTCTCAAACGAATGGAATACCTTGATAAAATACGCAAATTTCGCGAAACAGGAAAAAATATCGTCTACATGGATAAGTCATATATACATGCATCCCACACTAAAAGGAAATCTTGGAGTGACGATAAGAAAAAAGGAGTAAAAAAGCCAATTTCAAAAGGTCAACGTTTGATAATAGTTCATGCGGGAAATGAAAAAGGCTTTGTACCCGGTGCTTTTTTAACGTATAAATCCACGGACACTACAGGTGACTATCACAATGAAATGAATAACGATAACTATGAGAAATGGCTGGTTAACCAATTAATCCCAAATATACCCAGTGATTCTGTTCTAGTTATCGACAACGCACCCTATCACAACAAGTATGTTGAGAGACCCCCCAACTCAAACACCATTAAACGGGAAATGATCAACTGGTTAAACAGACATGAAATTCCAGTTGATCCAAAATTAACAAAAACCCAGATTTACGCTATTATATGTCAGCACAAGGAGAGGTATACAGAGTTTTCTGTGGACAAAATACTTGCCGAACATGGGCACACTGTGTTGCGATTGCCACCATATCATCCGGATTTTAATCCAATTGAAAATATATGGTCTCAACTGAAAGGCTATGTAGCCTCTAGAAATGTGGGTATGAACTTAACTACAGTAAAAACATTATTGACTGAAAAAGTAAACATGATCGGCGCTGAAGAGTGGAAAAAGGTTTGCGATCATGCAATCAAATGTGAGAATGAATATAGAAGCATTCAACACAGTTTAGACAATTACACTGATAGATTAGTAATAAATACGGCTGATAGTGACAGTGATATTGACCTCTTTGAGAGCACAGATAGTGAAATGGAAGTAATTGAGAATTAGAATTATTATTATTTTTATTGCAATGTCTCATTTTAGCAATAGGTATAATGGTGTTTATTATGTACACTAAAGCTGTAATGTTCCAAAATAATTAAATACGTAAACATAATGTAAAAATGTTTTTTTATTTTATTTTACCCCAACCTAAAGCCATCACTTATAGAAAAATTAGTGTATTTTATACAAAGAATAAAAATATCAAAAGAAGCAAATCACTTGTTTTAACAGCTCCTAATAGGTACCGGACTGTTTGTATTTTGTGCGACAGAGATAACGCTCTACGAAGCCGAAATTAGCCGATTGTCTCTTTCCAAAGGTCGATGTGCAATATTTATCGCCGGGTACTGTAGATAAACTTTACATGACTAGTGTTACCCACATGATATACTACTTTGAAAATCAATATGTCGATTATGATATTATGCAGAACAATTAAAAAGTGAAACTCAAATTCTGACCTATAACTGCAATTTACTGCTAAAATAACAACCTTTCGTGATTTTTCCATAGAACAAATTTTGTAGAGGGCATACTAGCGCACAATTTTTATACTAAGCATCTTTCAGTCATCTTGTTGGTCCGACCCCCCTTTGAAGAACGGACCATCTGCCGTTCTGTCAGGCAGTTGTTAAGAGGCGAACGATGGGCTATGTGAGTCATTACCATTAAGGTTACGAGGTAGTAGAGTTCTATATTGTCTCAACCCGTATCTGGTTCAATTTACCTAATATGATATGTCTTAAATATTTACACACACAACAATATCGTGATAAAAATATCCGGTGACTTTGGACGTTCTGTATTTTTTTGGCGCGCTGTATGCGTTTAAAACGCCTAGTTTATGGTCCATAAAGCTAACAATAATTTCATTGTGGCTGTAGTAATTCTTCTCACTCGAGGCAACTTTCTATAGTAGTTCATGATTTATCGCAAAAAATGCATTTATCTATAAAAGAAAAAAAGCAAATATAACACAAAACAAGTACTTTGTATAGCCGGTTCCAGAGGGACGCTGCTGAACCGCGTGACCACCGCCTTACCTATATAATATTAGCCGCAATGACGCTAGTGCTTGTCATTGTCGTGTACCGGATTGGAGGGTAAAGTTGCCGGTAAACTTATGCATGTGGCGTTAAGACCTCGCCACAAGGATAGTAACGTACCATTAACATTTTTGGTGTCTATAAGCGGCAGTTGTCTCCGTCAGGAGTGTCGTTTGCTATCTTATAATATAAAAAAGACTGGTTCCAAGAAAAAATATTCAAAAAAGAGTTCTTTTTGTTAATTTTCCTTGTTACAAACAAGGGTTCTGTCAAAGCCAAATATGACTCGAATATACTCTTAGCATATTCATGTGGTCCATACTATCTACAAAAAATATGGTTAGGCGTTTGCTTCTTAGAGATTAGAAATGAGGATGAGCATTAAGGCTTACGCTCGTTTCGACTGTACTAAATATTGTTCAGCCCATGTCCGATACCTCCATGGCTCTTAAGTCTTTGATAATATTGGATGTTTGCTGTATTGAGTAACCTGTTTGCTTAGTAAGCATATCTATATTTGAGCAATAACTGAGGATACAATTCTCTTTCGAGCATAGGCAAGAAAGGCTACCATATGTGTTTAAATCAAAATCGGCTTTTATAGAAAACACTAAAAAGTGAAAAAAATAAGTTTGCTGAGTTAATCATCATCCAACTCCCCCCCAAACCCCTCCGCATCCCGTGTTATCAAAAATAAGCAAAGTGAAGATCCCCCGCTCCTTTTAGTGCTTACGTAATACTAGAATTTCCCTAGTTACTCGTACAATATTACTTATTTAGAATCTCCAAGTTTCTGGACAATATTCTTTTACGTTTAATATGTTTTATTCAAATTTTAATGTTCGAAACGATGTCCTTAGAATACCAGTTAAGATGGGGAGCTTTGCTTTTTTTTGGATGGAGCCATTGTATTGTAATGTTTAATTAGCGAAGCAACACTAGACGATAATCACTACGCTCGCGCTGAGTCAAACGGAACGTTGTATTACACGAATTAGTTCTCTGTCCAGCCCCCCTAGACAAGTGGCAAACGCTCAGTAACTATTCAAATATTACGCTTTGGCGATATTTAGGCCAAATTGGTAGCCAAGTGGATCATGGCTTGTTCAACGTTCGTTCCATACGAACTTTACGAATTATATCGAATATTGTCTCTGAATTGACGGTAAACGTCACTTTGAAGTATTATTTTTACCGAGGTTATAAGTTTTATTTATATGAAAAGTGCATTAAAAGCAAAAAAGACTTGCCCCCCAAGATGTGGCATCAACGTTAGTACAATAGAAAGAGAAATTTATGGATTTGTCATAAGCTGTTGACACGAGCGTAAACGAATTTGTAATTGGTAGCCAAGTGTCATTCGTGAAACGAAACGTCATATTGCATCGATCATTTTTGTCAATTTTCGTACAAGACCGTAGCCAAGTGGCACTTTTGACAAGCAAAATAGTAGCGAATTATTCGATAATCAGCGAACGCTAGAACCCTGCAGATTACGCTTAAAATGGCGGTTGATCACTATTATTCAATCAGCTGTTCTAAAGCGTGGATAACATCTGTGAGAATTTTTGATAATTTTAATGTAAAATTAACGCAAATTAAGAAGGCTTTTGGTGGCACATTATTAATGGTGCTTTGATATCCTTGTGGCGGGGGGGGGGGGGGGGGGGGGTATTAATGTCACATGCATACATTTACCGGCTACCTTACCCTCCAAACCGGAACACGACAGTAACAAGCACTGTTGCTATTGCTGCAGAAATAGGTGGGTCAGTGGTATTAGACCCGGGCGAGACAATGCAGAACCCTACCACTTAGAAGCCACAATACTAGTGACTCGTTTACCCAATTGTTCGCTTCTAACGAACTGCCTAGACACATTGTAAGTAGTGATAGGTTTGCAAAATGCTGACAATGTCTTAATGATGATAAATATAATATTTCGTCTTTAAATATTTTACAGACACTATAAGTTCAAGTTATAAACACTATATTCTTGTTACAACCCTTGTATTTTGTAAATTTAATGAAACAAAGAAAGATAGTTTATTTTTCAGTGTAGCAATAGATTTCGATCAATTTTACATTTCTGTAAATATGTATGCCAAAAAATACGTAAAAAAGAAGTTTTATATGTTCAGTTTTGCATATTTTTGTTCATTTTTAATAATAAATTTATCATCAGCTTTCATAAATCTGAAACATAAGTTTTAAAATGTGACTATTGATAACATTTTGCACAATTCTACGTTCACTTGTAAGGTAGGTAAAGAGGATTTACTTAAAATATGTTAAAACAATCAAATTTGATAGCAATGAAGATAAATACATAAATCTTGGTGACAGTATTTAATTTTATAACTCTTTAAATTGGTAGTCCGTAGTACTGACAGAGTTCAATTAACATGTTAGCTATATAGAAACTTACGGCATGACAGTAATTAAGAAGAAAAGATAGTATATTTTATCTTATTCGCACTCACGCGGTACATACAATCAAAATTGAATCAGATATAGCGACTCTGTTCTTATTTTTATTATATTCAATTCAGAGACAATATTAGATATAATTCGTAAAGTTCGTATGGAACGAACGTTAAACAAGCCATAATCCACTTGGCTACCAATTTGGTCGAAATGACGCCAATGCGTTATATTAGAATGAACAGAGAGCTCGGTTGGCGGTCAGAGCGTGCGCAGGACTTAGAAAAATGTTGATGGAAAATTTCAACCCTATATAACACCCCTTTTTTGTTGCACCATTACGTGGAGGGGGTAAGGGACACCAACTTTTGTCAAGGTCACTTTGCTCTGAGTTAATTCCCCGTGGAGTTAGGGGATGAAAACCGAAATTCATTACAAAGGCGTCTGCGACTTAAAAAAAGAAAATGTATTGAAAACCCCCTAGTTAGGTTAGGACTCTTAAATTATGGCAATTTGCGTTCATTTTACTTTAAAATTATCAAAAATTCTAACAGATATTATCCACGATTTAGAACAGCTGATTAAATAATAGTGATTATCCGCCATTTTTAGCGTAATTTACAGGGTTCTAGCGTTCGCTAATCATTGGATCACCAATTTTGCTTGTCAAAAGTGCCACTTGGCTAAGGTTTTGTACGAAATTGATCAAAAATGATCGATACAATATAACGTTTCGTTTCACGAATGACACTTGGCTACCAATTACAAATTCGTTTACGCTCGTATCAACAGCTTATGTCAAATCCATACATTTTGTTTTCTATTCTCCTAGCGTTGATGCCACTTGTCTTGGGGGGCAGTACTATCCACTGCATTATATTATTATGTCAATACGGATTTTCAGTTTTCATTTGGTTTGTCATTCCAGCTACGTTATTAATTATTAGGCATAATATACATTATTGCAGATATTGTCAATCATTACCACATAAAACATATACATATAAATCATTACTATAGGGAAATTAATCTATTAATTACTTGTTATATTAAAATATTGTGTAAAGTTATGCTATTTTATAGTACACTAGCTGCTGCCCGAGACTTCGTTTGTGTGATCTAAAACATATCTTCTTTTCGCTTAGGTAGAAAAGTAGCCTATGCTTGTTTAAAATCATTTTCGAATTTCCTTGTAAATTAAATCGGTTTTGGGTTTCTACCTCATTGAATTGACATAGAAGTTTGAAAATGGTGGTAATTATGTGTTACTGTCTGCATGGTAGAGATGTAAAGTTATAACAAATTAGTTTGCCGTTTGTTGCTCGACCGCGTTTGGTACCACTTACTCTTTTTGCCGCAATAAGGTAGTAGACTATGCATGTGACATTTCGACCGTCCTACACGAATGGCAACGCACCATGAACATATTTGGTGTCTATGGAACATGGTTATCTCTTTTCATCAGAGAACTATTTGTTTGTTCACTATCCTGTGAAAAAGATCACATTTACACATACATACATAATATTTAAAAAATACAAGCATACCCTACCCATAGATATATCGCTTTAGGTTAGTTCCACGCATAATTTAAATTATACAACGAAGCATAAGTAATTTGAAAGTGGGTGGTAATGTGTTCTTACGAGCAAACTTCAGAGATTAGAATTGACATTATTTTACTTGTAGGCAATGCTTGTAGTTCAAATAATGTTGTATATTGTACAACTTCGTCACAAGGAGTCATGAAATAATTTAAACGGTTATTATCTAATACATTTGTATTTTTAAGGCGTATCTGAGAGCTTACTGAAAATGTAATTTGTAGGTATTATTTTTGGTAGACTAACTCATTACTAACGAATTCATTTTTTTGAAAAAAGACGATGTCTAGAAAAAATAAAAGATATTTTCATAGAGTAATGGGGTATATATGAGACTAAAATCAAATCCATTGATTTTTCAAAAATTTTAAATTAGTTTATGCCGTGTTTTTGAGATTTATGCTCGGTATGTAGTACATACTATTTCTAACCCCATCTATCTAACCCCATCGATCTAACCCCAAAGTAAGCAAATTATTTGCTTGTATTATGGGTGTTAGTCAACGATACTAATACATAGAAATACATATATAAATACTAGAATATATATAATAAACACCCAAACCCGGAAATACAAACATTTATGCTCATCACACAAATGCTTGTCCCCGTCGGGGATCAAACCCGAGCCTCGTTGATTGCGTAGTCAGGGTCTCTAACCACTCGACCAACGGGGCGGTCAATAGCTCGTTAGTGGTTTAATCGATTTATAGATAATTGTACGATATAAACATATTTTAGTTTAAAGGTATCTTTTTTTCTTCTAAAAAGGGTAAATAATTATGAAATATTGAAGTTAAAAAATACGACAGCTGTAAAATTCTCTATCTTGCAATTATCTACGCCTTAGAGGGATCAGAACTCATTTGAGACAGAAGGGTTAAAAATCACGAATTTAATTAAAAAATATTGAATGTACAGTTATTTTAATAACTTTTAGATGATAGCGTCACAAAGTATTTTGGAAGCAAAGTACTTTTACTCAGAAAAATAAAACATACTGAATGTCCAAAATTAGTAGTAGTTCTATATTTTTATGAACATATATATATATATATATATATATATATATATATATATATATATATATATATATATATATATATATATATAGCACTACAGAATAATTGCTGTAATTGTTACCGGGCATTGGTGCTCGAAGAACAGCTTGGCTAGCAAGAGCTAAACTCTTTTTATAATCGCCTTCTTCTAAAGCAGTCTGTGCCGCTAATCGCCTTTCATTAGACACCCTTGCATCTTTGCCTCGAAATAAGGGCTGGATTCTTAAGAGAACTTCTTTGAGAGGTTCCATTATCTGTAAAAAATATAAGTAGTAAATGTATCTATTTTACATAATGAATAAATATTTTTTATATCATAAGACAGTAAAAATCAGATGGAACTCCTAGTGGGAAAATTAAACCATCGCCTATATACATCAAAGATGGTAATGGAGCGTTGCTATTTATGTAGCGGGATGTTTATGCTATATACATAAGTTTACCGGCTAACTTACCTTTCCAATGACACGGCAGTGACAAGCGCTGACGCTATTGCGACATGAATAGGTAAGGCAGTGGTATCAGATCCGGGTTAATTGTTAGTTGTTACAGAAGCCTGCTGCATTATAAAAGTTTTTGGCAAATACCACGGGATCAGCTGATTTTTTCCGGGATAAAAAGTTGCCTATATGCTATTCCATCTACTTCTGTGTCAAATTTCATTTAAATCCGTTAAGTGGTTTTTGCGACATTGTGTAACAAGCATCCATCCAAGCATTCAAACTCTTGCATTTATAATATTAATATAGAATTAACTAAATACCGTTAGTTTACCATACTCACATAAATACCCGGAACTATAAAGATATACCTCTTCAGAGTTACGGGTAAAATTAATTTTCCAAATAATGCACTCATGATTAGCCTTTACTATTACACCCTGTTATGTGACAAAACCTATTCTATATCGGGTACATCTGTAATCCCGGGCAAGTAACATTTTCTGGTAGAGTACGGCTTATTTTCAATATTTATTAAATACTCGTATTTAACAAATATAAGCTATTAAAATATCATCAAGCCGGGTTCCCTTGCGGGGTAGGCAGAGTAAACCGAACGTCTATAACCTTTCCAGTTCATTGCGATTCAATTGTTTGTCGGTTGGCGAGTTAGGTGGTGATCCTCATTACCATATTTACCGACATGTTAACGATTATCGACTAGTTCTAGCGATAAAGGCAGACTCCAAGCTACTACAGAGATTTTAGATTTTCGAGAAAACCCTTGAAAAAACCTCTTTTGTCCGACCTAGGGATCGAACCCGGGACCTCATGATCTGAGCCGAATAGGCTACCACTAGACTACGAGGCAGTCAACGGAAGTTATCAAATATTTAAAAAAAATTCGCCGTATTAATTGGAGCTCCTTTTGAAAAATGGAATAGAATCTGCTATTTTGCCAAGTAGTCCGTTCGTGGTAATTTTTTTAAACATAAACTCTTTATGCGTCAGTAGCGACCCGTCTGAACAGAGAAGTTGGTAGTACTATAACCTAATTAAACAGTAAATTTACATAAGGTATATTATATGTTTACATACCACCTTATTATTCAATACAGCTGACACTTTTTCGCCGTTAGGTATACCATCAAAAGTTTTCAACCAGTCGTCATCTTCAGCCAGTGTTACCAGTTCATCCGCCAAATTTTTGAAAAATCCCTTAGTATTTGAGTAAACTGTTGCGTCGCTACAGGTGCTTGCATAAGCTGGATCTAAGTCATCATACACGCGCGCCATTATGTACCTACAACAAATCTAATAGTTTTCAACCGACGAAAAGTGGAAGTTATTAGTTTGATATATACAGTGTGTGAAGGTGTACCGAAAAATTGAGAAAAAGTTATATTTTACGTGCTAGTCACGATTGCAATCCCTTTTTTTGTAGCGAACGGTTTTTTCTCATTTTCACGACACGCAATGTAAAACGTACATTGCCTGGACTCATCATGTCCGCGGAACTCTTCATCCGGCCGTTTTTTTTTCTATTACAAATTTCATTTTAATTTAAACTTTTACTAGAGTTTAAATTAAAATGGGGCTACAAATTAAGCCCGCACTAAGGACGCGATATCCTTTTGCGCGATATGTGGAAAATAATACATTGCCTATTTTGTGTATTTCCTTAAATTTTAGTATTTTTAAAATAGGCATTGTAGGGTATTAGAAGACATCAAATTATTCAAAATCACGGTGAAAACAACTTCAAATAAATCAAGAATTTCTCACACAAATTTCCAACTGTTTTCATCTCAGAATCATGTTCCAAACCCATGATTTAGATTTTCGATAGACCGTCTTTTATCGTGTCGAATAAAAAGCTAAGGCTTAAATATTGTATTTTATCGTGTCGAATAAAAAGCTAAGGCTTAACTCTGGAGTGATTTTGTTTCATTGGTAAGTATCATAGCTCTGTATTTCGGGGTGTAAATGCAAGCGACGCTGACAACCTAAGAAATTGCCTTTAAAGGCGTATCCAGTTTAATCTGTGGTAATAATAGATCAAGAAATCATAGTAAATTAAAGAAGTGTAATGTCTGACGAGTAAAATAAAGCTGAATAAGGTTGACTGGTAGAGAATGTCATGTAGCATTAAGTCCACCTCTGTACATGTTGTGTACAGAGGTGGACTTAATAAATTAAAATAAATAAATAAATAAAATAAAGCTCAATAAAATAATAATAAAATGTAGGACGCAATATAAATACTATATTCTAAAACATGTTATATAATAAAAATATATGATAAGGGCCTGTAAATGTAATGTAACATAAGTCGTAATGATGTTAAAGGAATAATTGCAAATAAAAGTCATAACTATAATAAATGATAAGCGCCAGTAGGTAAATGTAAACTAACACCAATTCGCCGAAGTCACTGTTAAATACAACAATTAATAAAGAACGTAATAAAGTATGATTAAATCGTTGCATAATAAATAGCACCGAGACTGAAAAGTTATTTTTTTAAAAAAACGACTGACTAGTATTCTCTAAAATTCATACATTACAGACTTAGCACGAATTATGTTTAGAATGATTTGTTATGATGTATGCACTGTATTTTATTTTACTTACTTTTGGATGGACTTTTTATTATTTTGTAATTAACGTGTGATCTGTCTCGGCTTCGCACGGATGTTTATTGATATACTGTAAAAATCTTTGAAATTCTCAGTTTTTCTACATAATAATAAGCGTGTATTATACACATAGACCTTCCTCTTGAATCTCTATTGTTGCCTTTAGCGAAAACTGCATTAAAACGAGTTGCGAATTTTAAAAGATCTTAGCGAACATACAGTATAAGAGATTTTGTTTTATACTATGTAATGATAAGGAAGATAAGATAAAAGAAAAATTGTATGTATGTAACGACAGGTTTGATTTGAGAGAGCAATTCCAAAGTAGCCAAGAAGACTAGTGACGTTTATGCTTTTTATTTTTTAATTTATACTTCTTTATATATATATATCGCAGTGAAATTGTCAATACCGTTAGATTATAATCTACCTAATTGATATTATAATTTAACTGCTAACTTAACCTAACCAAATTATAAAATCCCTAGGTAGATTATAATCTAACGACTATTATCTGTTGCCAGCGACTTCGTCCGCTCGGACTTCGTTTACTCCGCACAGCACCTGGCCGCTAGGTGATAGCGTGATAATATGTAGCCTATATGTTGACCCGACCTGTTAGTAATATTTATGCAAAATTTGAAGTAAATCCATGCTACTTTTTGAGTTTATTTCGGACATACATACAGACAAACAGACAAACAGATAGACAGACAAACAGGCAAATAGACAAAAATTCTAAAAACTATATTTTTGGCTTCGATATCGATTGTAGATCACGCCTATATATTCTTTTTAAAAAATATTCAATGTACTGTTTTGACTTTCCTACGATTTTATTATATGTATAGATATTGCCGCCTGGTAGAACGGCAGTTGGCCTTTTTTTCAAAGGAGCCCCGGACCAACACGGGGAATAAATATAGTGTTGAATCAACCAATAAAGAAGGACAAAATATACTTTATAATATTATAATAATTTTTAAATACTGTATCCCGATTCGCTATAGCTAATGTATATTTTCAATTAAATTTGCCCAGTCGTTTGAGTTGTGTGTTGTTAGAACCTTCAGCCAAACAGTCATCTTATTACCTATACCTATATAAAAATTATTTATATAAATTATTTCTATATGAAAGTTTTCAAGTTGATTCACCATTAAAATAAAATTATTTAGTAGGGGGCACGCAGTAGTACAAAATGTAAATAGGAAAACCTTAGTACACGGAAGTCATTTTGTATTGTAAAGACTGTAAACAGTGGGTATACTATATTGACAATCACGTTAGCATTTATTTATATATTTTATAAGATGTAAGGACTCAGCATAATAAGAAGAAGTCTCAATTATTTTATACGGCAAATTACTTTAAAGGTTAATAGCGCGATTCCGCCACTAACTTAACCCGTCCTAATATTGCATAGGAAAGCTAATAGTGTAGAAGATAATTTTCCCTAAGAGACAAGACCAACTTGGAGGCCCAATGATGCGAAATATCAGAAAGATATTGACAGTTGAGATAAACACATTCTCGTATGAATGAATGAATGAATACTCTTTATTGCGCACCAAATTTAACAAGACAGATTATGTACAATACTTATAGCTTATAATTATGTATATAGTGAGTACACACCATTCAGAAAATATATCCCCACTCCTAAAGTACTTTTTTGTCGTATTGATTTCATAGATAGGTACCTACATATTTCACTTCTAAAGTTGTGAAGCTTTCGAATATTCTTTCTAACGATATCAGGAATAGTCCCTTTGATTTTTTCCTTTTTCTTTTCAATATCTGTTATAACTTTTCTTATAATAGATATTTAAATTTGTTGCTTAATCTGTTGAAATTAAGATTGGCTGGTTGTAATACCATGTATTCTCTATATCTCTGAGGTAGGAATATACCAAGGTGTACCAAATATAATATATGTTTGTATTATTATGTACATAAGTAAAGCTGGTGAAATGTTATTAACATTAATTTATTTCTAATGTATATTAAAGAAAAGTATTAGGCACTGCACTCCTGCACTTCTCCGCAATGTAATCTTTAACTACGCTTTTCATACTTGATCGTTCGTGTGATTAGTGTAAAAAAAGCACACAGCTTTTGCTTATCGTATTAATATACTATAGATAAGTTAAATTATCTTTAACGTAATAATAATATAAATAACGTTCATCTTGATGGAAGAGGAGGAAGAACTAGAGTTTAATCTAAAAAGTAACCTATAGTTAGGTATAACATTTTAATGTAGAAATAAAATAGTTGTTAAGTAGGCAAAAGTGCCTATTCGATATTCGTCTTTTCATTGTCATATTATGTTCTATAGGTAAACAATTCATGTTTAATAATATGAAAGGTGAAAGCAAAAAAATTCACACATTCTACAGTTCCACTATCTTATATTTTTTAAATATATTACATTTAACAAATAGTTTTTTGACTATTTTCTATCTATTTTTTATATTATTATCAATTCCTTTCCGCTCATTAATTGACTTATAATATCAAAGCAGCTATAACATTCCATTCCTTTAGCTACAAATTTAGGCGAAGTTTGTTTAATACCTATATCAACAGAAAATGGAATTAATTTACACCGCAATAACATTGTCAAGAGTTTCATCATCGATAACCTCATTTTGTAATTTGCATTAGGTTGATTCCCCGGACAATTCTACAAATTTCGCACTCTCGGTTCATGTGAATGTTACGAGATGCAAATTGGCATAGTAATCATATTTTGGATTATTGTTGTTTCTGTGTAGTAAAACACAAAATATTGTTAATAATTAATTATTCATTAAACAAAACAGTACCTTTATATTTGCGTCTGATGAACTTATCGAGCCGCCCGACTAGTCGGAGTGTTCACGAGAATTTTCTAAAATTAAACATGGCGCCGAATATTTGCTGCCTATGAGTGTTCTATTTTTATTATTCAAAACATTTAACACAGCGCCATCTATCCACCTTATTGGACAGAATATGTAAAATGGACATAAAAAGTCTTTTCTATAACATTTATTTTCTAAGTATTCAAAATAACAAGGTTTCCTGACTTAAAATTTCAAAACAAATTATTATAAGAATAAAAATTTACTTGCTTTGATATGTAGGAAGGACCTTTATCAAAAACTGATATAGGTACAATGTGAATATGGAAAGATGTACTCCGAATATGGAAGGACGTACATTTAGTTACCAGAAGAAAAAATAATTATGTTTGGATGTTGTCCAAGGGTGGTGTTAAGAAGTTGAGGCTTTAACAGAGACTAGCGATAGCCCTTTGGTCGAAATTCGATCACTTCATTTGACTATAGACCACACAATAAGATCTATTTTATTAAAAACAGACTTTTACCATAAACAAAATAGTTTATATATGTGTATATTAAAATGTGCGTCAAAAATAATGAATAACTGCTTAACAGCAAAGAGTAAACAATACTTAACGTCAAATAAACAATCGTGTGACTGCTCAACAATACCAATAAAATAATACTAATTTTCATAAATTTAATATGTTCGTAATGCATATAAAAATATTAGTTTTCTGAACTTACTCCCTAAATAAACTTTAAAACTGTGCCAAATTTTATCCTCCTAGATTCGCGTAATGTTCGTCAGAAAGTGGTACAAAGTTTTCGCTCCACGTAGAATTTAATGAGAAGACAATTCTGCCTCAGCCGTAATGTATGTCACTTAATATTCTCGTCTGAATCGTAAGGAATTTCGGAAAATGATATTTATTTTGATGATTGATCAGTTTTCTTGTATTTACATTGGTCGAGCTAGATTATAACACAAAAATCTATTGTTGCTAAAATTGTATACGGCACCATGATTTAAATACAAAAAAACCTTATTTATTTGATACTAGCTGACCCGGCAAACGTTGTTCTGCCTTTTTAACTACTCTTATTTTTTCTATATTTTCTCACCTTTTAAACCTTCCCTGGACTTCAACAATTAATTTAAAACCAAAATTTGCCAAATCGGTTCAGCTGTTCTCGAGTTTTAGCGAGACTAACGAACAGCAATTGATTTTTATACATATAGATAGATTTTCATTTTACATTATAAAGAGGAAAAATTTGATGGAACTCCGGGTCCAAAACTTATTTCATCTGTGGAAAATTACTCTATTCTGGGGTAATAAAAACTACTTTTACTCAACTAAGCAAAAGTGTCTTGAACGAAGTCGCAGAAAACAGCTAGTATAACATATAATTGCAACAATTATTATTGTATAATAGCTGCCGTTGACTGTCTGGAAGAAAACAGCTTTAAGCAAAGTGCCATGTTTCTCGCGTTATTTTATGATTTTCTCTTTTAAGCCTGCACTTATTTTTACAGCAATGCTGTTCAAATGATAGTTGCGAAGATGTATGTTATATCCAAAATAAGTACATTTTAAAATTCTCATATATTATGTTGTTTAAATATATTTCAGATCAAATGCAAAATAAAAAATCTAATAAAAACTAATAAAACAAAGTATGCCTGTTGGGTTTAAGAATGGTCTACCTTGGTATACATATGTAGCATTTTTTTAAGATACATATATTGTAGACATGGCTTTAAAAATTCCTTTTTTGTTACCCCGTATTCCGACTATACATTACTAAGCGGAAGTAACAAAAACAGAAGTAACGAAATTAAGCTTGTAGATACTCAAAAAAATAAATATCGGTTAAAACCCAACAGTTGAAAGAAGTATTTTACATCAATGTGTAGTGTATAAAATTATCTATTAATTATTATTAACAAAAATATTAGTGTAGTACTTCTTACCTTGTACACAGTGTAACAAAATCCAGAAATAATTTGTGGCAGTAGGCAGGGCACAGTGCTATCGCGGCTGTTGTTGAGACCAAAATGACATAAAAACAAAATTGCAGCGGGAAATGTTTTCAGAAATTGTCGCCAAGTGTAAAAAACTGAATAATATGGGGGTTTAATCTTTTGATTACAATAAGAATTCTGTTTTGGAACTTTTTATAGGACAGGATTATTTTTCTAAATAATCTTGTCCGATAAACTTATTATACTAAAATTATACTATAACTCAGTAAAACGTGTATTTCAAGAACTTAAACTTTCTTTTGAGACTATAAAATACATAGAGCTTCTTAGAATGTAATGAAAATAAATGAGTTCATTATTACTGCGGCGACAGTAGGACAAACTAATCTCCATACAATGAAAATTTTGTTTTATAGATTATTAAATTTTAAAATTAACTTATTAATTTGTTCACTGTTTTGAGTTTTTTTCTGGTAATTTAATAATATCGACGAAGTCACAGCAATCATGTATATTACTTAAAATACCACAGTAATATAATAATCAAATACAAAAAACTTGGAACATCAATATCACATGAGTAGATAAGGGGACTCTTTGTCAATATTATGGCTATGGTCAAATATTTTGAGAAATGCTCGTATACAGATTAATAATTTCATGTTCTAAATCCTACTGAAATCATAGCTAGGCTTATATTCGAAAATAGAAATACAAAGGGAATCTTAAACTACGATATGAATGCACGCCTTGCAGGAAAACGATTACAGGACACGTTGAAATTGAAGCGGGGCTTCTTTGTAACTCCACAAAGAAACCAGAATCTTTTGTGCGCAGTTACTTTAGTTTATATTTTTGACAATATTATTAAAATATATAGAAATCGCTTTATATTGATATGATTGATGAGCAAAGAACGACATTGAGCACATTTTACCCGCTTTGTCAGAGTTGGTGTACACAAACCAAACTTATTTCTAATTCCAAAAAAATGAATTAAAACCTGCCTGTTTGGTCCAGTGATAGGTACATATATACATACTGTCCTATAACCATAAGGTTGTGGGTCCGATTCCCACCGACCATGATTGCCATAATCGCCACGCTTAGCAGGTGCGTTTGCGATCGCAGTGTTAGTTGTAACCTATGGTTGTAACATTCCCAGGGAACGCTGCTGCCCATTCCCTGTTTTATTCCCTTGATCGTCTCTTACGACCCCCATGGGACGAGATAGAGTGGTGCTATTTTAACCTGGCACCACACGGGAATATAACTAAGCGGATTACTGTTACAAGCAGCGCCCAGCGCAATAACTAGCGCTATCAACAGAAGGCGACCGGAACTGACAGTTTAGCGTGCCCTCCGAAGGAAGGAATCATCTTGTCAGACAATGTTTAACTAAACTCCCCTATCCTAGCCTTACTGAGAACAATCTTATATATAATAATATGAACTATGTAATATATATGTCGCAGTGAAATTGTCAGTGTACCGTTAGATTATAATTTACCTAAGTGATATTATAATTTAACTGCTAACCTAACTTAACCAAACTATAAAATCCCTAGGTAGATTATAATCTAACGGCTATTGACAATTTCACTGCGACATATACACAAAGTGATTTTTTTTTCACTAAATGTGGGTCCCTCGTGGGAATCGAACCCACGATCTCTTGCTGATTCTTATTGCCTCATTTTACTTTAATTATTTTACATCTTTACAATTATCGATTATTTCTAGCGCTAATCGGGACCGACAGCTTTACGTGCTCATTCGAAGTACGGTAGTGGTACTACACAACTCCGACAGACTCCATGCTACTACTGAGATTTTATATTTTAGAGGAAATTTAAAATCTCAGTAGCAGTGACGTTGACTTAAAAATACATTTAAGAACATAATTGCGGCGTAACATGGTTTATTTATTTACTTTTATGCACTAAAATTGTACAATGGTTAAATTTAATGCCATAAAGGCATTCTCTGCCAGTCAACCCGCAAGTGGAGCAGAAAAATTTCAATGGGGGTGCAAATAAATATTTTAAATGGAAATAGGAAAAAGTATAATGGGCTAAACGGAACAAAAATGTAATAATTACTAGGAAATAGAAAATATAAATAGATACATATAACATATTTACATAAACATATATTAATAAACACATAATAGACTATACATATACATACATAGCACATATAATAAACAAAATATTTAACTAAGCAAGTAAGTATAACAAAAGTATTTAGTAATGTCTGTCTGTAGATAATTTCAATTTCTCTTAGATATTTTGTTGATAATTAACACCGAAAGCTAAGTGTTAAGATAATGGGTCATCAAAGCACGGCTGAAAGACCACTTAGAAGAGGACCTCCTAACGTCAAGTGGAAGAGAATTTCAGAGCTTAACGGCTTGATTAATAAAGATGTATAAAGAAAATCCGTTCGAGAGAAAGGGATGTAAAGAGAAAGATCATTATCAAAACGGAGGGAACGATCATGAGTGGTACACTGAAAGCAGAATTTAGATTTAAGGTAAGTCGGAATATTTGGGTCATTAACAATGGAATATAACATGCGCAGCATCCTAACTTCTCTACGTTTAGCTAAGGGTAGCCATTTAATTTTTGAACGAAAGAACGAAATATGATCAAATTTGCGTAAATTAAAAATAAAACGTATGCAGTTATTAAAGAGAATCTCTAATCTATTGAGTAGATACTGAGTGAGGTCTGAATAGCAAACATCAGCATAATCTATAATAGGAAGCACAAGGGCTTGTATTAATAAGAGTTTTGTACTCACAGGGAGAAAATTTTTGTGTCTATAGAGAGTGTGCAAGATAGCATTAACTTTTCGACAAATTTCAGTTATGTGTGGAGACCACGAAATAAAGAAAACAAGGGGAAATGAAGAGTGGGCGTGCCGCGTGCGTCACTGTTATGCGCTTTTACTCTAAATTGCCTTAGTGATACTTACCATATCATTAGGAGATAGTCGTCGTGCGAAAATCTATTATACACTGAATTATGCCGTATTGTGCCATCCTTGAATGCAGAAATGATAGTAGAATACAGATGATTAAAAATGGAGATATTTCATATCATTCGAAAGTACAATTTTCATTTTATTTTAATTAAATTCCTGATTTAATATAATCTCTAATGATATAATAGAAAGTCAAGCTAAAATCAGCCGTACACCTTACATATAAAGTTCATTTTAGGTTGACCTAATTTTTCTAGAAAGATATACTTAATGACAGTCATTACGTATATCGTTCTAGAAAGTTCTCTACTCAAATATAATCAACTGAAAACTACGGAAAAATCAATGCTGCCATCTATTGTAGAATAGCGAAACTATTACGATCTTAAGCTTCACTATTGTACAAATAGATGAGTCTATTTTGAATAGACTACAAAAGGACGTAAATACTCTTTTTTTTGTAGCAAAATAAAGTTTATTGTAACGCAGTTTGGTATATTTTTAAATGTTCTGTTTGTGTGTTTCGGATTATTGTTGCTTAAAATGAAAACGACCAATGAAACAATGTTTGCATTAGTAGTTTATATGCAATAATGCTTATTTTATGTGTGAGTGTGGCGATCGAGGTTCTGATACAAATGTTTGTACTTGCCAATTCCGTTGTTTTCTTTATTTCGTGGTGGAGACCAAGAAAGAGATGTGTCTAAAGTAAGACCAAGATTTTTAACAAATGACTGGAAGGGTATTACTAAGTTATTAAAAGTGATGGGAGAAATATTTTCCCAAGCAATTGTAGCCATTCGTCTTGAACTACCGAAGACGATAGCTTGGCACTTAGATGGATTAACAGTCACACCAAACTTAGTGGACCAATCTAACACATTCTTTAGGTTTAGGTTGAGACTGCCGACAGCACTTTCTAGATTCTCAACATTAGTTTGCGTATATAATTGTAAGTCGTCGGCGTATAAATGGTAAGAGCAACTTAAAAAAGGTACTATGAAATTAATGAAAAATGAAAATAACAGTGGGGAAAGAATACAACCTTGTGGAATACCAGCCTCCTGTAAACGCCAATCAGAGAGCTCACCTTTGACGCGAACGGCCTGATATCTATCCTGAAGGTAAGAGGAAAACCAGTCGCGCAGTCGGGGAAAAACTTAGGTGATCAAGAGCTGCAAGAAGAATATCATGATCAACGGTGTTAAATGAATTTGAAAAATCAATTAGGACTATTATAAGTAGATTAGATTCTTCCATGGCCATCCGGATATCATCAACCACTTTTAGGAGTGCAGTAGTAGTACTGTGGCCTGGCCGAAAGCCAGATTGAAATGGACTTAAAATGTCATTTTGAAAGGTATAAGTATAAGGTATACATTTTTCCGGAACATTCCCGACTACGCAAACGAAGTAATGTTTTTGGGTCAAGTGAACGAAGTCGCGGGCGATAGTTAGTATAAAAACAATTCGTAACCATTATGTACCGCGCGTACTCATATTTCACTTCTCAATTTATACTATGCTTGATACCGATAATATTTTATTCAGTATTATTCTAGACGGCTGTCCCCTTTACACACGTAAATATACAAACTGAATAATATTCAGTAAGTAAGGGCTCGCGAAGGATGACGATCACAATAAGCACATAGTATTTACATATTAAATAGTATTTTTATATAATTCTATAACACTATATTAACCAGAAAAAGATGCAATTAACTTATTTGTCTTATAAGGTAGCAAACAAGCAGATGACTTTCCTGAAAAGCATCGCCTGTAGTCAACGAAGATATTAACGCGTCATCGCGGCGTCTAAATGAGTATTAGACATGTGTAAGTAATGCGGGTGATGCATCACGCGTAATATCACTCGAGCGCGTGCTGTAACATCACACATTACTCGACTAAAATCAGCATCACACCGTCACACTAAACATCACGCGCGTGGTAGCAGTGCAGTAGCTCGCGACATGACTCGCAAACTCGCTCGAATCGAGCACTCCCGAGCACATCGCATGCACGTACGAGCGAGAACGAAATTTAGTCGCGTGCGATTTCGTATTTCGCCCGGTCAGGTGTCTTAGTATGTGATTTACAACTCTATTTTTGTCCATTTATTTCAAATTGCAATGCAAATATTGCGATATTTTTTAGTTTGTTTTCTAACGTGGTGGTTTTGACAAGACGCATCTTTTCTATCTTTGAAAAATCTCGAATTGGGTAACTAATGAAGTTGGGGGCTCCAAAGATGACAATTCGGCGAAGGAAAAATATTGATTAGAAATAATTAGTTTTTTTTTTTACTTTAATCGCTTGATTATTGTATGAGAAACACGAAAAAACTTTTGTTCTACAAATTCGATGGTCATTTTGGCAAGTCTTTCACCCTAAAGTTGTCAGAATTATGAGTTTTTTAAATTGATTAATAACAACCTCATTTTTCACAATAGCTTGACAATTATTGAAATATTTTGAGGGTAATTTAGTCCTACGTTTAAAGTGGATACTTAGATTTATTTACACTCATAAAATTTAGTTTTTACGTCTGCAATTTTCTGATTAATAACAACCTATTTTCAGGTTCTTCTTGTCGAAAACGATGTTTTAATTAAGTTTTTCCCACTACACTAAAAAAACAGGGAAATCATGATAAAAAATAATAAATTCAATTAAAAATAACGGTAAAAAATCTAATATGATTTTGTTCCGTTATTTTTAATTGAGAATTGTATAAGTGAATAAACATACATAAGGATATGTACATACACACACCTATGTATATATGTACATGTACACGATACTCTCACGTTTTTTTTAATTCTTAACATACGTTTCACGCTTACTACAAGCGGTTTGTTTCGTTCCAGTGGTTAGCTAATGCTATATTTAATGTTTTTATAATACTTTTTTGTATGAAACTAATATCGACTCGATCGAACCATACAAAAAATCACTAATATCGAATAGTGATTTTTTGTATGGTTGTTCATTGTAATTTTTTTTAAGTATACTTTACCAATAAATTAAAAAAAAAAAATTTGCAATAAAAAGAAGTAGAACTCGTAGTATGACTTCACTTTTTAGAAGCTCCTTCTCGCAACTTACCAACTTATTTTGCCGATTTCGGAAAATCAACTACAATTAAACAATAATACTAATATTAAAAGTTTTTATTTTATTTTTTATACTTTAATTGCAACGTTCGTATTTAACAGATTTTTAAAATTTTGCAAACCATTTTTCTGACATCCGATTGAGCTGTAATTTTGGCATACCTATGTGGCATATAATGTAAGTTTTGTAACAGTAAAATATAATTGTCATAGTCGATCTAACCTTTTAATGGAGCCTAGAGAGTTAGTACAGCTGAATCTGGGCTCATTAGTTTCAGTGTTAAGAGTATTTTGTTTAACTCGATGACAAGGGTCTGAACTCCGAAGAGGAAGTCGGAAATTGGTCATTGGAATTTACACATACAAAGTGCAAAGATATAATAAGATAGTCAAAATTGAGCTCATTTATTTTTGTGATAAGGATTTTTAAGCATTCATGATGACGTGGCGTGGTTTTATGACGAGGGTCTGAACTGAAGTGGAAGGAATGCAGTTGCTACTCGTAGATTCTAAGTGTTAAGATAGTCGATTTTGGGCTCCTTTTTGTTTTTATTTACGTGAGCACTTAATATTTCTCATGAGTTTTGTGAGCACTTAATTTTTCAGATGTAGGTTGATGTAAAAGTTCTAGATTCACATCTTATAGGAATCAAGCCAACCTAAACCGCACCTTGTTTATCCTTCTGCGATGTCTGGAAGTGTAAGAGTGTCAATAGAGCTCAAAGACTGAAGCTGAAGTTAAGATAGTTGAGTTTTGGTCTCTTTGGATTTGTTGTGATGAGTAATTTCAACTACTTATGACCGTGATGGTCTGAAGGTATAGACAGAAGAGTCTTATTGGTAATCAGAGATAGAAAGTGCTTAGTCGAATTTAGGCTCGTTGGTTTTGTTGTAATGAATGAATACTTTAATTAATAATGATGACGAGAGTGTGAAAATGGAGATGAAAGGGTGTAATTGGAACTCAAAGATAGAAAATGCTGTAATAAGGCATAAAAGTTGTATTTTAAATTACTCATGATGACGACGGTCTAAAAATAGAGATTGAAGAAGGCCATTTAAACTTATAAATAAGAAGTTTATAATTTTAAGAAGTTATAAATAAGAAGAATTTAAATATAAAAAGTGCTAAGATAGTCGAGTACGTGCTTGTTGATTTTATTATGAGTACTTTATATTATTCATGATGATGAGGTCTTAAGATGAAGATGAAAGCATGCCATTATAACTCACACCCAAAAAGTGCTGAGATAGTTGGGTTTGGGCTCGAATGTTTTTACATTGAATATTATGATTAGGATCTAAAAATGAAGACAGAGGCATATCATTAAAGGCTGGTTTCCGAAACAGAAATCAATTTTAACAAGTAATTAATATGTGTTTAACAAGCAAATGATCTGTGAAACACAGATTAACAGTTCGGAAACCGACCGTAAAACTCACAAATAGAATGTACTAAGATAGTCGAGTCTGGGCTCATTGGTTTTGTTATGAGTTCTGTCTATTACTTATGTTGATCAGGAAAATACAGTGGATACGTCAAAATAACTTGTAAAAGTTTAATTGAATAAAACATTTCTGATTTCTGTAGATTCTGAAGGTGGAAGCGAAAGAGCCATTGAAAATAACCGGAAGAACGTGCTTGTGTAGTTGAAAATGGGCTGTTTGGTTTTGCTATAACGAACCATTTCTATTACTTACTCATTATGAAGAGGGTCTGAAGATGGAGTGGAAGGAATGCAGTTAGAACTTATAGATTCTAAGTGCTGAATAGTTGTTTTTCAGCTCGTTTTTTTTTGTTTACGTGAACACTTAATATTTCTCATGAGTTTGCACAGGTCTTTTTTTTAGTAGAAGTGTATAAGCTGTAGAAAGAAAGAAGGGCGCAAATGAAATACACCGCATCAATCTAGATCTGTTACTAAAATTTCTTTATTATATTTTTAATTTACGTAGTATACGCAAGTTTTTATTTTGTACTTATTCACATCGTGTTTTTTAGTGTTGTATATAATATGTGTATGCATAGATGTACATAAATCATGTATGTGCATGTTCATCTATGCATACCCATTCATATTATTATATTGTAATTATACTAGTATAACATTACAGATTATTTAATAACGACCTGT
The DNA here is from genome assembly GCA_036924255.1 of Apodemia mormo. Taxonomy (NCBI): domain Eukaryota; kingdom Metazoa; phylum Arthropoda; class Insecta; order Lepidoptera; family Riodinidae; genus Apodemia; species Apodemia mormo. The sequence continues at coordinate 14,990,456 of JAUPFN010000004.1, read as the reverse complement.
ATTTCATATCAGACGCAGGTCGATGTAAAGGTTCTAGATCCACATCTTATAGGAACCAAGCTAACCTAACCCGCGCCTTGTTTACCCTGCTAAGTTTGGAAGTTTTACTAATAACATTGATACTATGATACTACTATATGATTTTAGCTACTAATGTTATTGATACTATAATATACCTATACTCTTTTGATAATTACAGTTATAAAAAAGCTGTGAATGGTTTTAAAGTACATTATAAAAAGTTGAATAATGTAAATAATGTCGATGTAAAAAATAATGTCAATTGAATGATTTCAAATAGCACAAATAACTTTTCTTGGATGAATTGAACGTTAAGTAGTGTAGAAGTGAATATTCTAACATATCATCGTATTAAAACCAAAAACCAACCGAATAAGTTTTATTGACAGATTCAAAAATCCATACTAATATTATAAATGCGAAAGTAACTCTGTCTGTCTGTCTGTCTGTTACGCTTTCACGGCCAAACCACTGAACCGATTTGGATAAAATTTGGTGCAAATATAGTTTGAGACCCAAGAAAGGACATAGGATAGTTCTTATCCCGGAAATCCTACAGGAACGGGAACTATGCGGGTTTTTATTTTAGATTTTTTCCACGCGAACGAAGTCGCGGACACAGCTAGTAAAAAATAAATTCAAGAGATCTATAAATTTACCACAGATTACATGGATACGCCTTTGAAGACAATTTCTTAGATTATTAGTGTAGTTTACAACTGCTCACAGAAATGCAGAGTTATACTACTTATCGATGAAATAAAATCACTCAAAGGGTAATTTTTAAACCTTATCATCTCATTCGGTACGATAAAACAGTACAAAATGATTTAATTCAATTTTTTTCACGATATAATACATCTAAAAGTGTATGTAATATTTTGATAGTGATAGGAACGTTTGCTCATATGCGCGGCGAAACGTATCCTTTTCAATGGTGTGTCTATTACCCCCCAACACGCGGCTCTTCCACTAGAAGGAAGAAGCGAGAAAAAAGGTCCCGTATTAGCCAGTCTCCACGTTAATAATGGAAAGCTGGGATAGACGCCTGGATGAAGCCAATGACCCTTACGGTGACAAGAAGATTTTCTACGCGCTGGGGCGCACTCATTTTGACATAAGTGCTCCAGGCACTCACAGTGCCGAATTTAGTTCAATTGCAAAGTATCATTCATATTTCTATTCTAACCATATATTTACTTTTAGGTTATATTTTCAGCTAAAAATAACGGAAGCAGCTATAACTATAATATCTATACATGATACATATATTAGAAATTTAGCTTTTAGTCATTGACGTATTATTACTATGGACGTCAGGTCCGCGCTAAAAAATGTCCGAGGCAAATGTCTTACAATACAAAGAAAGAGCTACAATTTGGCGTTAGTCATTGTACGACAGCGTTCACGAGTACACATCAACGATGCCGTATTGTATTGTAAAAACGTGTAAAAACTACGCAAGTAAACTATTAAAAGACGAAGGTATATTATATTTTCGGTAAGAAGGCTAATGTTTAATGTTTTAAATTATTGTTTTGTAACGAAAATACACAATTTTATTTTAAATTGAATTAATTGCAAAAACAAATGTCAAAATGTCATCTATCCCGAGGTCCATTGTGAGATATAGAATAAAAATTTCATAGAGTCGTTTTGATGTTTTTTTAAATATATTTAATTTGAATTTGATTTTTAGTATATTTATTTTAGATGTGATAGATTCTATGTGCCAGCACTGCAAGTAAATACCATTTGGTTTACTTACTTTACCTTACTCTTCACCTTATTTTGGTATGAAACAATAATTGATAAAAAAACACCTTTATAAGATGGACGAAAAGAAAAGCAGGTGTTTCATATATTTTATCAAGTGTTGTAGATTTATATAATACAAGGAATATCTGATCACATATTCTTTTTGTTATAATGACCAATCCCTGTTATCTATGTAGCAATGTAGCATATTGGTGGCAACTGATTTTAAGGATGGAGTAATTATAGTTACATAAATATGTTTTTTTTTGTTTATATAAAAAATAAATAATTTAAATAATATATTATTCCTCGTGTTGGTTCCGGGCTCCTTTGAAAAATAGACCAATTGCCGTTCTGCCAGGCAGGTCGTAAAAGGTGACCGATTGGCTATGCGAGTCACTACCATCGTAGCTACTAGGTGGTAGAGTTCTGCATTGTCTCGCCCGGGTTAGTTACCACCGCCTTACCCATTTCTGCCGCAATAGCGTCAGTGCTTGTCACGTCACTGTCGTGTTCCGATTTGGAGAGTAAGGTAGCCGGTAAACTTATGCATGTGGCATGAGAACTCGCCATAAGATAGCAACGCACCATTAACATCTTTGGTGTCTATAGGCGATGGTTGACTCTCCATCAGGAGACCTATCTGCTTGTTTGGTATGTTATGATATATAAAAAAACATTGACTTTAATTTTTAAACTTTTCTCCAGTGACGTCGTTAGACGTTGAAAGATCATTTTCTTGCCTCAAAAGTATATTTTCGAGTAGGAGATAAAGCCTTACTTCTGTTTATATGGAACGTATCCAAGTTATTTACTACGAGTGTCATATACTAAACAAATATCAATGTCAATAATATATTTTTGGAATTATTTATTTTGCTATGTAAATAAACAAAGATAACAGAGATTTATTTAATTATAATTACCCCCATCTCTAAAATCAATTGCCACCAATATGCTACATAGATAACCGGGTTTAATTATGACATGATTCACAAAAAATAACGTGTGTGGTTCTAATTAACATTTCAACTGTGATTATTAAAACGGTAGTTAAACGATGACGCTAATAGAGAGACTGTCAACATATAATAAATAATAAAATACCGGACCTATCAAATGAAAAATTAATAAAATTAATTTAAATTTAATAAAATATAAAATTGTATATTTTTCTAAATATTTTTACACTATATCGTAGAGTAAATTGGTAACTTATAATTAATTATTTTAATTAATTACACAACGTATTATTGGCATTTTTTGTTTATTTATTTATTTCACATTTACAAGAGAAAAGTAGAGAGAAAAAATAGTATCCAATATTTTAAAACTAGACTAAAGAAAATCGTAACAAAACTTTTAGTAAACATTACTGTTTTTTCCTTCCGTAAACTAGTTCGTAAAGTTAAATAACTATAAAATTTTGTCAACAAAGCGACTTCATGCATTCCTTGTTCTATCATATTTTTTATTTGAATTATCTATATTTAAATTCAAATAAAGAATATGATCTAGAACAAGTTTGGAATTAGTGTTTAAATTCTTTTGTTAAGATTTCTATTTCTGTGATGTGTAATTGGGACACATTTTTTTTGCGATTTTACTATGAGACCCAATGTCCGTAGTAATGTCAATGCTTTTAGTTTTTATATTTTAGTTTATTTAATAAAGGTATTTTATTTTAACTTTTACTTTATTTTAATTTCAGCTTTAATTCACTAATAAAACAACAAGACAAATATCCCAAATATCTGATATCTGATGTGTCAACAAGACAAAATAAATGTCAACAATGTCTCTTACCAAATTCTATCAATAGATGGATTATACCATGAAGTATTAGGTATAGGTAGAGCTAGCACTCGTATTAATCACTTGAAACAAATACCTATGTTATGTTTCACTCTCTGAGGTCTCCCTATCTCTTATTATACAGCTGTGTTAGAAAGAGAGGGTGAGACCTCAGAAGATGAGAGCAGTATTTAAAGTTGTGTTTCAAGTATTTATTAGAGGTACTGCCTCCAGATATAATACAGCTTCATGGATTACACCGATTAATTGCTGAAATTCAAAGTAAATATTTATCAATGTACAAATAACATACGGTGAATGAATGCAATATGAAACTTTGCATTTATTTTCACTTTATAACAGAATTAGATTAAGCTGATAAATCAAAAATACCACACCACACGTGATATTTTACATATATTATTATTTTTATTTTTAAATTATAGTATTAGGTATCATTGTTATACTCGTAACATTGTTATTTCTAATTAAGGGCCAAATGTTTTATAATGAATTAACAAAAGTAGAACTTGGAAACGGAAAAAAAACAATTTCGTTAACTTCTTTATAAATAACTAGCTTTTGTCCGCAACTTCGACCGCACGGACTTCGTTTACTCCTCACAGCTCCTCGCCCGTAGGTGATAGCGTGATAATATGTGGCCTATATGTTGACCCGATCTGTTATTAATATTCATGCAAAATTTGAAGTAAATCCATGAAGTACTTTTTGAGTTCACCCCGGACATACATACAGACAAACAGACAAAAATTCTAAAAACTATATTTTTGGCTTCGATATCGATTGTAGATCACACCCAAAGTATTTTTAAAAAAAATATGCAATGTACAGTTTTGACTTTCCTACGATTTTATTATATGTATAGAATATCTTCTTCTTCTGTTGGGTCAGTAAAGCAGCTCCGTCCGCAAGTAGTGTCATGTCATGATTATAAGAAATTGTTACCAACTGAAAAAACTCAATGTCCTGTCTTAGATTTATTTAAACACGATCTTTTTTTCATATAAATTTTCACCCCTTATTTCATCATAGGATCTGATTTTTGAATATAAGCAGCCTTATTGACCCCAGGCCTTCAACTAACTCATAGCCAAATCTCATCTAAATCAGTTCAGCATTTTATTTGTAAAACAACAACACCAATACAGAAAGAATTTTGTTTCTCTACTTAACATTAGTAAATCAAATCGTAGAAGTTTCAGTAATTTAATACTTTAATTTCATTTTTGAATGATGGATTTTCACAAACTATCTCCTGAATCTATAAAAAATCTTTGACCCATCGCTTGCCTTTAGAATTGCGGATATATAAATGACTATATTGCGATATATAATTTTTTAACATAGTCAACTGGGGATTGAAAACACATTACGTACAAATACGGGTTTAGATCCTAGGTAAAGGTTAACTATTTTACACATCCGTTGCTTAAATTTATTTTTATTACCAAACTAAAGTTGCCTCTGTAACATTGCAAAATAGAGTGTGAAGAAAATTACCTTTTATTTTTTGTAGTGGTTCCAAGCCTTACTCAAAATTTATCACATATCATTATCACAGTGGATGATAACCTATTGCCCGGTTTTATACGTAAGCATAGCCCTTATAACTTAAAATAAATCGAAAGCTTATAAAAGTGACAGTATTTTAATTTTCGAAAATATGTATAACTAGCTGCAGCGTGCAGTTTTGTAAAAAAACACTTTTCTAAATTTTTCTCACCGATAACTCCCGAACAGATAAACCGATTTTGATGAAATTTATGCACTGAACGCAGTTTTTAAAAAGAAAAGAGCTGAAAGATAGTTGACATTTTGTACTCAAACGGTAAATTAATCTAGAAGTTATTTTTTTTTTATGTCATAAGATAGCAAACAAGCAGATGGGTCTCCTGATGGAAAGAGTCAACCATCGCCTAATAGACACCAAAGATGTTAATGGTGCGTTGCTATCTTGTGGCGAGGTCTAATGCCACATGCATAAGTTTACCGGCTACCTTACCCTCCAAACCGGAACACGACAGTGACAAGCACTGACGCTATTGCGGCAGGAATAGGTAAGGCGGTGGTACCTGACCCGGGCGAGACAATGCAGAACTCTACCACCTAGTAGTCACGATGGTAGTGACTCGATAGCCAATCGGTCGCCGTTTACGACCTGCCTGGCAGAACGGCAGTTGGCCTATTCTACAAAGGAGGCCGGGACCAACACGGCAACACAGTTATATTTAAAAAGTACTGTTTCACCGAATTTCTTTGAGGTTTTTTCAAAATTTCTGCTGGAAAATGCTGGAACCCAATCAAATGTCATCAACCGCATTTCGATCGGTCAAGCCATTCAAAATTTATGAGATGTTTACATAGACACACATACATACATACATACATACATACATACATACATACATACATACACTACATACATACTAAGCTCTCCAGTGGTATTGACCAGCGACGCCACATTAATTATTGTGTTGCAGTTGTGCATGTTGCGTGCTTGCGTGTTTGGAAGTTTGTATATCTGTATCTGTGTGTAGTTGTGTCTGTATGTCTCTCTCTGTGTGTTTATATGTAAGCTATATCACTGTATTTCTGTTTGATTTAAATCAGGTATATTTCAACTTAGTGAGCAGTCTAAGTTCATTAAAATCGGTTCACTAGTTTTTAAGATACTAATATAGACATTTGAAGTCGGTTTAATTTTTAAATTACTTTATTAATCTAATGTGTATTTATTTTCCATTAGAACTCTTTCCTTATCCTAAATGGATCAAATCCTCTATTCTGCTTATATTATGAATAGGAAGTCCTCCCTTGTATTCATACGCAGCACCGCTTACATTGAAAATACTATCTTGTAATCCATTGAAAATCACAGCGTATAGATTCAAAGCCTTTTATATTTTATATCAAACATAATATAGTTTAATTCACAGAATGGTATTTCACATTACAATTTTTATAATTTAATAAATAATACGTAAAATTTAAGTTTGTCTGTTCCTTTATTTATACCTTTATTATCTTCGATTTACAAAGAACACGGGCCGTTTTAGTTTTGAACATCCCTTGTGTGTCTATTGGAGTGGCAAATATTAAATTAATTGGAATAATTTTATACGTTTTTTAAAATCAATAAAACAAAATATATATCTAGGAATAGTTATATAAAAAATATTAAGACTTTGATTGACTTCTGCTATCTTAAATGTTACCATTGTACAAATACAAAATATTTTATTTGATGTACTTTAAATATAAATAAGTTAATATACAATCACCTTAATTACATATAATAACCAAATTAAAATGCTCACTGTTTTATACAAAGGAATAGTTTATAGCAAATAGCTTTCTTTATTATTTTACAGCAATTACTATCGACATTCGTGTTTGATAGTTCCTCTGACAACAGTATGTGTAATCTATAGTAAATGGTTATTGGGTATGTCAAGTGTCTATACGTCTTGTCGTCACTCGTCACTTATTTTGCAAGTTTTGCAGGTTGCAATTATTTGACAAGTGACAACTTATCACTTGTCAATAAGAATCGTAACCACAGAGTATTAAGGAGAGAACTAAATGTTTACGTTGATCTAATCTAAATTCCAACTTTATCTTTATCTAAGTATTATTCCCCAAGCTTAAAAAATATATAATAAATGTGGATAAGTTGAGGAGTTAATTACAAATCTTACGAAATATATGAAACTTTGAGATGATTAGTAAAAATAACGATGTATGGAGTCTTGTCCGTGTTCTTTCACCTCTATGTTTTGGGTTACGCGAAGCTTTAAAGAAATGTCTAGTGGTAGGTATAAGCTCACATTTACGATTTTTATTTATGTTTCCTTAATTTGTACATTAAAATGTTATATCTAAGTATAAAGTAATAATACAATTATTATTAATAATAATAATTAGAAATACAATAAACTATGTATAACATATATATAATAAACTATGTAACATGTAACATATATATGTGATAATATACACTCATGCACACTATTTTTTTCAGCTAACTAATTAATTAATTTAGAGTTGATTTTTATAATTATAGATATAATTTTATATTTTACAATAGTCAATTATTAATTAAATATATTATATCCCGAAGATGCTTAAAAATTAAACCGGTTTTTATACAAAAGGGGGGCAACGGACAGGAGGTTCACCTGATAACAAGTAATCACCGCCGCCCATGGACAACCACAACATCAGAAGACTTGCAGTTGCGTTGCTGGCCTTTTAAGAAAGAGTAAGCTCTTTTCTTGAAGGCCCCTAAGTAGTATCCGTTTTCGAAAACCCATGCCAATAAATTAGCTCCACAGAGGAGTAGTAAGGGGAAAAAAGTGTCTTGAGAATAGCACAGTTGTAGATTTGCAGACATCGAGGTGGTGAGTATGAAATTTTGAATTTGGTTGCGATGTCCGATTGTGAAATTCTGCGGTAGGAATTAAACTAAACAGTTCATCTGAAAACTCCCAATGATAGATCCGACAGAATATGCAGAGCGAAGCCACATCTCTACGTAATGCCAAATAATCAAGCTGATCAGAAATAATCCTGTCGTCGACGATGCGAGCCGCTCTACGTTGAATGCGGTCAAAAGGAAGGAGCAGCATTGACAGTTTTAAGTGCAGAGTATGCGCCATCAACAACGACCTTGATGTTTCAATCTGCCAAAAACCTGGTGATACAATTGCAGAATTTTACGGGAAACCCATAAAAAGGGAGCTTGGAGAGAAGTGCTTAGTGCCATACCCAATTAAAGGTCTTCACTATGTTCAAACTAACTGTCAAAGCCTTCCCCTTGTTCTCCACAGCCTCTGCCTATCGGTGCGTTAGGTAAACTAAAAGACCACCAACTGAGCGACCGCAACGAAAACCGTACTGACGATTACTAGTCAGCTGATGCTCCTATGATACCTCAAAACTTGGCTGTTAATAATGGATTTTATTATTTTGGAGAACAAATGGGTTATCGCTATTGGCCGATAATTGGACGGATCTGAGCGATCGCTTTTCTTACGGATTGGGTGCACTAAAGCTGTTTTCCAAGATTTTGAGACAACGCCAGTTGTATATGAGAGCCGGAAATGACTCGTTAAAACCAGTTTCAACTCTGGAGCACAAATCTTTAGCACGATTCGAGAGATGCTATCAGGGCCATTTGACTTATAGACGTCCAAGGACATGAGTGCTTTACGCATTGCTGTTTGGAGGAATTGAACCTCGGGCATAGAACTGCCACACTGCGTGACAGTGGGCGGCGTGTTACCTTGGTCGTCCAAAGTCGAGTTGGAAGCAAAGAGTGAGCTCAGACGATTGGCCTTCCATTGGCAGCAAGGGCCAGAGAGCAATCAGCTCTGCGCTGAGGTGGAAAGAAGGGCAGACAAAAAATCCTTTGGACGTCGTTGGCGAGAGACCAAAATACATGAGTTCCAAAGGAAAGCGGTCTTACTAGTCTCTCATCAATTCTGCCATTGTACTCCGATTTGGCTTCAGTGATGGCTCTTTTGAAAGACCTACAGGCGAAATTACAATCCTTTCTAATTGCACTGGTGTTTACATCATGAGATGCCGCTATAGTAGCCCATGCACGATAGCATTCCTGCTTTCGATGTTAAGTCGTTTTTCAGTAGCGACCAAACCAAGACCGTGACTTGCCACCGGTTGGTACCACAGTAAAGGACTGAACAGTTCCATGTCTTGCCGCATCACTTCAAACACGCAGTCAGCCAAACGCTGCATCAGCCTGGAAAAGGAGCCGCGGTAATCACATTACCGACACTTCACTCCGTGTGAGGCAGTGGTCTGAAGAACCTAGCGGAGCATCTACGAAAACATGGTATTATCCGGGTGAGAGGTCAGCAGAAGGTCTAAAGGGGAAGGTAAATTGTCATCTACAACTAGAACATGCGTAGTGTTGCGCAGCGCAGCAGCGCAGCAGCGCAGTTGTGTTAGACCATACGCTAAAGCAAAATCCTGAACAATTCTCCCCGTGTGATCGGTGGTACGTAAACTAAGCCATTCAGCATGATGGCCTTTAAAGTCACCAAGAATCACGATCTCCGCGGAGGTGGTATTGCTCCGGTCGTGCCGGCCTATTCAGCGGAGGCATGGCACAACCATTTATTTTGTTGACTGCGCCGGCGGAATAATTTCAAAAAAAGGAGATTATCCCACCAACGGGCGCTGGGGTCGTCACGGCCCGACGCTATGAACTCAATTGTGTAACAATAATGAAATTTCACCAAGTACCGACAATGGAAAGTAAACAAAACTGAAATACCCACTAAAATAAACAGAATTTTTCAATAAAAGTCAATTTTTACACTACAAAAACTGCCGTTACGTGCAAGACGAGATGACGTTATTTTGACGTGCTTTTATGCAGAATAAACTTGGAATTAACTTTAGTTTTAAATAGATATTAAACAGAGAGGATTTATATTTTGCTGCAAGTAGCTGACAATGGTTCTACATAATATTGTTAGGAATAATCTAGAAGCGTGTAGAGTTGGAGCGCGCGCGCGGTAATTATCTAGAAATAAAAGAAAGAGATAGCTACTCCTATTGACAAACAAATAGTTGACCTGCGCTATGCTATAATGGACTTTGTGGGATATGGCATAAGGTTGAAAGTAGCGTGTACTAGGATTTATGACTCATAACATGTTTACGATAAGAAGTGATTCATTGTTTCCCGATACATTTAGATTTTTCTGGATCCTGCTAGGACTTTCCCCTGCCTATAAATACAGAGATGTTAACAAACACAAGGCAGTTTTTATCTAGCGATCGAGAGCGATACATCAAGTGACTAGTGCGAAGCGAGAAGTGGTTTATTGCGTAGTGTTCTAAGTTCAGTGATAGTACAGCAAGTGACTATTGTGTAAAGTGTATTTTAGTATTACGTTGTGTTGTGTTGTGTAAATACACGGATTTAATATAAGTGGTGTTTTCTTACAATTGAGAACCCGAGTACGTAAGAATATGATAATGTTTCATTCATAATATCTGAATAAAAATTCACTTTGTCGTGTTAAAGCAGATTTCTTTTAAAGTAAATCGAGACACATCAAAGAGGTTTATGTACACAGTAGACTGACATGAGAATCTTGGTAAGAACTGTAAGTTTGTTTTTTTTTTAACTTCCCGCTACGTATGTAGATAAGGAAGTTACTGATATTGCCCCGATTTTCGAAAATCGAGATTTCACCAGATCTCCACGTTTTGAGGTCTTAGAAACCTTTATCGACTATTTTCACGATGACGTCAGTATGTCTGTATGTATGTATGTATGTATGTATGTATGTATGTATGTATGTATGTATGTATGTATGTATGTATGTATGCATGTATGTATGTATGTGTGCATGTGTGTATATGTGTATATGTTTATGTTGTGTGTGAGTGTGTGTCTGTGTGTATGTAAACATCTCGTATCTTTTGAACGGCTTGACAGATCGAATCGATTCCGTTGAACTTAGGCTTCTAGAAATTTGAACCAATTTTCAGGCGATTTTGAGGAATTTTAGAAAATCTTAATTTTTTTTATGACGAAACAGTATTTTTTTAATATAACTTCCAAATTAATGTACCGATTGGGTACAAAATCTAATCAGCTCTATTCCTCAAAAATCCGCGTCCTAAGCATAGATTGCATCAAAATCGGCTTATTCGTTCAGGAAAAATTGTTGCCAAAAAATGATGATAAAATATATATTTTTTTTATATCTTATAATAGCAAACAAGCGGATGGGTCTCCTGATAGAAAGAGTCAACCATCGCCTACAGACACCAAAGATGTTAGTGGTGCGTTGCTATCTTGTGGCTAGGTCTAACGCCACAAGCTTAGGTTTACCGGCTATCTTACCCTCTTAACCGGGACACGACAGTGACAAGCACTGACGCTATTGCGGCAGGAATAGGTAAGGCGGTGGTGTCAAATTCGACCTGCCTGGCAGAACGGCAATTGGCCTATTCTTCAAAAAAGCCCAGAACCACCACCAAGTGATTCAACATAACTTTGAGGTTTTTTAACATATCGTTTTCGACTCGTGATCTTCTGCAATATTTTACTACTTAAAAAACTAGATCAAATGCATTTTCAAAAATCAAAATCACACCAAGTTTTCAATAGTTACAGTGTTTGAAATATGAATATTTTGTTGTTTAAAGCAAATTTACTTAATATTTTTAAGTAACTTTCAGGCTACTGTGCCGATTGATTTAAAAATATAATTAGCTTTTCTCTCTAAAAAACTGCGACAAATACCGTAAATTGGATTAAAATCGGTCGATTTCTTTGGAACTTTTTAACGATCAAAATTTTCGAAAAAACAATGTTTTTTGACATTACTTTGAAATTTTCAACCTTTAGATTATGTAGCTAAGAGAATATATTACAGCTCAAAAATTGCAACAGCTATGGCATTACAAATTCCAATGGCTATTAAAGCCATTCTATAGAAATCGATCATCGTTTCTAAAATCATCTTTGCAAAAATCACATTACCGTCATTTTTAACAAAATTTTGATTTTGAACACTGAAAAAATCTATAGGCAGGTTTTTGTTTCTTGGGGTTTAAAATACCTCAATGTAGCGGGAAGTTTCCAGGATGGCCTGCAGGGTCAACCGTATTACAGATTGTTTGTGTTAAAAATATCAGTTTATCACGGATTTGTTTCTTCAAGTCACAGTTTTACACATTTTGTTTAGCACGCCATGTGTTGATAAGTGACTTATATTAATTTATATACTACGAGCAAAGCTAAATCTTTCTGGTTTATTTTATAACAAATATTGTCCCTTAAGTTTCCTATACGACACAGAGAAAGCATCATTTAACGGAAGGAGGATATCATAATAGTCCCTATTTTTCCCTAACTTTAGTTTTTGATTCAGCTGGATTCTTTATTTTGATTCTTAAAATGAATTCCATGTTTTGATTGCCTTGGTTTGCGATTTGTTTGCGCAATTGAAATAGTAGCTAGATAATCATTCACCGTGTCACTTGTAGACTTACGTATTAATGCCCGCTGTTATGCAAATTACAAGCAGTGAATGTGAGTCGTCGCCTTTAGTTTTGACTTATTTTTTTCATTTTTATATATATTTGCATATATTTCATCGTGTCTGATCGCTATAGGTTAAATAAATTTGCGTAATTTGTCCCTTTGTATTTATTTACTTTGTTAATCTGTGCTAGTCACGCAAGTGATCGTGGACTCTAAAACTTAGGGATGGGTCGAGCGTTCGGCATCCGATTGATCTATCTTCCGTTTCTTAGACATTGGAATAGTTAAAATACTTGATGGTATTTTGCCCCACAGCATGGTTATTTTCAAGATCATTAAATTAAAATTGTTAATTTATCATCTTAGAACTATTTAAGTGTAATAATTATTTTATATTATTCTACTAGCGGCCGGGTACGTGCTTCACTACGTATAAAGTGACATATTAAAAATGCGATAAATAAAGAACCGCTCTACCGATTTTGTGCAAACTTCACATAAACCTTCCACTAAATAGTCCGAACAAAGCCTAAACATTTAGTTTGGATAGATGAGCCCGTTCTTGAGTTATAAAATGACAACGAAAAGTGGCATTGATTTTTATATATAACTAGCGGCTCGCCCCGGCTTCGCACGGGTATAAAATATACAGCCTATGTCACACAATAAAAAAAAAATGATTAAAATCGATGCAGTAGTTTTGATTTATTTATTACTGCCCGTGGCCCGCAAACAATTCCCCTTTCCCTATACCATGAAGATTTCCTGCTATCTTTGAAACATCTAAGTTTCCTGCTATTTTTGGAACATCTAAATTCATATAGGTACTAATATTTTTAGTTTTTACATTTTTACCTATTTCTTTTACTTTTTCCATTAATATATTACAAAATGTCTTTATATACAATGTTCACAGCTTTCTTGTCATTAGACAATATAAACATGTTTTCTTTAGAGGTTACTCTTGAAAGAGCGACATATAAGTTGACCATGTGAAAAACAGTCAACGCTCAAATCTAAGCCTGCAACGTTGAAGGTTTGATCCTGCGATTTATTAAGGCGAAAAAATGTGTAAGGGTCAACCCTGCGGGCCATCCCTGAAACTTCTCACTAAATAAAGGTATTTTAAGCTCAAAAGAGTAAAAACTATAAGCATAGATTTTTCAGTTCAATTTTGTTAAAAATGGCAGAATTATTAATTTTTGAAAATTTTTGAAATTTGAAAACGATGATGGCATTCAACTCAATTTTTGAGATCTAAAATATTGTTTTAGCTAAATAACCGATAGGTTGAAACATTTCGGTGTTATGTCTAAAAACATTTTATTTTTAATTTTCTTTTCTTCTTAAAAAAATCTAAATTTAACGGTATTTGACGCAGTTTTTAAAGAACAAAAGCTGATAATATTTTTAAGTTAATCGGTAAATTAACTTGAAAGTTGAAAGTTATTTAAAAAAAATTAAGTAAGTTTTCTAAGACCAACGTAACTTTAAATTTTTAAGTATTTTTACGTAATTTTAAATTTAAAAGCTGTAAGTTTTGAGAATTAGATTCTATTTTGATTTTTGAAACGGCATTTGACGTAGTTTTTTTAGTACTAAAATATCGTAGAACACCAAAAAATTATTGGTTGAAAAATTTTGAAGCTATGTCGAAACAACACTTTTTTCCAAATTTTTCGTAAACGATTACTCCCAAACGGATAAACTGATTTTGATGCAATTTATGTATTAGACGTAGTTTTTTGAGGAATAGAGCTGATTATTTTTTGTACTCGTTACATAAATCTGGAAGTTATGTTAAAAAATATTGTTTCCTTTGGTGTTTTTTCATATTTTTTGGTATTTTTTTCAAATTTCTCAAAATCTTCTAGACCGAATCGGTTCAAATTTTCAGGAAATCTAAGTTAAGCGGAATCCAACCGAATGCCATCAACCGCGTTAGATTGGTCTAGCCGTTCAAAAGTTATGACATGTTTACATACACACGTACACACACACATACACACACACATACATACACACACACATACGTACATACAGACATACTGACGTCATCGTGAAAATAGTCGGAAAAGATTCCTAGGACCTCAAAACGTGGACATCTGGTGAAAACTCGATTTTCGAAAATCGATGTAAAATCAGTATCTTCCTTATCTACATACGTAGTGGGAAATTAAAAACTGGTTTGCTAAATCACGTTTTTTTACATTGGTTATTAAATAACAATTTTACAAACATTATACGATATACCTGAAGATATTATCTAAGGAATGTGCTAACTTATTACATAATAGAATGTACTTTACTTGATCATATAAAATTCCGAAAACAGGCTAAAAATCTCTAAAACAAATAATTTGTTAATACTATTTCTAATCATCCACATGATTTTTATATGGTGATATTTAGTTAAAAAAAAAGAATGTACTAAATTTTGATTTTCAGCTGAAGTCCTATATTAACGACGGGTCCCAAGAACAAAATCTTATGGAGAGATCAGACTAAATTGGTTTTATAATAAAATTCGCATTAAATACGCATAAAGCTACAATATACTTTTTATATTTATTGGTCTTTTTTGTGGAAATACTCAAGTGAACATCATCTTATCTACAATGTACTCCCACAAACAAACATATTGTAATTTCGTAATTTTGTAGATACGATTTTGTTCTTGGGACCCGTCATATTATATAATAAAAAAAACATCAACTGCGCTCGAGAATTTTTAGACAGTTTTGTATCCTTGCCACTCCCTTATGTTACGCTCGAATGGTCAGATTCTCTAAATGTACACTTTTAGCTTGCAATTAACCGATCATACCTCAATCTGCGGCCCTACCATGAACTCTTATAGCAGGGCAATTTTAGCCGATAATTAAACTGTCCTGCTATTTCGTACCATGAAAGCGTTATCTAACAGGCCAGTCAGTGACCACGTGACCTATGCCGGCGAGCGATCGTTTTACTATTCAAACCAACTTCTGCCCTGCGTTAGCGTACCATGAAGTGTTTTTGTCAGACCGAAATCGATATTTGAACTGCTAAAGTGTCATAATATTGCCGGTCACTTGCAGGTGGTAAAAAGTAACTTTTATTGGATTGCTTTGTCTTAAATATACTGTAAACGTAGGTATTTTTTATTATTACTGCTATTCCTAGCCCTAGTCCTATTTGGAATTTATACTGTATATTTTTTAACATTAACTGTGTTTTAGAAAAATATTGATATTGGTATAAAATACAGTACCTAATTCATTACTTCTAAATAAAGTTATTTATTTATTATTTAATATTTACTTACTTTTAAAGCATTTTTTATTTATTTTTAATTTTATAAAAAAAAAGTATCTTCACGCCCGTATCCCCAAAGAGGTAGGCAGAGGTACAACAAGTGTGCTCACGATTAGCCAAAGCCTATCGCCACCCGGGCACTTTTTCCAATCCCGGGCAACATTGCTTTTGTCAGAAAACTGAAAAACACATTTTGTTGAATTGTCCGACCCGAGACCTAATGTGATCAACTCCGACACCGGACCACTAGACCACAGAGGAGATACACATAAATTTAGATGTGTGATGAAAATTAACGTTTTGAGTGTGCACTTTTATTGAATCCCGTTGCAATATCTTTATGAGTACTTAAAATATCTCATAAAACTTCCAATTGTTCATTGAATATATTGATATCATACGATCGTTTTGCTTTCGACATCAATCACGTTCATGAAATCAATGTGTTAAAATTACAATTACACAGCTTTAAAATAGTCACAAACTATTCCAAAACTCTAATCTCAAAAAATCAAGAGGTACTCAAGAAATTTAAAAACCGCGCTCATAACATAAATGTCTTTATCAAACAGTTCAAGGTCATGTGTAATATTCCCAGAGTTGCGTTCTTTAATGGATGCCGCTTAACAAATATTACGTGGTTTACTTTATGTTCCATATATTTTACGTAGACTTTAAATAACTTAAAACTTGATCTCTTTTGCCAATTTGTATTCTTAAATTCAAGATTTCTTATTAAAATGCATTAATAATAATAACTTTATACTAAAATTTAAAAATCGGCAAGTTATGTGTTTCTCAACGTTAATTTGATATGTCCTGCCAGAGATAATGTGACCGGCCAGAAGACGACGCATTGCAGGTCAACAAAAATTAGTTCATGGTACGATAGTAAAACCTGACAGGTTAATACTCATAGTTGAACTGCCTGTAACTTGACAAGTATTATAAGAGTTCATGGTAGGCCCTCTGATGTGCTTTATTTTTTCTGTTGATCGATTTTTTTACAAGTCTGATGAGCTGCCTTAGTTGCTTTATATAAAGGGCTTTAATTTGTAGAAGGCCTCAAAAGTATGCCCTTATGTTACTCTGTCATGTATGTGTAAGTCCCAACATACCCTTTTGAGCTCTCCTACCATGAATAGTCACGGCCGAAAATTTTGTAACCATGGCACCTTCAGTGTTGACATAAAATGACATTTTAGCACCTCGCTTCGCGTAGTTGATGACGCGACGCTTATCAGCGGTTATCACCCCGCGAGCCTCGTGTCGCGCTCACACTTTAGTTGCGCGTCCTCGCTTTGAGCAAGTGGACTTGCCGTCTATTTGATCGTTGCGTTCCTGAACGTAATCTGTTTACTTAGTCGGTAGTGCCAATCTACGAAAAATATTTTTCAACATGTAAAAGTGAGTATATTTTAATATCTTCCTTTCTTAACATCTAATTAATTTAAATCAAACATATATGTATTGTCAGTAATAATATCCTTCAAACCGGCGCGTGATCATTACGTTAGATCGTTTTGAAAATATTTTTTCTCTTTACGAAGCCTGCTATGTGAGTCACTTGATGTGGAAAGATATGAAGGTCATGATACACTCATCCTTAAGTAAATTTGTCCTCACGGTCTTAATGTATCAGGTGGGATAACGTTTACCGTTTGGTTTGAGAAATGGTCTCATTTGTACGATATCTCAGGTACGTACGTCACTTCGAAATCATGGCGCTTAAATTCGTATACCAAAACAGGTGTAAACTTTAACATCTGTAAATTTCATTAAATAACATAACATTGTGACAAGGCCCAGTTTAATGAGAAATTATGTCTATATTTAACAGTCTTTGGTACAATAAATATTCATTGCTACCGATATTTCCTGAATGATAAAATTTTTATTAAATCTTGGAGATACTAATTATTATAAATGAAAATACATTTAAAAAATTATACCGTAAATTTCGTGAAAATCATGTCGTAAAATAATGAAATCTTTTAAACTATTTTTTTAAAATGACATTATATTCCCTAGAGATATGAATTTAGGGTGACGTCATATATTCTATAATCAGCGAACAAAATAACGAACGCTTCTAATGATACCTTATTTGGCGAATTGTGAAAGTACTTTAGAAGTTTTGTAGGGCCAGATAAGCACACTATACGTGTATCAAAAATCATATTGATCTATAGCTCACTTTATCTTGTTTGTTGATACCGATTATTAATTAAGGATTGAGCGCACTAGGACGAGCCGCAACAGACCGGTGCGGGCCGCATCGCAAAAATAATGTTAGCTTAGCACATTACAGTGTTGGCAGACCTGTGAAAAATTATTACTGTATCAGGGCCGTAAAATTATTGTACGTTTCAAAATTAGATTTAATTGTTGTCTGAAAGCTTTATAAATAGATAATCACTGAAGTAATTTTATTTAATTCATATTCCGGCAATTAATAAGCAAATTTTTTTTAAATGCAACTTTTCAGCCAAGTACCTATACACTCAGTTATTGGTAAGGTGAGAAATTTGACTCAAACATTCCAATAATAATAATTTTTTAAAGAAAATAAGAATTTTACATAGAAAGTCGCTGTCGTTCAAAATTATTGTATTTCTGTCAAGATTGTACGCTTAGGATTAAGGATTAAAAAAATCATGAGATTATGGTATACGTACAATGATTATTGTACGTCTGCTGACACTGATGATTATTGTACGTCTGCTGACACTGGCACATTAGGACAGGCCGCAGCGGGGCAGAGCACGCCACAGCGTGGTGGATCAGAGATGTATCGCATCGTAGCATATTTCCGTATTCCTTTCAATATATTTCCTCTCCTTTGTTGATTAATTATTATAACATGGATTTTGCATATCATGTAGCTCTTTGTAGCCTTTAACTAAAATGATTATTTATTCTTCATCCATAATTACGTGATTTTATAAATTAACACTCAAACACGGAGGGACTCGACCACGCAGTCCTACTTGCTATAGAACACTAGCGACAAGCCGCAACGGGGTGTGGTAAGCCGTATTGCTTTTATGTTGAAGCCGCACTTTCGTCTATCGTCACAAAGCTCGTGCAATGACACGATAAATGCAGACGTGACTGGCTATTATCGGCTATTTTCGCATAGGTTCCGGACTGCGTGTGCTTTAGCGCGCATATATTTCGGGATGATAAACGCAAGCCCAGCCCCAGCATTAGGCTGAGTTTATTGTCACGCTGATCGCAAACTGACGGTCGGCGTCAGTCAGTCATAGGTAGCGTTTTTGACCGCTCAGCGCTGACGGCCGTAGGCTACACACATCAGCGCCGACCGTCAGCGTACGGTCAGCGTGACAGTAAAATCAGCCTTACAGAAATCCGCCACGCAAAAATTCACCCTGTTGCGTGCCTGCATAGTATGCCATAGTGCATATGAAATGCATGTCCCGCCCGGTTGGTCGAGTCGTTATCGACCCTGACTGCGCAATCAATGGGGCTCGGGTTCGATCCACGACAAAGACCGGTGTGATGAGCATGAATGTTTATATTTCTGGGTTTAGGTGTTTATCAAACATATTTTAGTATTAATATATGTATTTTTATGTACTATTAGTATTATTGACTACGCATATCACAAGCAGACAATTTGCTTACTTTGGTGTTATTTTAATTTGTGTAATTTGTGTAATGATATTATTATATTTCTATTATATATCTATTCGCTGGGTGCGTAAGGCATAGTGGGGGACACAAAAGTGATGTCAGCGCCCGTTACGGGACAATATAGAACTACGGGTGGCTCTTTATTATGTATTAAAATGACCTACAACCGTATTCTATAGAATAATGTCATATACATGTGTATATCGTGTAAGAAAACGGAGTAATAATTTAATTAATTTTTTTTTGTAAAATATTGATGGATCGTTAAGGTCTCCAAAACCTATGGATGCTATATGCAGTGAACACTTCATTGGCGGTGAAAAATCAGATGTTGAATCAAGTCCTATATACGCTCCAACTATTTTTCCATCAGTTTATAGAAGACGTAAAGTCAACGAATCCGCAGTTTTGAGTAGGTTCGTAATAAAATTTAGTTTTGATTAAAATATTAAGATTAATAGAAATAATCGACTAAAAAAATTAAGACATATTATTTGACATAGATAATGATTTAGCAATACCTGTTTTATTTAATTTTATTTTTATTTATATTATCGTAATTTATTTATTTAGACACAAACGCTTCATGGACAGGAGAATAATAAAAAAGTCAATAGCTGAGATAGATCCGGTGATGAATATTATAGAACCGTCTGAAATAACTGATCAACCTAATACATCCATGAATCAAACTATTTGTTATTTGATATGATGAGCTATTTGTTATTTTATATATTATTTTAGATTGTTTTTTAATATTAATAATGATTTTTATTCAATATTAATTTTACAATAAACATTTTGACAGATTTTAACACTGCTTAACCTAATCACTTATTGAGACTTGTTTTAGTTGTTGTAATTATTTTACTTACTGTTTTTAGCTGACACACGAAAAAAAAATTAATTTAATATTCACTCTCACTAAAATGTAATATATCACATTTTACATTGAAAAAAAATTTTTTTCAATAGCTATTTGACATCCAATACATGTTTATTTTCTCAAAAGAGCCACCGTAAGTTGTATCGTTAGATGGCGCTTGTATGCACGCACCCAGCGAATGTATTACGATATGCTTGTATTTATACATACTAGTGATCGCCCTGTGATCAAAATTCGACCAGAGACTAAATTATAAAATTTATTTTAATTTTGACAACAGACTGTAGCCGTAAATGAATAGTAGGTATAACATATGAAGCTGTAATATATCTAATACTTCATGGTATAACATGGGATAATATACTTATCATGTATTTTTTTTATATATTGTAAGATAGCAAACAAGCAGATGGGTCTCCTGATGGATAGAGTCAACCATCGCCTATAGACACTAAAGGTGTTAATGGTGCGTTGCTATCTTGTGGCGAGGTCTTATGCCACATGCATAAGTTTACCGGCTACCTTACCCTCCAAACCGGAACACGACAGTGACTAGCACTAACGCTATTGCGGTAGGAATAGGTAAGGCGGTGGTACCAGACCCGGGCGAGACAATGCCGAACTCTACAACCTAGTAGCCACGATGGTAGTGATTCTCATAGCCAATGGGTCGCCTTTTATGCCCTGCTTGGCAGAACAGCTAGGTAAGGCGGTGGTACCAGACCCGGTTGGGCCGATGCAGAACTCTGCCACCTAGTATGTCAAATAAATTATTATTTGACATACTAGGTGTCAAATAAATTATTATTTGATATACTTGTTTTTTTAAATAATACAATTATTGGTTTAATTTTAATTGCATGAACCTATATGTTGCATGAGTTACGCTTTTAAGCTCTAATGTACGCTTACCTGCTTTTTATAAACTTTCTCCAACACCTGTCTTTGTACAGGTTTTGCTGGAAGAGATCTCTTAAAGAGATAAGCACACCTTTGTACATAGTTTAATTTATATAATACTTGTGTATAGATATGTTTTTTTTTGTACATGAAGAGTTAAATAAATAAATAATAAACGTAGTGTGTAATGTTTATTTTTATTATATTTATGTATTTCTAATGCATATTATTTAAAAATATTAGGATTCTGCAGTCCTCCGTAATGTAAACTTTACTTTGAAAAATTTTATACTCCACCATTCGCGTAATAGTCTAAAAAAGGGAAGTACAAAATTCTTTCACGTAGGTAATATTTAGAATATATATTGCAATGTACGCTTCCCATCCTAATGTATTCGATCCTATAAAAACTAACCAAAACTAAAAGAATCAAATTGATTGTAATTTATGCAGATATTAATAAAATAAAAATTAAAGGGGGAGTAGGTCTCGCCTACGATGGATTTTATGCTACCATAAAATATTGAACACTACAAAATATTGCATCTTTTTCACATATTTTTACAAACTGTTGCCGGTGACTTCACGTCAGGTGACCCAACTACATTACCTTTTGATTATCCAGGTATTTATGTAAGTACCTATAGTCTTTAATGGAATTCGAGATTTAAAATGTAAACAATGGTGTAGCCAATTTAAAGTAACAGTAGTGTTCTATAGCTTATCAAAAAGTATTAAAATATCTTAAAAAATTGTTTGTATTTGTACTTACAATCATAAAACTAAATATTGCACATAGTTTTTTTGTAATAAGACTAACTGTACGTGCAACTTTGTCCCCGTGGAAAATTTTCTACAATAAAAGTCCCGGGATTTTCCCATCGCGTGAGATTTCCGGAGTAAAAACTATTCTATATCCTTAAATGTGACAACAGACATTAGCCGTAAAGAAAATAGTATACATGTAGGTATGTAAATTATCATATATTGCTCATTGACTTAATAATATAAGTCAATGTATATGCCACATGAATGTAGCATTGTAGCACATGTGTATCATGTTTATTTTTTGTTAATTTAATATATTTCTAATAAAAATTATTTAAAAAAAATTTAGGCTTCTGTAGTACTATGTACACTTTAATTGTGCCAAATTTCATACTCTATCGTTGGCGTAAATGTCATAATCTATCGAAGTGTTTCTCAACCTGTGGTCCGCGGACTCCTGGGGGTCCGCGAGTATGTGTTTAGGGGTCCGCCGCCTACGGACATTTGACGTAATAAATAATTACCAAAGTTTTCTATTAAAGGGGTCCCTGAAATTATGCTTGATTTTCCTAGGGGTCCGCCGACTGAAAAGGTTAAGAAACGCTGCTCTATCGTTAGCGTAGATGTTTTAAAAAGGAGTGGGTACGATGTTTTTCCTTCACATAATAATATATCAAATATTAGTACGCATAAACAGACTTAATTTGCGCACGGCACAATAAAGCCACAAATGTACAGAAGGGAGATACCCTTTATATTACTATAAATGTCAAATTCACCGCTACAAAATAGGCTGTAACTTTATCGTAACGTAATTGAAAGGTTCAATATAAGAAAGGGGACAAAGTAATGAAGTCATTGTTTCGAGTAACGCAAGTAGACTATCGTGTCTTCATGTACGATGTTAAAAGTCTCCCAAAACCTAGATTATAGGAAAACTAGTACATATCTCGCAGATATTCCATAATAATATGTCGATATTATATGTCAATTTTTTAGAATAAGACTAGCTTTTTTATCAATTTTTATAAATGAGCAGTCTAAAAAATAGTCTTAGTCAGTCTCATAGAAATTTGACCAGAAATTTTGACCATAGACTTCCTTTGACCATAGACTAAATAATAAAATCTCTTCTATGTTGTTTTATATGTGTTTATAATTATGTGTGTCAAATAAATACTAGTGTGTATAATTTATTTATTTATCAAAAAAAAATCACAATAAAATAAATCGTTGAATAAAATCACATCTTAAGCCAATTCCGGATTTTCATTTTGTAATGATAAACCTTGTTTAGAGTTAAAAATATTGACAAGTCTTTTAGATATATATATATATATATATATATATATATATATATATATATATATATATATATATATATATATATATATATATATATATATATATATATATATATATATATAAAGATGAATTAAAATGATACAAAAACTAAAATAACTAACCAATAAGTCACAATAAAAATAAAAAACAAAAAAATAATAGAATTAAGATTAAAATTAAATAATATTAAAAAATCATATATATATAAATAAAAACAAAATTATGCGGAAAGACAAATAAAAAAGACATTAAAACTTACGTACCTACGACAGTTTAGCGTGCCATCGACTTTGCATGCGAATAAAGAAAGGTTTACATGATGCAGATACAATTGATGCATCTGCAGATGCTAATTATTATATGTCATTATTACATGGGTGTAAGTATAATTTCAATTTATACACACAAAAACACACAAACGTATACAAGTATATATGTTGCAGTGTAATTGTCAATAACGTTAGATTATAATCTACCTAAGTGACATTATAATTTAACTGCTAACCTAACCTAACCATGTTATAAAATCCCTAGGTAGATTATAATCTAACGGCTATTGACAATTTCACTGCGACATAAACACACACATTATATATACATTACATTCACGAACTGCTTATTTACAACCTAATAAATTTCAAACGCGTATTATTTAACAGTATTAGGTTTTGCACTTCTTCGCAATGTAAATTAAACTGTGCCAAATATCACAATTTGTAGTGCCTGTTCGTGTAATTGTCATAATTCATACATAGTTTAGATTAATATAATTTACATCAACATTAAAGCTATTTTTTGTAAATATAAAACATAAATTGTTACTGAATAACAAATTGAACTTTTAAACTAACGCGTTCTACTATCATTTTCAAAAAAATATAAACGGGTCAATAACGCGTATATATATAGAACTTACTTGTAAAGCTCGACGTTTCGGCCAAGTTACATTGACCGTGGTCACGAGCAGACTGAAGGAGCGAGTTTCCTCTTTCGTTCACGTCGGGATCGATTTTCATCTACCCCCTTCTGGTCTTGTTTTTTCGAATTTAGCCTACACACATACACTAACTGTATCTTGGACTTTATTTGTTTGCAGGTGCAAAGGCCGTATTTTGCTAATCACTGGATTCCAAGCAGGAGACAACTTAAATCCGTCTTCCCTGTTGAAATTTTTATATTTTGTAATTTCAGTCGCTTCCCGTACCATACGGGGAACATAGTGTCGCTCAGTAGAGAGAACCTGAGGTCGGTGGAATTCAATCCAGTGATCAGTGCTGGAATCCAAAATATGTTCAGCTATAGCCGACTTATTAACCTGTCTGTTTTTTACAGCCGTGATATGCTCTTTGAGTCTATCTGCGATAGTGCGTTTAGTCGAACTAAACGCACTATCGCAGATAGACTCAAAGAGCCTTTGCACCTGCAAACAAATAAAGTCCAAGATACGGTTAGTGTTGTGTGTAGGCTAAATTCGAAAAAACAAGACCAGAAGGGGGTAGATGAAAATTGATCCCGACGTGAACGAAGGAGGAAACTCGCTGCTCCAGTCTGCTCGTGACCACGGTCAATGTAACTTAGCCGAAACGTCGAGCTTTACAAGTAAGTTCTATATATGTACGCGTTATTGACCCGTTTATATATTTTTGAAAATGAATAACAAATTATAGAATATTTCATATTCTTACGGTGTCCTATATTGCTGTTCCACAAAAAGTACCTAACTTCAATGTGGATGCACTATTATTTAGTGGTAAATAATTATTTTATTACTAAATTTACTTTTTTATTTAGAAAAAAATATGCAAATAAAATATATCAATATATTTACAGGTTATTAGACGATGTATGTTTCCTGTGGGTTCCAGAACGGCTTTAGTTATTATAATAAAATTCTCAGACAATCTTAAAATTAGCCCAGCTGTATAATATTTTGTTCATAATCAGATATTTTTTTTCTTTTTGATAATTGTTTTCTATAAACTCCAAGACGGCATAAGCGATTATTATTATATTTTCAGGTAATCTTCAGATTAGCACGGCGCGTGATTTTTTAAAGTTTGGTAGCCATCGTATCAGAAAATTTTTGTTGATATTTGTGTGTTGCTGTTACCCATGTAAATTCGGAAGTATTACAGACGGGTCCTCTGTAGTTACTACGTAGATACGCAGTGTATACAGTGACTACTCACATATTGAAATCAGGTATCACAAATACTTTATTCAATAAAACTTTTTACTCGTTATTTATTCGCGTCATCTTTTTTTAAACTACTACTGGATCGGAAACGCGGCCACACACTGAGAAAATCCTGGGAAAGAACTCACTGGATTAATATAGTTTCTGACAAATAGGGAAAATATTAGTAGTACATACATACATACAGGCAGAGACAACCGAGCGCCATACATCACGATCCTTGCAGACTTCTCTCACTTCCTCCACATTTATTGCTTTCTTCATAACATTCGGACAGTACTCGATCAATTTCATCATGGTACGTCAGTCTTAGTCTTCCCCGGTTAAATATCACATTCTTAAATATCAGAAGTTACCATGTGCCATTCCGCTAGGGTCCGATCTGGCGAATATTTAGCCAAACATGGCATTACCATCGTGACTTCCAAGGGCCTTATTCACGTAACAAAACGTCAATCGAGTCGAGACGTTTAAAGCTTTACACGTTTGACACGTTTTTTACACATTAGGCTGGATCGTAGCATGACGTGACGTTGTATCGTGTTTATGTGTCTCAGACAGTAGTCTTACGAAAGCTCTTATGAAAACACTTCGACTCGATTAACATTATGTACGTGAATTGCGAGCCAGGTATTTCGTCTAACTTCTGCCATGCCTCGAACGAATTTGTTATCACCTCTGGTATCACTGCTTTACCATTTCTGCAGCGACAATAATTGTCACTGTCGTGTTTGGAAGTAAAGTAAGTCGATAAATTATGTTGTAGACCATTGATTCCCAAAGCGGTCCAGGTGGGACCAGTGGTCCAAGTTCCATGGGAGACTCGACGGGGGTCTACGTTGGCGTGACCAAAATGGGGGTTCACTATTCGTAAGCGAAGTCCATGAATATTTATCTGGTTTTGATAGTGAAGAACTAAAAAATTGGCTTGACTTCCCTTATCAATGTAAATAGATAACAATATGAAAAAATATCAAATAATTACCCATTCGATTCTCACTTTTTTAAGAACTGCTATCTCACGGTTGGAACTTAGCTGCAACGCAAATTTCCAAAGATCTAATCTTCATATGTTTTTAAATGTTGGGAGTATGGTAAAACTTTAGATTCAGGGGCTCCACCGGAACCAGCAAAATTTTGAAAATGGTCTATGACAAAAAAAAGTTTGGGAACCTTTGTTGTAGACATAACCATAACGCCGAACGGATAGCAGTGCATCATTAACATCGTTATTGGCCATCCCTTTAACCCTCGATTTTATCTTTCCATCAGGAGAGCCATCTGTTTGTATGTTATTCTATGATATAAAAAGGTATTCGTTAGCTCACTGTACTATAAAAGTTCTTTGAGGTTTTGTTTAAAATGGAGTTGTTTGCTTAAAATCGAGACTGCTAGCGTTTGCGTGTTCGAGCCATTATTCCTCCAACAACTTGTTTACTTTAATTTCCTTTGTTACAATAAGCTGTCAGCTATAAATTTTTTAGCCCATAGATCTAATGGAAACGCGGGGAGAGGTTAATTGTTTATACTGAGATTATTATTTAAAATTACCCATTTTTCTAGCTACCTGATTATTACCATAAAGAAAATTCAAGCTAATTTATCCCCCTTTTACGGAGAAGTATAATTTTTTTTCACTTTTTCGTACTATTTTTCCAATATTGTCTTTCTTACAAAACTTGTCCTGAAAATTACAGATACAATAAAAAAGAATTAGCTAAATAGGTGCAGCCGCTTTGTAGTGATACATGGACAGTTTTGGCAATAGATTCTTTTTTATACAGTTAGTA
Organism: Apodemia mormo; assembly: GCA_036924255.1. Classification (NCBI taxonomy): domain Eukaryota; kingdom Metazoa; phylum Arthropoda; class Insecta; order Lepidoptera; family Riodinidae; genus Apodemia; species Apodemia mormo. Next base: position 14,962,992 of record JAUPFN010000004.1, on the reverse strand, counting down.
ATAAATATTTGTTACGACCCGATATAATCGGTGGTAGGTCTATGACATTGTCAAAAAAAAAAGAATAAAATGATTCTATTTATAAAAATCATGGTATTTTAAAATGCTCGTATTTATTTTTCAATTTCCTTAAATTTTAGCAAACATTTTAAACTAAGCAGAGTCAACAACCCCACCGTCCTTGAAATTGTAGTTGCCTTTGTGCTTGACAAATTTGTTTTGCCAACATTTGGCGCCAAAAAAAAGTTATATATATATATATATATATATATATATATATATATATATATATATATATATATATATATATATATATATATATATATATATATATATATATATATATATATATATATATATATATATATATATATATATATATATATATATATATATATATATATATATAATAATAATGGGCTCACATATCTAAACCAAATGTTTAGGCTTTGGTAGATGGTTTATGTTAAGTTTGCACTAAATCGGTAGAGCGGTTCTTCATTTATCATATTTTTGTAACAATGAATTCAATAAATGGCAATACGTAGCGAAGCACGTAACGGACCGCTAGTCATTTATAAGATGTACAATAAAATAAAACAGTATTATGTACGGACATATGTCATAATGACGTCACTATTTGATACATATGTGAATTTACCATATGTTGCCTCTGGCCTCAATATGCACTGACAGGGAATAGCTTGTTTTGAAATATAAGTAGGTATGTGCGTGAGCGTTGTATTTATTGACACTGCAGCTCATTTTTGAGGCTTCAATAAAATGTTCGAGGCGCTGTATCTTCGTACAATGTACCTTTACATTGTAAATTATTTAATTTTAAAAGCGTATGTACTTACTAATTCTTATTTAAATAAAATTATTTAAATTTTCAGAGTAATCTTATAGAACTCTGCTTTTTTATCGTTTGTAAAAAATTAACAACATCGCCATTTGATGTCAACAACTGTAGTTGATTCTAAAAGCAAAGTGCTGCTTATTTTGACAAAATCTTAATATTCCAGAAACTGATTTTGTTAAAAATATTTTAGACCGAACAGACTAAAAATTATATTCAGACTAAAATATATTTAGCAATTTTCTGACTAATAAATTAATGATAAAAATTATATGTTTATGGCCCGCACTTTAATTAGAAGTGGTTATGGGTGGCTAGCTAGCTGTCAATTACAAAAACCGGCCAAGTGCAAGGACTCGCGTATGAAGGGTTCCGTACTTTCCTATAAAAACAAAAAAAACACGTTTGTGGTATATAAATAGGTATGCCCCCTTAAATATTTATTTATCTGTTTTTAATATTTGTTGTTTGCAACAGAAATACATCATCTATAAAAATGTCAACTGTCTTACTATCGGCTGTCACCAGGTTGTATCTCATGAACCGTCATGAGATACAACCTGGTGACAGTCGAACAGAGACAGACAGATAGACAGACGGACAGACAGGCAGACGGACGGACAGCAGAGTCTTAGTAATAAGGTCCCGTTTTATCCTTTGTGCTCTTCTCTCACTATACCGTAATCATGCAATTTTACTTATTTTGTACTTTTGGAACTAAAACAAGTCCAACACAATCAAGAAAAAATACTCGTAACGTATTTGATATTTGTAAGAGACTATTATTGTATTTAGTACTAGCTGTTGCCAGCGACTTTGTCCGCGCGGACTTCGTTTACTCCGCACAGCTTCTCCCCCTTAGGTGATAGCGTGATAATATGTAGCCTATATGTTGACCCGACCTGTTAGCAATATTCAAGCAAAATTTGAAGTAAATCCATGCAGTACTTTTTGAGTTTACCCCAGACATACATACAGACAAACAGACAAAAATTCTAAAAACTATATTTTTGGCTTCGATATCGATTGTAGATCACGCCCCAAGTATTCTTTTAAAAAAATAATCAATGTACAGTTTTGACTTTCCTACGATTTTATTATATGTATAGATATAAAAAATTCAGGGACGTAGCTACCACCGTATCTGCTGTATTAATTATACGGGGCCCCATGCCAGAGGGCCCCCAACGTGCGTAAGCAAATATTAATAAAATCTTCCTAAATGGCACTACTTTTTTTCCTAAATGGCAAAAGTAAAAAAATATTCTTTTTTTTAAAAAAAAGGAAAGGAGAGTGTATATTTAATTTGAATTTTTTGTAAAAATATTGGGAAAAGTGACATATATAATTATGATGAATAAATATTTCTTTTAATTTTATGCAAACATCTTTTTTTCTTTTGTGAGAAACCTCTATCCTTCATAAGAGCCCATGCACAATACGCCACTGAAATAATAGATTAAAAAGTTTCGACCCTTTTTGGAATTCTGTATAATATACGGATCGGCATGTTTACGAGCGCGTATCTTAACATATCGCGAAAATTTTTATTTTATTAAGTTCAAAATTACAGTGCACAGTTTCCTATTGCAAATGGCCGTGTAATTAGGTGTTGTTTAATTTTTATTTCTTTGTTGTTTAATGTTCATAAATGGTTCGTATTTCATACCATGTCAGAATAAACTTTAATGACATTAATTATTTCGTCCCCACGGTACAGGTTACATAGGTAATGTGTTCTTACGTTAAAAAATGAGTCTCACATATAAAGATAATTACGAAAACTAATTATTTGAGGTTTTATATTCTCTGTGTAGTATTAGCGTTTTAGTATTTTAAAGTAAATATGTAAACATTACTATTTCAGATCTCAGAAATAATATTAATATTACATATTCTGAGAGTATCGAATAAATAACAGGAATTTATAGCTTATTTCTTATTTGAAATATTAGAGAAATACTAGGTTGAGATTTGACATTGAATAGAGAAATTAATATAACGATATTTTGTAAATTGATATGTTCATTATCTGATGCGACTAGACACGATGCGGGGATCGCAGACAGAGGGGACCTCGGCGCGTCTAACTGCGTAGGAGATGTATTATGTGCTTATATTTTTCACATAGATTGGGTTTGGGTTATTTGATAATAGAGTTTTTTTCTAGAAAAATACTTAGACTTTATTGTCACCTAATAGATGCTAAAAATAGTGAACACTTAGACGTCTCTAGAAAGAAAAATGCTTGTAGACAAATAGTCCAACTAATCAATGTTTTAAGTAAATATTACCCTTTTTTCCAAAACCTGATCTAAACTAAATCGCGCATTGTATTTGCTTGTAATATGGGTGTTAATTAATGATACTAATGCTGTACTATCGACACTTGAACGGCAATCCTCACTGAGCGACATTGAGTTACCTTCACAGGAGAGTGACTTAAAGTTCAAATACAAAATTAAAAAAAAAAACATAATTTAATTGTTATTTTTTTATGATTTTTTATTTTATATTTGAAATTTAAATCACTCTCCTGTAAAGTTTACTCAATGTCGCTTAGTGAGTTATTGCCTTTCAAGCGTCAAAATACATATTAATTTAAAAAAAAGTACATGCGACCTAGCCTCTGGCCGGTGCGCTCTAACCAATTGACATACTGTCGACTGGTTCAATGCAATCCATGGACACCAAAGATGATAATGTTGTGTTGCTATTCATGTAATGAGGTGTCAATGCCACGTGCAAAAGTTTACCGACTACCTTATCCTCCAAACCAAAACACGACAATAACAAGCATCGACGCTATTGTGGCAGGAATAGGTTAGGCGGTTGTACGTAATACCCAAGCGAGACGCTGCAGTAGGTTCTTGTTAGGTTCGAGGTAATCAAGATCCTTCTATAGGCGCATCATTTATTTAATACTAGCTGTTGCCTGCGACTTCGTCCGCGCGGACTTCATTTACTGCGCACTGCTCCTCCCCTGTAGGTGATAGTGTGATAATATGTAGGGTCGAATCAGTTGCGCCTATACAATCTAGACGATCTGATACACACTGACGTTGATGCATCCGGAGACTAGTCATGGAGGGTAGCGGGATCCGAGGAACGGTGCACCGCTGGCCGACCGCTAGTCAGTAGGGGGCCCAAGTAACGTGCTAGCCACATGTGAAAGGCTGCCCCGCCAACTAGCGAAAAATCCCAAAATGCGCCATAGTGCCGGTTGGCGACCGGATGAGAGGGCCCTATGGACATTCTTGGGGGGGCTCGGGCGTCCCCGCAGTCTCCAGACTAGTCCCCAATAGTGTAACTTCGAGGTGTGTGTCTCAGGTCCGGAAGCATAGCGCCTCGATTCACTGCCATCTTCACACCTACTTCACTCACTCTATTAAATGAAAAGGACAAGGTACAGGAATAACGTTGTACAGCGGCAGCACTCCCTCTCGATGAAAGTAGACCTCACCAACATCAGAGGTTTACATTCTAATCTCGCTGCAGTCCATTTCCACATGGAGACTTATAAACCATGTATCTTGTTCCTCACGGAGACGCAGATAAGGTGCCCGTCTAATTTGGCGTACTTAACCTATCCCGGCTACACCCTGGAGCATAATTTTAAAGCTCGGTCAGGTGTGTGCGCGTACGTCCGTGACGACATCTGCTTTCGGCGTCTCCGGTATCTAGAAGACCCCCGCTACTCCGTACTATGGACACTGGTGGACACAGGCCTAGAGAAGCTTCTCTATGCCTGTGTCTACCGAGCGCACAGCGGAGACCAGGAGACGATCGGTCTTACAGAGTACCTAAGTGAGGCGGCGGATGCTGCTCAACACAAACACCCTTCCGCTCAGCTAATGCTTCTGGGGGATTTCAATGCCCACCATCAGGAGTGGCTATACCCATACCAGAGCACTGACCTCGCTGGGAAAGAGATGCGTAAACTCGCTGTAGCATTAAATCTCACCCAGCTGGTTCAAGGAGCGACGCGGCTTCCTGACGTTGAGAGCCATACAGCCAATTGCTTGGATCTTCTGCTGACTACGGATCCAGACCGTTACTCGGTGGCGATTTCCTCGCCCCTTGGCAGCTCCGATCACTGTCTGGTGAAATCTGTATCCGCCTACTCGCCACCCGATCCCAGTTCCAGGGGCTCTTGGCGCGTGTGGCGATACAAGTCAGCAGACTGGGACGAGATGCGTTCCTTCTTTGCGTCTTATCCCTGGCGGCCTGTCTGCTTTTCTTCTGAAGACTCCTCGGCCTGCGCGGATGCTGTGACAGATGTGCTGCGGCAAGGGATGGAGTATTTTATTCCTTTCTCCGACGTAGCCATGTCCAGTAAAGCTCATCCCTGATTCAGAGCCAATTGTAGACGCGCTGAGGCGCTAAAGCAAGAGGCATATCTGGCTTGGGTAGATGCTCGACACCGCAAGGCCAAGGACGTGTCGGAGAAGAAGAAAGCCTTCAACCGGGCCGCCAAATCCTGCAAAAAGGTTCTACTGAAAGCTCGATTTGACCACGTCAGCCGTATTGGGAACAAACTGGCTTCATACCCCTCAGGTAGTAAAGCCTTTTGGTCCCTGGCAAAGTCGGGTGAATCGAATTTCTGCCGCCCCTCACTCCCTCCACTGCTGAAACCGGATGGGACGCTGGCTCACACCGCCGTAGAGAAAGCGAACCTGTTCGCTGCTCTATTCGTGAAAAACTCACGTCTGGATCCCGCCAACGCGAAATCACCCAGTCTACCTGGATGCGAGGTGAACATGCCGGAAATTCGCATCCGTCAGACTGAGGTTCTTAAAACGCTGCGGAATCTGGACGTGAACAAAGCCAGTGGCACTGATGGGATTCCAGCCATAGTACTGAAAACCTGTGCGCCTGAATTCGCTCCTGTTTAGACACGCCTCTTTCGCCTTTCGATGGCTACTGGAAAAGTGCCTAAATCATGGAAGCTTGCCAACGTGCAGCCTGTGCCCAAAAAAGGCAGTCGTGTTGACCCCTCCAACTATAGGCCAATTTCAGTCACGTCCATACTCTGCAAGACTATGGAGCGTGTACTGAACAGCAGGCTAATGGCGCACCTAGAAGCGAACGAACTACTGAGTGACCGCCAATACGGGTTTCGCCGAAATCGGTCTACTGGGGATCTTCTAGCGTATGCCACGTACATTTTGAGCTCGGCCATAGAGAAGCATGGTGAGGCACTAGCTGTCTCCCTTGATATCTCGTAGGCCTTTGACAGGGTCTGGCATGATAGTCTTATTGGTAAGCTTCCATCGTATGGTCTGCCTACTGGTCTCTGCGCCTGGATCTCAGATTTTCTGAGTGGCCGGTCGATCAGAGTAGTCGTCGACGACTGCTCATCCGACCAAATGGCTATAAATGCCGGAGTCCCTCAGGGATCAGTTCTCTCCGCAACTCTATTCCTGCTACACATTAACAATCTGCTGAAGCCCGGTATCTATGGGTACGCAGATGATAGCACTGTTGTGGAGAGTTACGTATCCAATGCGCGGGCCAGTACGGCACAGATCCGGTCTCTCAGAGAGGCAATGGTCGATCGTATAAACCTGTCCTTACAGGCAGTCTCCGATTGGGGCGATGCTAATCTGGTCAGGTTTAATGCAACTAAGACCCAGGCGTGTCTATTCTCCGCTAAACGGAGTCCTCTCCATCTATCTCCGTCTTTCCAGGGTGTGGCCGTGCCGATAAATGAGCACCTCGAGATCCTTGGTATCACGTTAACGCCTAATCTCAACTTTGGTTCGTACATCGAAAGCCAAGTTGCCTCAAAAAAGCTTGGTATTCTGGCGAAGGTGAGACAGTATTTCAGTCCGGGACAGTTGCTCAACCTTTATAAAGCACAAGTCCGTTCGTGCATGGAATACTGCTCTCACCTCTGGGATGGATCCGCTAAATACCAGCTGGAAACACTTGAGGCCATCGAGAGGCGTGCCAAGAGGCTCATAAACGACGATGATCTGGTAGGCAAAAAACTCCAGAGCCTCGCTCATCGCCGCAGAGTGGCTAGTTTATCGGTTTTTTATCGAATACACTTTGGAGAGTGCGCTGCGGAATTGCACGACTTAATTCCGCCATCCCCGTTTTTCTATCGATCGGCGAGGTGCACAGAATCTAGGCATCGTTATATGGTGGACGTTCCACGTACCCGGACAAAGCGGTTCGACTCAATATTCTTCATTATAACCGCAAAGGACTAGAACATGCTTCCTGAGTCTGTGTTCCCGGACGAGTACAATCTGGAGATCTTCAAGAGAAGAGTGAACAGGTACCTTCTAGGGAAGCGCGTTCCATCTTAGGCCTCATCTTAGCTTACCATCAGGCGAGATCGAGGTCAAGCGCTTACCTATAGATAATTAAAAAAAAAGCCTATATGTTGACCCGACCTATTAGTAATATTCATGCAAAGTTTGAAGTAAATCCATGCAGTACTTTTTGAGTTTACCCCGGACATACATACAGACAAACAGACAAACAGATAAACAGACATACAGACATACAGACAAACAGACAAAAATTCTAAAAACTATATTTTTGGCTTCGGTATCGATTGTAGATCACGTCCCAAGTATTCTTTTAAAAAAATATTCAATGTACAGTTTTGACCTTCCTACGATTTTATTATATGTATAGATAAAAAGTAATTATTTTTTTTTAAATAATTTTTTTTAGATATAAAAGCCCACGATGCACAGTCCCGAACAAAACTGACACTCAGAACTATCGTTAATTTTACATAAGTAGTTTATAGATACGGCTAAAATATAATATGTTTTTGCATATCCAATCTTAAGCGCAAGATTTATATTTATTTAACTTCCCGCTACGTAGTACGTAATGTACGTAGATAAGGAAGTTACCGAATTTGCCCCGATTTTCGAAAATCGAGTTTTGCCGGATCTTCACGTTTTGAGTTTTTATTTATTTAAGATAGCAAACAAGCAGATGGGTCTCCTGATGGAAAGAGTCAACCATCGCCTATAGACATCAAAGGTGTTAATGGTGCGTTGCTATCTTGTGGCGAGGTCTAATGCCACATGCATAAGTTAACTGGCTACTTACCCTCCAAAGCGGAACACGACAGCGACAAGCACTGAATTGCGGCAGGAATAGACAAGGCGGTGGTACAAGACCCGGGAGAGACAACGCAGAACTCTACCACCTAGTAGCGACGATGGTAGTGACTCGCATAGCCAATCGGTCGCCTTTTACGACCTGCCTGGCAGAACGGCAGTTGGTCTATTCTTCAAAGGAGCCCGAAACCAACACGGCGAAAAAAAAATAGTAAAAAGGTCCTAGGAAAAAAAAGGTCCAAGGGAGGTCCTAGGAAACTTTTCCGACTATTTTCGTGATGACGTCAGTATGTCTGTATGTATGTATGTATGTATGTGTGTGTATGTGTGTATGTAAATATCTCATAACTTTTGAACGGCTGAACCGATCGTAACGCGGTTGGATTCTGTCATTCGATTGGATTCTGCTCAAAAACTTCTTCCTGAAAATTTGAACCAAATCGGCCGAGAAGATTTTGAGAAATTTTGAAAAAACCCCAAAAATAGTTTTGGCGAAACAGTATTTTTTTTTAAATAACTTCCAGATTAATGTACCGATTGAGTACAAAAACTAATCAGCCTTATTCCTCAAAAAACTACATCTAATGTATAAATTGCATCAAAATCGGTTTATCCGTTTGGGAAAAATCGTTGACGAAAAATTTAAAAAAAAAGTGTTTTTCGACATAACTTCGAAATTTTTCAACCAATAATTTTTTGGTATTATACAATATTTTAGTACTAAAAATACGTCAGATGGCATTACACGAATCAAAATCGAATCTAATTTTCAAAAGTTACTGCTTTTCAAATATTAAAATTCTATAAGTGCAATATGAGTATAACAGAGAGGTTTTTAGCTTAGGAAATTTCTTGATTTTGGTAAGATGAGAGTAGAGCACCACCTTATACATATTCCTATCCTATATTTTCTTTTACCATCTTTTAGGTACACATCTACTCTAATATATTAGATTGCCAAAGATTAATAACGTTACTTTGCAAAAGGTTTACATTTATAAGGCGTCGCTATAAGTGGTGATAAATAATAAGACAAACACAGACTTGGCCTTAAAATAATTTATCTTTATATATAAAAATTTGCTTCCGTATGTTTGCGTACTCAAAATTTAAAATATAGCCGATGGATTGACTTGATATTGTTATACACGACATGGCTATTGGACGGGAGAGTTCTCACGCTAACGGAAAATTCTAAGCATTCTAGAATGACTTATAACTAAATATATAACTGGAAATAATACGTTGGGCCACAACAAAGCATGGCTGGATTTAGCTAACATGTATATTTTTACGCCTGATTCCTTATAGTGATCACAAAGAGAACCGAGAAGGTACCTTCTACACACAGTTTTTCCTGGCTTCCTCCCCATTCATGTCACTAATTTTGATTAATGAACACTTCAACTCTTATAGAGTGAAGTGCTATTCGACTCTCGAAGTTACGAAGTGATACATGCGTTGAGTAGAGTAGTAGTGTTTTGCTTTTTCTATTGATGTGGTGAAAGTTTAGTGGACGCGGGTGGACTATTATGCCGATGCCGCTGGGCTGTTCTTTAATTTCCAGACCTTCGGTAAATTTGTTCCATTCCTTACTCTACTGTTTTTTAGTATCACAGTAGTAGCAGTCACACATAATCTTTAGTTTTAAAAAGTTAATCCTTAATTTTAAAAATGTAATCCTTAATGTTAAAAATGTAATCCTTTATTTAAAAAAATTAATCTTTAGTTTTTAAAATTAAATTTTTAATTTTTAAAATTTAATCGATAATTTTGTGTCAGAATTATGGACTTAGGTACGCAAAACAACGACTAAATATATAAATAAAAAAGTATCATCATGCAGATTCCCTTGCGGATTAGGCAGAGTAAATCGAACGTCAATAGACTTTTAGTTTATTCTGTCATGTTCTTTTTTTATTATCGATAGGTAAGCGCTTGACCTCGATCTCGCCTGATGGTAAGCTGAGTTTTGTCATCATAGTGGTGATGATCATTATCAGGTCGACAAAATACGACGATGAGCGTCGTATTTAGAGACCTGATAATGATTATTGCCTATTTCTATCGATAACTGGGTTAGCTTTCCGCTATACTCTGAACTCCTAATGAGATTTTGTATTTACGAGAAAAACCTCGAAAAAACCTCACTGTGTTTTTCTTTGGATCTAACTCGGGATCTCATGGTTTGAGCCGAATAAAGTAACCCCCAGGATCACGAAGATAATACTGATACTCGTATAAAATATAGTATTTTACGGATCACTGTACCTACAACCATACACATTTGCTTTCGTGCTAGGTTTTACCCATTCGCAGGAATAGCGAGGCGAATGGCGAGGCGAATAGCGAGCTCACTGTTTACACATTCGTGTTGCTATTCGCCTCGCCACTCGCCTCGCTATTCGTACGAATGTGTAAACGGGCCTAAGCGCGCGAGTCGCGAGGCAAGGCACGAGGCGAATAGCAACACGAATGTGTAAACAGTGAGCTCGCTATTCGCCTCGTGCCTCGCCTCGCGACTCGCGCGCTCGTGTGGGGGAGCGGTTTTTTGGACACGAATCAAAGGGCAATAAGTTGAACAATGTCCTTGAACACAGTCCTTGCATTTTCGGATCTTAACTGAGGTGCGGTAGAGGTGTGCCGCGGGGAAACCCCCGCCCATGGAAGAAGTTGGGTTTCGTGTTCGGACACCCATGCCACGGTAATATTATTTATACAGTATTCCATCTTCATACAAACGGACGAAGCGCTAGTTATGATTAAGCGTCTTGATCTCGGCATGCAGACCGTCGCGACTAGCGATCGGCGTTTATGTTATTTTTTAACATCGATGACGCCGGGGACTATAGCGCGCATGCCACACGTCCTTCATGTTCGTGTGCAAATATTTAAAAAAAATCATCCACAAATGTGTGAACAGCCACTTCGCGACGGCACTTGACGAATGTTTCTTCGAATGATTCGTCGAGTGACGAGGCGACCAGCGAACTCGAATGTTTAAACGCGGGATTATATATTTTTATAACTTTTTATATACCGTCATTTCATCTTCAAACGAATGGACGAGCATTTCGGTAAAATATTTAGTTTTAAATTTCGTTTTAAATCTGACTTTAAACATTTGAAGACAAACCCTCGCTCTAATTGACACTCGCCATCCATTCATTAGCGTTGCTTGATTACGGTATAGAGGTTATTAGTTAGATCTACTTTGCTATTACATGTAGAAAGAGTATATGCAGTTCTTCTAATAAAATTAATTTAGGCAGTGCACTGTAATAACATTGCTGTTTGTATAACAAAAATGATATATCTTCACGCCAAATCCCTTATAGGGCAGGTAGACAGAATTGAGTGCCATATGTATATATATATCGACAGTCCAGACAGTCCGTATTCCCATTCATAACTCTCTTCATGTAAACACGCCGGTGTCGGAGACTCTTGACACCACCTTCGGACAGGACCTGATCAATTTTGTCTGTTCCCTCATACAAGCAAGTGAAGTTGTCGATACTAATTATATTATTATTATATTTTCGAAAGTTTGGGTGTTTAGATGGATGGATATTTGTTACTCAATTACGCAAAACAGCTAAATCGATATATGTAGATGTAAATTTGATAGATTCAGTAAACGATAATAATAAATAATAAATAAATATTCACGGAACAAATAACACAGGAACTATGAACTATATATATATATATATATATATATATATATATATATATATATACAAATATATTAATATGTTAATATATATATATATATATATATATATATATATATATATATATATATATATATATATATATATATATATATATATATATATATATATTTACATGACCAAAGACCGAAGAATTTTGGCGCACATGTAGATGATACCTGGAATAGCACAAAGAATGCTTTTATGCCGAAAAAATGAGTTGTTACCGCGGGATTCACCAAAACCTTTTATATTCTGTTTTGTCTGTCTGTCTTTGTGTTATACTTTCGTGGCTAAACCGTTGAACCGATTTGATGAAATTTTTATGGAGCTAGTTTAACATGCAAGGTAAAGCATGTGTTTTTTCAAAAATCAACCCCTTAAGATCTGAAATAGGGGATGAAAGTTTGTTTTCGGGGCGAAGCTGCGCGGGTCAGCTAGCTATTTCATACAAATATTAGCCAATTACACCCCCTCTGCTTTACTAAGCGTAAATCGAGATCTGTGGTATTAATTAACAATGAAAAAAGTTCATGTCCTATCATTTACGCAACCTTCTCACTGTATAATAACCCCGGCTATTCTCGAATAATGACGGGACATAAAGACAAACAAACAGACAATAAATTTTAAAATGCTAAAATGCCCTTAGTATGTAGTAAAATAAGTTTTTATCAAGAAATTGATTCAAAAAATTTAATGAATAGACAAAGACAGACGTTACAGATTTGTATAGTGACGTGTGAGATTTTGTTTTTTCTACTTCTACAGGTTCTTTTTTATTTTACTAGGTGGTAGAGCTCTACAACATCCAAGGAACATATATACGATAACTGGAATTATTATGAAGCAATATTTGAAAAATAAAAATGTACTTTGTTTCGTTACTCATAAAGTTGACATTTGTTTCTTACTTAACAGAGGGGAAAAACGTTCTGAACAAGACAACGACAAGAGTGGATGTTGTCCCTTTCTTGCAATTGTCAGTGTAAATAAAACTATCTGATGGTAGAATTTTATATACTCTGTAATCGTTAAATCTCTTTTAATAATACATAACGATAAATACATTAGCATAAAATGTATTGTAATTAACATAGTGAGTTCTAAAATGTGCTTATTTTAATTATTACGTAATTACTTAGGCAATGCAAAGCTGTTTCTCAAATTAGTAGAATTACTTAGTAGTAATTTGCAAACTACGCATGGCCGCACTTATATATGGCGATTGGCGCTTTATTTAGTAAAAAGAGACACACTTCACCTATGTCGTGGTACTCTTCGGAACGATTTTGAAGCGCGTGTGAACATTCCGGGTAGAATGTAACTTCCTTGACAATATCTCACCTATGGTTGGGACTACTGTTTTACCTTTCCTACCATACGTTAATTTCCGTTTGAAGAAAAACTAGCCCATAAATGTTTTGGGACAACTCAACTGATAAAGAATTAGTATTTTGAACGCAAAAAGGTGCATCCAGGCTATCTTTGGAATATCACAAATAGAAAGCTGTAAGCCTGACTTTATAATTAATGGAACACTTACACTACTGTCCATGTTTACAAGTCCACATTGTTTGTAAAACTGAATAAACACTTAAATGAATATTGAACAAGAAGATAATATATAAATAATTGCAAAATACATTAATTAATGATGCACAGAACAGCATTCTTTGGAAAAAATGAATAAAATGTCACAAAGAATTTTAACAAATTATCTCCTTCACTTCGTAAAATCGATGAAGTCATGGAGTTAGTTCGAAAGACAAACAATATCTTAAAAACAAAGTCATATTGATCAGTGATTCCGCATAATCATTCAATTCAATCATGTTGACATATGAAGTTAATTAGATATATTTTTAATGACGTTTCAGGCATTGTTTACTGTTTTGAAATATTTTAAGATATTATGCCATTTTATAATAGGTATATTGACAGATATGTGAGAAAAATCTGCATTTAAGAAATTGCTATAATATTAATTTTTTTATTCAATACAATTTTAATACATTTAGTCATTTTAAAATTATTCGATTTAATAGGATAAATGAACGAATATTAATAAATTAAAATATATGTATGTAATTAATTGGTAAATGAGATAATATTGTGTAAAATGCGTACGTATGCGTACGGCTAATTAACGAAAAATAAAAAAAATTATGAGCAACCTTTCAAAATTTAAATTTTGTACTGAAACTTTCAGAAACTTATTTTATTTTGGTCTACAAAATTATACCGTAACGAGAAAAAAAATTTAAAAAAAAAAGTTCGATTTTTCACGATTTTTGAAATTTTAAAAAATTTGGAGCGACCTCTTAAAAATTTTTTTTCGAGCTGTCTTTTGGAGAGGGCTCTTAAAACATCATAAACTTACATTTTTCACCCGAGACTAAAAAAAAAAATAGTCGGTTTTTTTGGGCCACCCTAATGTATATACAACAAAGTGATACACATAGTATCACTTTGTTCCGAGTTAGGCCGAGCTCTGCCACCATTCGACCATAATTTTTTCGCACATTCTTATATTCTTATCGGAAGTCACCCAGTGAGATCATGCGCTACCTAAATGTCAAAATTTTTTGTACCCAGACTTTCGTAAATGATGTAAAACTGTTTTATGATCAATATCGGCAATGTCGTAGCTACTAATGTGTCGATCTTGCCCCACTTTCTCAAAGATGGCACTGATTTTATCTGTGACAGAGCTATCCAGAGCGAACCTCATCTTTCTCACTAAAATTTCCAGTTTTGAAACACTTGAACCACATTTATACTACTCTTATTGATATCGCATTAGGTCCGTTAATCGCACAAATTTTATTCGCGGCGTTCGTCGCATTTCCGCCTTTTTTGTAATAAAACTTTAAAATGTACCGAATTTCTTCGTCACATACGCTCATTTTGCTTGCTTGAAAAACAATTGAAAAATCTCGGTAACTAGATTTTTTTTTATTTATTGCATCTTCAGAATGTCACATTTAATGGTATCTATTAAAACCAGCCAGTTACATTCAGTACAGCCAAAAATTAATAAATAAAAAAAGTAATACAAGTAATAAATAATACATTAAAAATACGAAATTACTTTAGCCCCGACGTATTATACATATATACATTGGTGATGAAATTCGGGGCTGCAGAAATAAAATATTGTTAATAGCATGCATTAGAAATACAAAAATTAATAAAAATAAATATGGCACACTTTACATTGATGTCAAGGCTAAAGTTTATTGACAAACTTAAAAGACTTTATTATATTACGAGTCTGCGACATGAATGGCGAGGTACCATTGACATATTTGATATCTATACATGATTGTAATCTCTTTTAATCAGATAAGCCATCTACGTTTTTGTTATGAAAGATTTGAAATATAGATATTTCGTCTAACTTTCAACTAGTATTAGCTGATAGTTTTTATTTTGCATTTCTGCAAATTAAAAACAAATAAGTTTAAGTATAAACACATGCAGACAGATTAATTCTTTCGAGAACAGCTTGTAAACAGTAATTTATTCCATGTTTATTTGCTAGCCTTAGGAAATGTTTACTTAGTCTAATCAAACTAAAGTGTCTAAGATAACTAAAATTGGAGTTATACACTTATTTGTTTAAGCATAAGTCGGCTTTGCATTATTCAAGTTCAGCAATCCAGTAGTACTGGACTGGAAGGAACCGCACCTACATTTCAGATTCCAGTCAATTTTAAATCTCTTGAACCGTCAAGACTGTAAGTGATAGCACTTACAGTCTTGATGGTAGTCTTGAGTTTCCTATAAATCTGCCAGCATGGAATGGCACTAGATTGACCATATATATGATTTCAGTTTATACCTAGAATGGTAGCGCTGGATTCAAAAATAGACCGCTATTCCAGTTACTGGACTGGAATAGTCACTGTATTCAGTGCATTTCAATGCCTATTCACATTATTTCTGTTGGAATCCCGTGCTTGATTCGATCGCTGGACTAGAATAATGTAAATCCGACATGGAGGCTTACATATGGAAACGAGTGGTAAAATAACAGTAGCGTACGCGGATGAAACTTACAATGAGTCATATTATGAAAGATTTAAAAATGGGATCATATAGGTGTAGCCGTAAGGCACTGATACGTCAGTCATGCTACACTGTACTGGAGTTTTGCACACATACCTTGAGTGGAAATTTTTCCATTAATTAGGGGAAAACTTTTGGCCTTTTATGACGTAGAGAAAGCTGAATGCCTGGACAACGCCCAAGCTCCATCCAACATTTCACCGATACTAATCTTATTTATTTATTTATTTTTATCATTGCACAAACAAAAGTACATAGGTTTAACTTAACGCCTAAGGGCATTTAATACTAATCAACATCATGTATTAAGAAAATAATTAAAATAGATAGTATTATTTATTAACTCTATTCGTATAACTTCAACTTACTATGAAAAGACAAAATTAATACAGAACAATAAATAATATACAACATGAATACTTATATAAATACATGTTATAATAATACATAATATTAAATTATACGATACCTACTTAATTTCATACATATATTATACATAAACACTCATACACATACATACAAACATAGATACATATATATATTTATTATAACGTACATACAAATAAAAAAATAATATTTATGAGTACAGAGCAATCTAAACACTGTAACTAAATTGACGTCGCTATTTTTATGCATTGAAATATGATTGAAATACTTATAATTATTTTAATTGTCTTTTAAATTGTGGCTTTAAAGGAGTTTTCTGATGTCTGTAGGAAGTACATTCCACAAACGAATTGCTCAGTGGGAAAAGGATTGAGAAAGAAACTCTGTGTGGCAAAATGGAATGTGTAAAGATAAATTCTCATCGGTCCTCAGTTTCGGTTATGTGTGTCTCTGCCAATCAAAAAGAGTCTTAAGGTATCCCGGAACAAACGGATCGTACAATATAGAAAACAGAGTGCATATAAATAGTAATCACGTCCTTTAGATCAACAAAGAAGTAGAATGCGATGCCTCCTCATTTTAGCTACAGGGCACACCAGGGTAATAGAATTTATCATAATACTTACACGACAAAAAGGAGCCGCGATCAGATAACATAAGGCTTGGCACATTTCACGCAGAATCACATGCCACACCAGTTATATGCATCGAAATATAACGTGAGCGTGATTTGACGATAATTTAACGTGAGGGTGAACTTACGACTTAAGCTTATAATTCGCAGAACTCCGTCTTGCAAAAGAGACAAAGCAGCAACATTTGAGCGACACCGTGCCACCAGCTGGAAGAGAGAATTTGTTTAAGTGTAATTGCATCTTATTTTCAAAGTTATTAGGCTTTAGTTTGTCTATTTTTTTTGTCTTGCTAAGGTAAATAGCGCTGGATTACAAAAACTTTAAATGAAAGTAAGTCTTATTTTAAACAACAGGGTAAGGTTTTGTTATTAGGTACTTGATATTGTTTATAATGGTAAAATGACGTCGTAAGACGGTGATGTCTTCAATATTATGTTATTTTACTTTATTAATCCATACTAGTCCATACTAATATTATAAATGCGAAAGTAACTCTGTCTGTCTGTCTGTCTGTCTGTCTGTTACACTTTCACGGCCAAACCACTGAACCGATTTGGATAAAATTTGGTACAAATATAGTTTGAGACCCAAGAAAGGACATAGAATTGTTCTTATTTCGGAAATCCCACGGGAACGGGAACTATGCGGGTTTTTATTTTAGAATTTTTTCCACGCGAACGAAGTCGCGGGCACAGCTAGTCACTTATAAAACGTAATCTATATCAAGTCATTACCACTGTGACATGTAACAGACGGAATAAAATGCACCCACAGTGACAATAATCATCACTTATAAAACATAACAGTCGAGATTTATCACGCGTGATATAACAGTGACAAAAAACAAATAACTCCGCCTCGTTGGTCGAGTGGTTAGCGACCCTGACTACACAATCGACGGGGCTCGGGTTCGATCCCCGACGGGAACAAGCATTTGTGTGATAAGCATAAATGTTTGTATTTTCGGGTTTGGGTGCTTATTAAATATATATTCTAGTATTTATATATGTATTTCTATGTATTACTATCGTTGATTAACACCTATAACACAATCAAATAATTTGCTTGTGTTATAGGTGTAATTAGTATTAAATAAAAGATCAGTAAGTGTAATTTGTCCCGAGAATATTTATTTATTTATTTATTTATTTATTTATTTATTTATTTATTTATTTATTTATTTATTTATTTATTTATTTATTTATTTATTTATTTATTTATTTATTTATTTATTTATTTATTTATTTATTTATTTATTTATTTATTTATTTATTTATTTATTTATTTATTTATTTATTTATTTATTTATTTATTTATTTATTTATTTATTTATTTATTTATTTATTTATTTAACATCACGACGTGATAGTAAAATAAAAGTAGCTATAACTCCCATCCTTTGAAAATATTATAAACCAAGTATATGAATAGCTAGGTACCTGTTTATTTATAGTACATCATTTGAATGCTTGGCTAATTGGCATTCTTCGTATAAATTTTCGTAAAAGACTGAGTAAGCTTCTTATGGAAAGTTAAATTATTTGTAGCTTTGCCTGAATAAGGACAGTAGAACATTTTAGAATGTACATTTTGCATAGCATCACAAGTAAATTTATTGAAAATGTTTGCACCTTGCAGCTTGCTGCATGATCATTGACCTAGTAGGGGAGCCCAAGATGTCAAATGGTGATTCACTCCAGCGTTCTGGGGAACCTATAAGGTTTTGTAGATTAGATGACAGGTAATGTATTTCAAAAGGTTATATAATGTATTTCATTTCAATGCTGCGCAAAGCATCTACAGATAAAAAAGGCAAGTGAAAACAATATTGAAATTGAAACACTGAAGCGCGTCAGATTAAGCTATCGTGGGTTGAACGTGAGATAAAATTTAGAAAAAATCTGCCGATTAGAAATTAATGTAAGGGAATAGGATGGTCACATATTTGAAAAGAAAACTTTGTCTCGTTATTTCCAAGCGCGGTAGTGTTTTCTTTTTTTTTTGAAAATTATGTGAGAGTAACGAAAAAATATAATTTAACAATATCCTGAGCCAAAATAATTACATTTTTTTATACCGCCCTAGAAGCGCAGCTGTATATTTAGTGGAGAGCCTCAATTACAGTACGCGAAGTGGACCCTATGTTAATTTGCTGCACTCGAGTGAATTCTGCACAACAAGCATCTACTTAAGAGTCATGGTTTTTTTTTCCACCAGGAGAGCCAGCCTGATAGAATAAAGAAACCATCGCCTATAGACACCAAAGATTTTGATGATAAATTGCTATCCGTGTGGCGGAATGGCAATGCCACATGTTTGTCCACCGGTTAACTTACTCTCCAAACCGGGACAAAACAGTGACATGAACTTTTAAACTAACGCGTGCTACTATCATTTTAAAAATATATTAACGGGTCAAAAACGCGTACATATAATACTTACTTGTAAAGCTCGACGTTTCGGCCAAGTTACATTGACCGTGGTCACGAGCGGACTGGAGGAGCGAGTTTCCTCCGTCGTTCACGACGGGATCGTTTTTCATCTCCTTCTGGTCTTATTTTTTCGAATTTAGCCTACACACAACACTAACCGTATCTTTGACTTTATTCGTTTGCAGGCGCAAAATCCCGTATTCTGCTAATCACTGGATTCTAAACAGGAGACAATTTAAATCCGCCTTCCCTATTGAAATTCTTATATTTTCTCATTTCAATAGCATCCCGTACCATACGGGGAACATAGTGTCGCTTAGTAGAGAGAACCTGAGGCCGGTAGAATTCAATCCAGTGATCAGTGCTGGTGTCCAAAACATGTTCAGCTATAGCCGACTTATTAACCTGCCTATTTTTTACAGCCGTGATATGCTATTTGAGTCTATCTGCGATAGTACGTTTAGTTTGAACTATATAAGCACTACCACAGCTGCAGTCCACTTTATATACCTCTGGTGTCTGAAAGGGTATAATATCCTTAGGCGTGCTCACAAAACAGTGACAAGCAATGCGGTAAGAATAGGTAAGGTGGTGGTACCAAATACCCTTGCGAGATGTCGCGGAATTCTACCAGCTAGTAAATGTTGCTACAGATATGTTTTTTAAATACTAGTACATTTGCCGAAACGCGAATTGCGCTATCTACTTAAAAGTTATTTATTGGTACTATTAGATATCGTTAATAGTTTGACAAATATTTACATCAATCAGGTGAACGATATGGTAGCGCATAAATTACGAACTAGCTAAGAAGTATTATTAGTTATATACAAGATACATATATACATATCTTTACGCCAAACCGTTGCGGAGCAAGCAGAGAGAATTGAGTGCCATATATCACGGTCCAGGCAGACTTGCCTTGCTTCCTCTACATTTACAATTCTTTGGGAATACGCCGGTTATGGAGACTCTTGAACCTATCTTTTGACAGCACCTCACTAATTTGATCATAGTACGTCAGTTTTGGTTTCCCGACGGTACCAACATTCAACCACACTCTCATTGTACCTATATCTGATTTGTTACTTGTACATCTGCCATTTTTGCAACAAAAACTATTAGGAAAAACGATATTCAGAGGAGTAGAAGAATATCTATTGATTCATATTTTTGAAAGTGTGACTGATTCTCGTTTTGAAAAAATATAACCAAATAACGTTCGTCTTGCCCAGCTATAAATCTTGAATATAAATTTCAAACCAAGATCGATTTGATATATTTGAAGATTTAGGTGCCAAAAATGTAGGTAATTGTCGGGAATGATTGGATTCTATATTATTTTTTACGTTGTGTAAATAGTTAACGCGTCAATCACTGATTTACGCATAGATATATTAAACGAAGTATTTACGTCAAAAACTGGTTTGTTGCCACGCCATTTTCAAGTTTAACTGCGTTGTTCATTAATGTGACAAATCATACAAATTGATGCAATGTGTCATATGCTCGGATCTCAGATGAATTACTCGGATTCACGGACAAAAATGACACTTTTATTATCAAATTTTTTTTAACAGACTTCACAAAAGGAGGAGGTTATCAATTCGGCTAAATGTTTTCAACTTCCCGCTACGTATGTAGATAAGGAAGTTATTGATTTTGCCCCGATTATCGAAAATCGTGTTTTCACCAGATCTCCTCGTTATGAGGTCCTATTAACCTTTTCCGACTATTTTCACCATAACGTTAGTATGCCTGTATATGCGTGTGTGTATGTTGTATGTAAACATCTCATAATGTTTGATCGGCTAGACCGATCGAAACGCGATGGTATTCTTTGAAATTTTGAAAAAACCCCAAAAAATTTTTTAGCGAAACACTTTTATTAAATATAACTTCCAGATTGCATAGATCGAGTACAAAATCTAATCAGCTCTATTCCTCAAAAAATTACGCCTCAAAGGCTAGGCATCTAACAATGGTTGACTTATTTTTTTGTTTGTTATCTCAGAACTCGGTCATTTAAGAGCTGATTTTGAAAATTGGAAGTCGGTTGGTGCAGTTTTGCTATGTTAGAAAATTATTGTTTCAAGTATATTATTGTTACCAGTGATTGTCTAGTAGTCGAACTTCGTAGTTCGTTAGTCTCGCTAAAACTCGAGAGCAGCTTAACCGATTTGGCTAATTTTGGTTTTGAATTAATTATTGAAGTCCAGGGAAGGTTTAAAAGGTGAGAAAATGTAGAAATAAAGAGTAGTTAACCTTTTTAACTACTCTTTTTTTCTATATTTTCTCACAACACAACGTTTAACGGGTCAGCTAGTTTTTATATAAACTACAATATCTAATCGAATCGACAAATTGTAGGGTTATCAAATTTGCGTTTGAATATAGACTATATAGACTAAATAACAAAAAAATAATTAAAAAATCCATAAGTGAATATCTCATGACCCTCATTTTTTAGGTCCACTCCCTTTTAATATAGTAAAATCAATTGTCGATAGATGGCTTCAAAATCAAAACTAGGAGAATCCTTTAAGGTCTCTAAGACAGATAACAGCTATCATTAGACAGAAAACTTTTTAAAAAAGCCGAACGACTCTTTGGTCACTGGTTTTTTAACAATGAACATGTTATCTGGCAATTACAGCTATATTAAACATCAACAATGTTGCCAAGGACGCAGAATAAACATAAAATAGTAGATTTTGTCTGATGTAAATCATTGGATACTCCACGAGGAAACCGGTTTTCCCTGTAGTATGATATTCGTAGGACAATATTAAAATAATTATATTTCCTTAAAAGTGCTATAATTCTATAACATTAAGGCCGTAATGTAATTAGACATACTATGCGTTAGCACTTTGAGCACACCCAAAGAGTAGGTAACATTTTACAAATACTGTTTTTGAGAAGTATGAGAACACAAAAACTTTGACTCGTAGGTATTTTGTTTATTTTTAAATATAGTAAAAATATTGGCATTTGCCTGAAACGTTTGCCTGAATCATTTAACATTTGATTTTTCCATCTGCTATATAAAAAATAACAATTATCGAAGTTGCGAAACAATCCCATATTGCTATGAACATTTTTATGTGATAAACGCCCAATTGCGATTTAGGATTGAGAAATTTTAATCTCTAACATCTACTTCACAAATTTCTTCTTCTTAAGTATAAGTAATTTTTCTACGTGCACGCCGGATCTCATGGACCTAATAGATCCTCATTTCATCTATATTAATATTATTATAAATGCGAATGTTTGGATGGATGTTTGTTACTCAATCACGCAAAAACTACTAAACGGATTTGAATGAAATTTGGCACACAGGTAGAATACGACCTGGAATAGCACATAAGCTTATTTTTTATCCCGGAAAAATTAGCTAAACCCACGGGGTTCGCCAAAAACTTGTTATGCAGCGGGCTGCACGCTACAGCTAGTAATATATATATATATATATATATATATATACTTTTTTTTTTCAAATATTTCATTATACTAGCGATCGCCTGTGGCCGTAATTCGACCATAGACTAAACAATAAAATCTATTTTAAGTTTGACAACCGCCTCTTTTAAGTTTTAATTAATAATTAATTTCATTATTGTATAGATAACTGTCGCAGACTCTCGTAGACTATGATAATAAAATTTTATATAATGTTATAATATCCTTGGCATTTCATGTAGGTAATACCAAGGATATTATAATATTATATCCTTTAATTTATTACGTAAATAAATAAAAGGATTTTTATTTGAAATTGTAACTGAAGTCCAGATACATACAGGTTTTGCTTAGTTTGGGTTATGCCAAATTATGCTATTTTTTTTATTTTGTACGTTGAACAAATGCTAGAAGGAGTCAATAATAAGCGAAATTTAAATACAGATTAAATATTTAAATAATAAACCCCGATGAAATATCACATAACAGTATTCGCAAAAAGGAAATTCAATTCCCAAAAATGTTATACACCGTTTAAGGAATTTGTACCAATATGCGTCGAGTTATATTTTGTAATTTATTTTTCCTCACATACGCCTTTTTTACGAGTGTTCGCGTTTTTTGATTACCGTTGTCATAGCTTAAGGCTGTTACTATGACAACAGAATCAAATATGGCGGTACTCCCTAGAGTATAAGCTCATATTCTTATCATTTTTGATTAATTGAAATACTCAGACGCCTATGACTTCGTTCGTGATTTTTTATAGCAATGAAACGTAAATTAATTTCTCTCCTTTTGGGTTAACATTATAAAGAAAAGGTGAAATTCATAAATATTTAGTTATGTACATAAACTTTGTGTATCATCTAATAATCAAGCTACCCGTTCCCAATCGGTGGGTAAGCTTGTTCTGTAAAGAAGATATCATAAAAAACTAATATTTAATTACATTTTGTTCTTCACCGTGTTTGTCCGGGCTTGCTTTGACGAAACGACGATCTACTGTTCCACCAGTTGTTTTATAAAAGGAACACGATTGGCCAAATGTGACACTACCAGTTGCCTACTAAATAGTAGAGTCACAGAATACTGGACACTAACAGAAGACAATGTTCCATACAAGTAATATTTGAGCATATCACAGATAGACACCTCTCACAGACGCGATATCTCGGAGTGGTGCGAAACAAACTGTCCCGAGTCATTCCGAGATATCGCGTTCGTGAAAGGTGTCTATGTGTGCGTTGCTCGAATAATACTTGTATGTAGATTGACTTCTGTTAGTCTGCAGTATTCTGTGGTAGAGTTCTGCAGCGTATCTTACACGGTTTCAGTATCACGTCCTCACGTATGTCTGCTGTAACAGCGTCAATGCTTGTCATTGTCATATTCCGGTTTGGAGAGCCGTAAAATAGCCGGTAAACATGCACGTGGCATTATCGTCTCGCCACAAGGTTAGCATTAACCTTATGACAGGATGTACTAGTATCATATATGCATAAGTTTATCAACTCTTTTACCTTCCAACACGACAGCGATCAGTAAAGGTGCTATTGCGGTTCTTCCAAGTGGTGGCGCTATCTCAAGTTACCGAATTCTATCATTTACTAAACATTAAAAAATTAATAAACATTTTGCCAAACAAATTCAAAACCTGAAATTATCTCTTTAATTATTGTGTATTGTTAAATTATTATAGAGTCCATCAAAATCTGATAAACAATTTTTATCAAAAAGAGTATTAAGCATTCGCTAATATTTCCATTCATCCCCATCAACCTTTGCATTTATAATAGAAAAAATAAATGGATTCCGTCAACCCAAAATCCCTTTAGAATTGACTGAACGCCTTTTTAATGTAAATTGTAATGTATTACAGACACGTAAAATATGTAATCTCAGTTTAAAAAAGTATGTGAGTGGCCTTTTATACGCGGGTGCTTTGTTATACGCCTTTTATACAACAAAATAATAAATAACTTTTATTTTTATCAATATAAAATATTTGTTATTTGTAGAAAACACTTGAATAAACGTCTTAAACCTAGCTATAATAATATAAACTATATACTAAAAGGAGATGTATCGATTAATATATCTAATGTTGAAAATTTCATGGCCATGTGGACCGCGTAGAATATTATCACTTCTGCTTAGATCATTTGGTCGTTTTGCTTGAAAAGTTGTCCAGGAGTTTTAGAAATTGGTATTTTTATAGATTTTGATGTGTTATTCAAATTTATACCGTTTGCGCCGCCATATTAAAAAATGCCACCTTAAGGCAGTTTATCAATATATATGCTATAAATATAAACTTTACTCATTTAACGATCAGGGCACTTAAATATAAAATAAAACTTGACGAAATTTTCCACATTTATATCTTCACAATGTAAGATCAACAGCGCCCCAAAGTATACCTACATATATGCATTTATCTTGAGACAAAGCAAGTATCGCGTTTTTTATTGTGGTGGTATCAGTAGTCTAACTTAATTGTAGTATCCAAATTTATATTTTTATATACTACTCGTATCCTGTGGCCCACTGCCTTCTAAAAAGATATGGTGAATTCCACGGAACAACATATTTTTTCTGGATAAAAAGGATCCTGTGTCCTATTTTAAGTTACGTCCTCTACCTGTATGCAAAATTTCATCTTAAAAGGTCTAGACATTTTTGCGTGATTGAGTAACAAATATCCAAATATCCAAACATCCAATCTTTTACATTTATACTATGTAAGGAATGCTTTTTCATCAATAGGATTAGGCCTACCAAGGAAATCGCAATACGAAAAAGGCGCAGTTTACTAGTTTAGGTGGTGTGGAAATAAGTTTGTAGCCGAGAAGCGCGTCAAAGTATACCTGTCGACGCTACGCTATAAACTATTGACCTTAAGAAAAATTGTTAAGAAATAAATTGTACAAAATTTTGTCAAATTTATTTTTACAAATAAGTGTTTTTACGGGAAATAAATAGGGCAGGAGATATAGTCGAAAATTAGGCGCCATTTCTTTTCAATATGGCAGCGCGAGTTGTAAAGATCGAGATGTTAAAGTTCACATTCAGAAGGAGCACATCAAAATATATAAAAATACTAATTTTCAAAACTCCCAGAAAACTTTCCAAGTTACTCCTTATTATGACTTATTATGGGTTATTCCGATCTGTTACCTTGAAGAATTCACCCTAGGGTAAATTCTGGGAAACATATATCCTAAAATTTACCCTATGCTAGGTTAAAATATGGAATTTATTTTGGATTCTTATTGCGATTTTTCACCCTAGGTACAGTCAGCGTGTCTATTTATAATATCTTTGATTTTTATAACATAAATTGATTGTTGTCGTCATATTTTGAACCCGGTTAAACGGTGCGGAGTAGCACCAACCGTGAGAGCCAATAAAGCAAACAAAAGAACAGATTTTTTCACTACATATATTTTTCTATTACATTTACAATTTCAACCCAAAATTGACCAAAAGTTTGTACAGTTAATCCTATTAACAATTTACGTAGTGCTGATGGTTGGTGCCTTGGACATAAGCAATCATCATTAATAACAATAATAAATTCATCAGGTGCACGATAATTATTGTTTTTTATGTGTGCTCTATATCAAGTGTATTAGAAAATTTTTAGTCAAGTGTACATTATCGAGGTGATAAATAGGAAGTGAGTATAGATAAAAAATCCTATTATTCACCCAGTTTAAGGTAAATTCTCAGACATACGTTTCCCAGAATTTACCCTAGGGTGAATTCTCTAGGGTAACAGATCGGAATAACCGCTTATTATGACTAACTTCATACTGTAAATTTCATGTCGCGGTGCCATGTATCTTAAAAAGAAGTAATGTGTCTTAAAAATAGGTATTTTATTAAAAATATAAACTAGCAATATATACATACTCGAAAGATGTGTTAAAAAATGTAATACATTTTTTTTGTAAGTCTCCATAGTGAGCAGTTCGACGTAATTACAAAAAAAAAAACAATTCCGCCATGTTGAATATTCTTGTTTTACACATGGAGTATAGAGGAAAGAGAACCACCTCTGTGAATAGAAGTGTCCATCAAAAAGCATCAAACAGTGGTTTCGTCATCGCTGTAAAATAATTTTTAGACAGAAAGTAGTAAAAGTAATCGCCTCTGTGGTCAGCGTTGGCGTCGACCACATGAGGTCCCGGGTTCGATTCCCGGGTCGAGCACTTGAAAAATGTTTTTTCAGTTTTCTGATAAACATAAAGTTGCCCGGGATTGGAAAGTGCCCGGTTGGCGATAGGCTTGCCACCTATCACATTTGTGGGACCAAGTATGTTCGGCTAATCGTGGGTGCACTTGTTGTACCTCTGCCTACCCCTTCGGGGGTACGGGCGTGAAGATACCTATTAAAAGTAATTAGATATTGTTACTTAATTTTATTTATCAAAATAAATATAAAATTTTTTAGCTCATTTGTCCATTTAGATACTATTGTGATAAATCTAAATAATATGACAAAAATGACAACTCGTATTGCGAAATGTCAGAAATTTATAAAAAGTTAAAACATTATTTTGTTTATACTCAATTTTAACTAATATAATCAATATAATTTATAAATGAAACTTGTTTTTAAATAATAAAATAATAATTCTGACACGAATTTCGTTATAAGACATGACATTCAATTTACGAGTCCAAGCGATGTATGATGCGTGGCCAGTTTTCTTTACTCTTATTTTAATCTACGATTAACCGCCAAAAGTATTACCACAGATTATTTGTAACCGTTACTGTTGATAAACTATTACTATATACTGTTGATAAAAAGCCTTTATATTTAATGCCAGCTGGTACCCGTCACGTTGTTGCCAGTTGCTGCTGCAAGAAATTTTTCTAATTGTACTCCGTGCATTAGTCTAGTTGACTAAATTTGAAAAACTGTTTAATAATTTATCTTACTTGATATACACTAGTCAAAAATCTTTTTATTTTTGTTAAATAACGTACATTTGTAATAAAGCTTTTTAAATAAATAATAAGGCATTTTAAAATTGACAGTAAAAATTATCGCGAAAAGCTCTGGATTGTCATGGCGTCCTAAGGATATCACGCCGTGGTAATATTTCCATTATAGTCTATAATAATGTTTCTATGAAAATGACAAGATCAAGATAGCGTTTTTCCACAGTGTGACATAACGCTTCCAAATTGGCGTTCACTGTCATGTGATTTAACGACTAATTTTTCCGAATTTATTTCCTAAAAATATTATTAATCCTTGTCTTTTACAACCAATATTTTAGTTTATCCCCGTATCATAATTAAAATTAATCATTACAAATTACAACATATCCGATTCATTCTTAATTAACGATTTTGTCACAATCGAATGAACGATATGGTGAGGCATTCATTAGGAATATATTCAATCAAAAATTTTGATTTTCATGCGTAATATATGCTATTATTTTGAGCATGAATTAATTATAATCAATGGATTAAAACATGTTTTGTTTAAATAAACCTTTACAGGCATTTTGATGAGTCGACGTTTCTAGAGTTACCACCAAGCTGGAGCGCGGTCATAACTGAGAAGATTCGACGACGGAAACTAAGCGTACTTTTCTTTTGTTCTATTTTTTCATAGCCATTATCCACATTATAAGCCATTTGTGACTTATCACATGTCATACAATCAAAGAGTTAAATGGAATAACAAAAATACTTTTAAATAAAATAATGATGAATAGGAACCAGCTGTGCTTAAATATTTGAATCGTAATTAAACAAACGTAGAATTGTAATAGTTATCTTTGTTGTAATAAAGATTCAATACTTTTTGTATTATTTTTTTACAAAATTCCCTGTCACGTTCGTAGTGTTCTCAGTTGTGCAAATATCAGTGTCAACGGTATTATATTATTATGTAGATTTTTGCCTGTTCGGTAATGGTAACCGTTTTAAGATATTTTATTGATTCAGGCGTTACTTTGCGAAAATCGGATAAAAAGAAGACCCCAGCGGCCCAATTATCCGCCCACATCCACCACACTTTTACAACCACGACCACGTCGGCACCAATCACAAAAGCACACAATTCATGTACGCACTCAACGCACGTTTCACATCGAAACCGAAGCATCTTTAGGAGAAACGAACACTACCTCACTCTACGTCTCAGTATTATTACACTCGCGTAGCTTGAGGTAGTCTTCGTTTCTACGTAAACGTTTAATACCTTCGTGTTAACGCGTTTTATTAAGCACCAGTTTATACTGTAAACGTGATATCCAGTTTACAGTATCCACACTTATATTGTAAATGTAAAAGTCATAGCATAAAAGACAGACAGACTTTTACATTTTTATTTTTGGCTAAATCGCGAAAACTACTTCAATGAAATTTAGAATGGAGATAGCTGAAGCATAAGCTATTTTTTCGAAAATCTACCCTTAAAGGGCTAAAACAGGGGAATAAAACTTTGTACAAAAACTATATGAAAGACAAGTTAATCTATACATAGGCAGAACTGCGTGAGTCAGCTAGTGTTATATATTTATGTCTGTAGGATGAAGCTTTTATATGTAATTTAAATTGTATAAAATAATTTTTACAAGTTTAATTTTTAAAAGTTACATATAAATGATCGTGTTTCGATATCCTAATCTTATTTTTCATTAGAACTGGCCAAAATGTGACAATGCGTAATGTTTAGAATATAACGTAAATGTAAAGTTTTTCATTTTTATTATCTTTGAATTTCATCACTACGCAACGACAGGGCTCGGGTTCGATCCCCGACGGGGATAAGCATTTGTGCAATGAGCATAAATATTGGTATTTCCGGGTTTAGGTGTTTATTAAATCTATTCCTGTATTTATATATGTATTTCTATGTATTAGTATCGTTGACTAACACCCATAACACAAGCCAATAATTTGCTTACTTTGGGAGATCAGTCAGTGTCATTTGTCCTGTGAGTATTTAAATATTTATTTCTTATTTATATTTTTAAATCAAAACTCATCTCACTAACCGACAAACCGGTGAATCTTGGTAAGCTGAAAAACCTATAGACGTTCGGTTTACTCTGGCTATCGCGCAAGGGTGATGGCGTGATGATACTTTATATTTTTAATTTAAAGTTGTTACACATTTGTTGTTAAAATTTAAGTGAAGTTACGCTTTGCAAACGGCGGGGCTGGGCAGACTTTTGATCGCGAAGAAATAAAGACCGCATCTGCCCGCCAATGCCCGCGGCTGCCTTCACTACGGATATGCTGCGCCGCCAGTCCCAGTCGGGCACCAGCGGCGTGGTCTTTTTGTCTTCTATGTGCGTCGGTAGTATAAGATTCCCTTTGTGCTCTCGTTCGCGGTGAAATTGAACGGCCCGGTGCGCACATCTTTTGCAAAATGTCTTATCGTTTTCTTTTTCATTTATTGTGCTTTATTAGCCATTTTTTTATATCGTAAGATGGCAAATAACAGATGGGTCTTCTGATGGAAAGAGTCAACCATCGCCTATAGACACCAAAGGTGTTAATGTTGCGTTGCTATCTTGTGGCGAAGTCGAATGCCACATGTGTAAGTCTACCGGCTACCTTACTCTACAAACCAGAACACGACAATGACAAGCACTGACGCTATTGCGGCAGGAATAGCTAAGGTGGTGGTATCAGACCCAGGCGAGACAATGCAGAACTCTACCACCTACTGAGTATTAGAACTCACTAAAATTAAAGCAACCTTAAATACTCCTTAAAAATCAGCTATCTGTAAGTGACAATGACTATCAAAATTAGTCTGTTTTAGAAACCGTGCACTTATGCACGTTGCCATCGAGCATGTAACCTAATAGAGTAGTAATATGAGCCATCTAATTCCGAAACTGATCAGTGTTTTGCCACTGATAAATAGCAATTCACGCTTGCACTAAAGCAGTACCGCATCAACAAGTGACCTGTGTGTACGTCCCCGATACTCTCGAAAATATTCAAAGTTTGGTATATTATACCGCATAATGTCGTGTTGTTCTTATTAGACACTTTTACTATTCCAATTGTACATAAATTTCACTTTTAAACAATTTTTTAATATATTACTCGACCGGTTTCACTTTTTAAAGCATCTTCAGGATGTAGGATGTAATATATATAATAATGGATTTTCACCAAGTGCCGACAATGGAAAGTATAGAATATCGTGTTGTTCTATAAGACGGTGTGGAAAAAGCAGCAAAATGTCGAATTATAAAACAGACGGAATTACGTTTCATCGGCATCAATAAACATTGATTTTATTTTAATTTACTTTCATATAATATGGCTCAAGTTAAACAGAACAGATAACACGAAACACGTGGACACTTGTTTATATGTCTTGCTCTTGCCTAGGTGTACCCTATATCAACTATCTCATGTTATTCAATACGCGTTTACTATTGCTGCGCAATTTTCACATTAACCTTTAGTCGGCCAATCACAGCATTACAACTGGCGTAGTGTTTTGGTGGAATTTGTTTCGTAACAAAACAAACAACATAGCCACTCTTCTGGTTAAATACTCGATGCACGTTGCTTATGCCAAATTAGCATAATCTTTTATAATTTACTTGCTGACCCGGCAATCGTTGTTCTGCCAACTTTGTGTCTACTTTTTCTTTTTTTTTTCTACATTTTTTCACCTTTTAAACCCAACCTGAACCTCCATGAATATTTTAAAGCCAAAATTAGCAAGTCCAGCCGTTCTCGAGGTTTAGCGAGACTAACGAACAGCAGTTTATATATATATATATATATATATATATATATATATATATATATATATATATATATATATATATATATATATATATATATATATATATATATACTATATATATATATATATATATATGTATACTATAGACTATGGATAATAGAGATAAAATGTACTTTACACTTCCTAGAAATAATCGTTGGCAAACATTCCTAGTGTAGTATGTAGTTCGGTTGAAAAATCGAACAATATCACATAAAATATTTCGCATATTTTATGAGATACTGTTCGGTTTTTTAGCCGTATAAAAGAGGTACCCTAATGTTATATATGTTTCAAGGTCATGCTATTTTATAATTTTGGTTTTTAATCGAAATTAATGCCAAGTCCTTATCTTCTCTTGTCAAAGAGTAACACTGACAACCTAAGAAATTGCCTTGAAAGTCGAATCGATCGTTCGAAAGTCGGTCAAGAGGATGTTAGGAACTATAGAACTCGCTTTGCTGATACCTGTTAGTAATTAGTTGTCATCAGGAGCTTTATTGAGGATCATCAGGACCACCTAAATGTTTGCTATAATATGGTAAAAAATCTCCGTTACGCATACTTCGAGCATTGACGTGATCTAAGATTAAGTAGATTAAGGCGATAAGTATTCATCATCTTTATATATAAAAAGTAAGCTTCCGTCTTCCGTCTTCGTATTTGTGTCAACAATATTCAAAAACTAGGCAATGGATTGAAATAATAACCTTAATCATTATGAACCACTTACACCAAACTGTTTGACCAAATATTAAATTAATTTAAATAATTTGGTGCAAGCGGATCTAAGTTAAAAAAAAATAATGTACCTATATAACTAAGGAACTTATAATCGACGCCAAACAATGTGCACCCTGTGGTTGCGCCGTTTTTTTTACTTGTAACATCGATAGGCAATGGTAAGTGGTCAACGTCGCCAATAAACATAAATTAGTTTAGGTAACTGGACCTAGGCCAGGTAACTCATTTAGGTGTTGCCTATTCTGACACATAAGATGTTAAGACTGGTGGGAGGTGGGAGGTGCCAGTAATTATACGGCCTGTCTTGCTCTTCTCTCCGAAACACAGCAAAGCTGTTTCACCGGTTGTTTTCAGCCGGGAGCGCGGCACAGCGCATCCCTCCCACCGATTTTTGTGGAATATGTTAATGTTTATCGCTAGAGATTTTACTTTGAATTGTCTTTATTATTGATTTGTTATATTTTTCAATTAAAGATAATATAATGATCTTGGTGGTAGCAGATCCCGCCGAGACAATGCAGAATTCTACCAACAAGTAGTCATGATGGTAGTGACTCGCATAGTCAATCGGTCGCCTTTTACGACCAGCCTGGCAGAACGGTAGTTGGCTTATTCTTCAAAGGAGGCCAGACCAACACGGTGAATTTTTTTAATTCGCTTTATTGACCCACCAATTTTGTTTGCGGGTAAAGCTGCGCGAATCAGCTAGTATTAAAAAATAAACTTATCGAACAATACGATATTAAAGATTTTCTCATATAATTTGGCTGCTTTCGTAAAAAATAAAAAAAGTGTGTGTGCGATTCACACACGATAGAAGTGAAACTTCAGTAAATCGAGAAAAGAATGAGATGATATCTTACTAAAAAGCTGTAATACGCAGCCGCATACGGTGTAAAGTAGTATTAGCTCACGTACTTTTCACATATACTAACACAGGTTAAATGCTCAAATACAAGCAAGTATTAAACAGTGTGCAATATACATACACACCGACATTTGCTCTCTCGCTTTGGCTCACTAATTACAGGCGACTATGCTTAGAAGACGGGAGTGGGGACGGTACGAAGTATGGAACAAAGAGGAGAGACCGATAATATAAAATAGTATGTATATTTCTGTCTCATTCTTTACCGGCTTCATTCTACACATTTTTGTATTTGTGTCTCTTACCTGTCGTTTTTTCCGTTGCATCAGGTTTGAAATCACAACGATTCTAAAGAAGTTTCACTTCAAAAATAGATGTTGTCAGGTTTAAAGACATATATTCGTAGAAATTCGTAGAAAAGTTTCATTTGCAATAAAATAAAAGTATAGTTTATGCCTCTGGAGAATTACCATAGGATCATTACAATTGAAATGGGAGTAGATATTAGGATATCCTACTGGTTACTTCAAGTTGTTTAAATTAATTTTTGTGCAGAAATAATTTTACAACTTTTTATATTATGACAAGTTATTGTATAGTTTTACCTCAGTTACAATAGAAAAATAATTAGTTTGTTCATTACACATTTTTTTCTTAAATTATGAGTAAAAACTTATTTATGTAATTGTGTTTTATGTAATTTTACTAGCGACACTCCGATTTTAGATGAATAATGAGTTAGAGATAACAGTTTCTCTTATCGTGTTTCGGTATCTAAATCTTAGCTTAACGTAGGTGCAAGATAAAAATGGCGCTATCTCTTATCTCCGTTTTCTGTTTCTACTACTGCACTTACCTTTTATGATAGTAAATCAAACAAACAAACAGGTCCCAGTAGTAATGACCGTTGCCTAGAGATTCCAGAGGTTTTAAAAATGTTATTAATTGGAACTAACATTAGACGCATGCGCAATTGTACTGGCTACCAGCGGCGGTCTTTTTACGCTTTTCATAGATAAAACTGAAATTATCCTTACCTGCATGCTTCTTTGATTAGATTAGAGAGATAGGATACCAAATACTAAATTTCAGAAAATTTTGTTAAAATACTATTTATTTTTCATACAAACTTTAATAATTATTTTTATTCCTTTGCCCCCTCGCCTACGAGTCTGTGGACATTTTCTTCCCTATGAGTTTAGGATCAGTAAAATTGAACTCAGGGGTTCTTCGATCGAGGGGGTCATTCCATTTCTATTAAGAAGATAATCCAATTAAACCTCAAAGACTTTTAGAAGTTTGCGTGGAGGAATAAACGTTTTCATTTTTTAATTTAAACATCGAAGAGTTCAAAAAGAAAAAATATTTTTTTGTAGCCGTTGTTTTCGAGACCGAGCGGCAGCGGCGATCGGTCGACGTATGTTATGACCACAGAGTAGAGAATATAAAAAAGTGGACGGATTCATGAAGTTCGCACTTCTCCGCACCGATGCATGGCTTCGAGAATGGTTCTATAAATCTTTACATTTGAACGCGTCGCCCTCACGCCCCCACCGCCACCGCTCTCCAAATACTTATTACGAGACCGCGGCCTTAAATAGTGCTTAATATATTTTTAGATAATCATGGATACATTGCACGCAGGTCTATGTTTTCGGAGATAATATGGCCGTCAACATATTAAGTAATTTATTTATTACCTTCTTAAGTTACCATGTAGAAAAACAGGTGTCCAGTTATTTATAAAATACTTACTGAACCTGGTCGCACTTCGCTGTGGCTCTCTCAAACCATTTTCCCCGTGTTGATTCTTGGCTCCTTTGAAGAATAGGCCATCTGCCGTTCTGCCAGTCAGGTCGTAGAAGGCGACCGATTGGCTATGCGAGTCACTACCATCGTGGTTACTAGGTGGTAGAGTTCTGCATTGTGTCGCCCGGGTCTGGTACTACCGCCTTACCTATTCCTGCCGCAATAGCATCAGTGCTTGTCGCTGTCGTGTTCCGGTTTGGAGGGTAAGGTAGCCGGTAAACTTACGCATGTGGCATTAGACCTCGCCATAAGATAGCAACGCACCATTAACATCTTTGGTGTCTATAGGCGAAGGTAGATTCTTTCCACAAAGAGAGCCATCTGCTTGTTTGCTATCTTATGATATTTAAATTTAGGAAGTGTCAATTATGTTTTTGACGCTGCTGACTGAGACTCTGTTATTGGTTTGCTGAATGGTTTTGTTATATCTGTCTAATAATTTTGGAATTTATAAATCAATAAAAAGGTTAAGATTTTCAGTTAAAAAATAACTTACCTGAGTTTAGATGTGGGCCTGACTTACTTACACCTCTACTCATATTTTTAGGAATATGCACGTGATGTTATTTATTTTGAAAACCAAATCAATTTAATATTATTAACAAAAATCAGCAATATAAGTAAATTACAATAAGAAGAAAAATATAAGGTTGTAAATATCACTCTTGGTCGAACTGGTGTCTAGTAGCATTCACATCGTATATCTGCTCAATCAATCTTTCCCTGGCCACCCTTTGTACATGTCAAAACCAACAGAGCATGTTGCTTTATATTTTTACAACGACACTCATTTCCTTGACAACATACATAAATTACCCATAATAACAGTAATATTATAAACGCTTATTTCTAGTTACTCGATTAGGTATAGCATTTAGTGTCATTAGACTGAGTTGTGTAATCCCAAGGCGATGTGATTTAAACGGCCTTTCAAAGATCGTTCAAAGAACATAGTATGGTATAGGTACAATTCTGTAAATTAATAAGGCGTACACTCACCGGAAACATTCGTATGATGTCCGCAGTTATGTTAAAATTTTGTGCTAGCTCTACATACTTAGATACTGAGACAATGCATCCGATATTGTAATAACTTTAATTATAAACGCTGTAATAGTAGTTCCGCGTGCAAGTATTCAACAAACTATCTTGCAATTAGTTGTTTTTACAATGTCAGGCGAAACTGTGGGGTGGTGTGCAATAGTATAAGCTGAAGTATTTTTTATTAATTGAACGCGTATTTTTCAGGATAAACCAGCTAAAGACTGCTTTTTCACCCGAAAAAATATGTAGGTAATATTTTTGGGCCACGTTATCGAAGTCGCCCCGTAACAGCTAGTAATTAATCTATACATATAATAAAATCGTAGGAAAGTCAAAACTGTACATTGAATATTTTTTTAAAAGAATACTTGGGGCGTGATCTACAATCAATATCGAAGCCAAAAATATAGTTTTTAGAATTTTTGTCTGTTTGTCTGTTTGTCTGTTTGTCTGTTTGTCTGTATGTCTGTTTGTCTGTTTGTCTGTTTGTCTGTTTGTCTGTTTTTCTGTTTGTCTGTTTGTCTGTTTGTCTGTTTGTCTGTTTGTCTGTTTGTCTGTTTGTCTGTTTGTCTGTTTGTCTGTTTGACTGTTTGACTGTTTGTCTGTTTGTCTGTTTGTCTGTTTGTCTGTTTTTCTGTTTGTCTGTTTGTCTGTTTGTATGTTTGTCTGTTTGTCTGTTTGTCTGTTTGTCTGTTTGTCTGTTTGTCTGTTTGTCTGTTTGTCTGTTTGTCTGTTTGTCTTGTTTGTCTGTTTGTCTGTTTGTCTGTTCGTCTGTTTGTCTGTATGTATGTCCATAATAAACTCAAAAAGTACTGTATGAATTTACTCTAAATTTTGCATGAATATTACTAATAGGTCGGGTCAACATATAGGTTACATATTATCATGCTGTCACCTACGGGGGAGGTGCTGTGCGGAGTAAACGAAGTCCGCGCGGACAAAGTCGCGGGCAACAGCTAGTAACTAATATACTCAATGTTTACTTTAACAACATGAAAGTGTCACTTTTCAACCGCCGATGTAAAAACGAGGGGGGTTATATATTAATGAAGAAGATGAGACCAAATGTCCCCTCCCCTTACAGTTCTTTTATTTAAATTCCATTTTTTTCTTATAATTTTAAATATGTCCTTTTATACAAATCTTCTCTTGTTAGTTACGAATGAAACAAAAAATAGAAAAATAGGTGCAACCATTTAGAAGTGTTGGCACGCACAAACTTTTTTCAAATAACATTGTACAAAACTGTTATGTCGGTAACACAAAAACGTCTACGAGTATAACGTTTGAACTATAAGTTAATAACTTATAAATCATACTATGATAGTATAAAATCAAAACTCTCACTGTTTTGTATTTAACAACTTTTTTTGATATTTTATAGTTATAATGCTCGATATCCTTGACTATAAATTTAATTTAATTTTATGTTCTATTGTTTTTAACTAACCCAGACCGCCCAAGAACTTAAATATTATGTCTGTTTGATTATACCTTAACCGGATTGCTTTTGGACTTAAGTGTAATATTGGCTGGTATTTGATATATGCTTGATAAAGGAGTCTTTTGTTTTTAATTGCTTACCCATTAGCTATCCAAATATTTGGTAATCATTATGGTGAGACCTTTAGTGTCTATATAAAGGTAAAATAGATGAATACAAATGATCCACGATATGAAATACATGGACGTTCTAAAATAATGTTGCATTATATAGACACTATTTGATTCACGGTGACATTGACATAGTAAATGTAACTTACCTAAGGATTACTAAGAATTATATATATATATATATATATATATATATATATATATATATATATATATATATATATATATATATATATATATATATATATATATATATATAATAGTTTACTGGTTACTTTACCCTCCAAACCGGAACACGAATGTTACAAGCACTGACGTTATTGCGGCAGGAATAGGTAAGGCGGTGGTACCAGACCAAGAGAGACAATGCGAAACTCTACCACCTAGTAGCCACGATGTTAGTGACTCGAATAGCCAATCGGTTGCCTTTTACGACCTGCCTGGCAGAACGGCAGTTGGCCTATTCTTCGAAGGAGCCTGGGACCAACACGGGGGAAGATTTTACCCTAGAATAAGGCAGAATACTTTTCACCTCTGAAAAATATATTGTTCGTGGATTATTATAGCCTCTTTTAATGCTGCTGAGAGGTGCAGCTAGTTCTGCGTAAGGTCAAACCAAATAAATAAACATTTCAGCATGTATTGCAGATTTTCTTTAGGATGTATTTGCTTTAGATACGTTTTTGATTTTTGCACACATACATACATACAGGCATACTGACGTCATCGTGAAATTAGTCAGAAATGGTTCCTAGGATTTCAAAACGTGGAGATCTGGTGAAAACTCGATTTTGGAAAATGGGCAAAATCAGTAATTTCCTTATCTACATACCTACGTAACGGGAAATTTAAAAAAATCTTCACACCCGTATCCCCGAAGGGGTAGGGGTACAACAAGTGCACCCACGATTAGCTGAAGATACTTGGTCCACAAATGTGATAGGTGGCAAACCTATCGCCAAACCAGGGACTTTCTAATCCCGAGCAACTTTGTGTTTATCATAAAACTGAAAAAAAAAACAGTTGTTAGTGCCCGACCCGGGAATCGAACCCGGGACCTTATGTAGTCAACGCCAACGCTGGACCACTATACCACAGAGGCGATTGAAAACTTACTTTAAAAACCGCGATAATCGTGTGTAAAATATATTTCATATTTGTTGTCAGACAAAAAATAGCTTTGAATTGTTATTAACCGCCCCGTTGGTCGAGTGATTAGCGACCCTGACTACGCAATCGATGGGGCTCGGGTTCGATCCCCGACGGGGACAATCATTTTTGTGATGAGCATAAATGTTTGTATTTACGGGTTTGGGTGTTTATTAAATATATTCTCGTATTGTATTTATATGTATTAGTATCGTTGACTAACACCCATGACACAAGCAAATAATTTGCTTACTTTGGGGTTAGATTAGTAAGTATAATTAGTCCCGTGAATATTTATTTATTTGCTATTTTTAATTTTAAAAAATCAAGAAATATAAAAATACAATTTTACGTACTTACATCTTGCACAAACAGACACAACAATCATCATCATCATCATCAACCTTCGTGTATATCCGACATTAAATCTGGCGAGGTCCAGGATCCACTTCTTTATTTTACATCGCCACTTTGACCGATATTGAGAATCCTCCAAAGTAAGGTCGTTGGCATTAAAAACAACAATAATAATATGAAAAAAGCTTTTCATATTTGTTGCCAGCCGAAAATAATTGCATTGTTATGCAAAGAGTTTGCAGTGCAATGTACTCAATACTCATACGTATTTCACTGTTATAGAACAGTATCTTATATCTCCCAAGGATTTAGATTACAATCTTTGTGTACAGTTGATTTGGTTAAATAATACTTACACAATCAAGATAATTATGTGTAATGATACTGTAGAGAACAGGTATTACGATAGCGTGACATTGCATTTTTTTACAGCCAAGGTTATTGTCGTTCTCACCAAATTATTGAGTAATATCTTGTTTTCAACCGATGTAAAAAAATGTGGTTATCAATTCGACACATATAATATGTAATATTGTACGTCTGTACGTCTGTATGTCCGTACGCCTGTACATCCGTATATCCGTACGTCTGTACGTCTGTATGTCTGTACGTCTGTATTTATGTACGTTATATATTAGTCAGTGCAACAAAGTGGTTACATAAAATCTTGAAATACCTAAAGTGAGGATGTTATTTTTCTTTTCTCGTGTACCCCATAGTGTAGCGTATCGTTGGATAAATTTTTAAAAAAATATTGTAGGTTAAGGGGCTCGTTTGTGAATTATTAAGCTTTAAGATGCTAATTTTTGTTAGGGTGAAGTGTCCTGTCCCTCTGCCAGGTAAACGATAGTAGTAAATATAATGAAAGTAAAAAGAAAACTGCCACGGCTTAGAAGGCTTACAAGTTTTTGAGTAATAATCGACCAACTTATAAAATGTACTTGGAGAAGTTTTTATAGGCGGTGAATTTGTAGTGCGAATAAATCCGTCATTGGGGTTAAATAGGTTAACTGTTCATAGTATGAAACAATAAAAAAGGCTTCTTAGTCCACATTATTGTGATGGGTAACTTCGGAATCCTACATTCCGTGTGGCCTGTTACGCAATTTACTATTTTGTCATATTTTTTTTAAGCTATTGCATAGCTTCTATCGCGGGCCTTGAGCGTGGAGACCGAATCCAGAAATTCCGTAACGAAAAAACCTAACACCCCCCACTCCGACCGGCACAGCGGTGATACTTTTTAGTTTTTCCATCTATCGATAAATACCAGAACTTTTAATGACTTTTTGAAATATCACGCTTATCTCTTTAGTTCAGCAACCAGCCTTTAGATGGCATTGGTTGTATTGGAAAACTACCGTAATCAGCTGTTTGTGAGAAAGTATATAGGTGTATAGGTATTTATCATCTACGTACAACAGTGAATATCTGTACTCGTATAATTTGTATTAAATATTCCTGAAGAACCGACATGTATTGAAAGATAATAAAAATATTTTGAACAATATTAACATTTCATTTATTTAATAAAAGAAAAAAAAATGTTTTTTTTATCAGTCACCACGCTCAAAGTATAACTTGAATTAATATCAAAGAAAAAAAAACAAAGAAAAAAAATACTGCATAAATAAAATAAATATATAATTGTAATTGCATAAGTTGATAAAAAATGCTATGCATTAGGTTTACCGCGGCAGTCTCCGAGTGCCACACGTCTTTTTTTTAT
Organism: Apodemia mormo; assembly: GCA_036924255.1. NCBI lineage: Eukaryota > Metazoa > Arthropoda > Insecta > Lepidoptera > Riodinidae > Apodemia > Apodemia mormo. The sequence continues at coordinate 14,922,225 of JAUPFN010000004.1, read as the reverse complement.
TATTTTTTTATTTTTTATATCATAAGACAGCAAACAAGCAGATGGGTCTCCTGATGGAAAGAGTCAACCATCGCCTATAGACACCAAAGATTTGGCCAAAGAAAGATTGTGGCGAGGTCTAATGCCACATGCATAAGTTTACCGGCTACCTTACCCTCCAAACCGGAATACGACAGCGACAAGCACAGACGCTATTGCGGCAAGAATAGGTAAGGCGGTGGTACCAGACCCGGGCGAGACAATGCAGAACTCTATCACCTAGTAGCCACGATGGTAGTGACTCGATAGCCAATCGGTCGCCTTTTACGACTTGCCTGGCAGAACGGCTCTTGGCCTATTCTTCAAAGGAGGCCGGGACCAACACGGCGGAGCAGTCATATGCAAAACAATTGCTTAGCTCGTAGAACTGGAACACTAGACTGTGATAAAAATTGGCATTCTTAACCGCGCGTCGATACTATATTTTTGGAGTGAGTTATTCAACCCAATTCTTGGCATAGTAACAAAACTGGGCAAGTGTATTTACGTCTACGCCCAATGTAGGGTTCCATAGTTGCCCATCACAATAATACGGACTAAGAAGAGGCTTTTGTCATTGTTTTATACTATGAACGTTTATCTTTTAAATGCTAATGACGGATACATCTTTTACTTCTCCAAGTACATACATTTTTAAAGTTTGTCGACTACTACCCGTATAATAATAATAATAATAAATAAATTTATTTATTTGCATTAACCATAATTTTAAGTTACAAAGGTAGGCTGGAGTCCACATACTTGCAATCTATTCATATCACACATAAAACAGTGACTGGCTGTAGATTTAATATTGTAATTTTTGTTTACAATAATTGTAAGTTTAAAATATAATTTATGTGCAATTTAAAACACTGAATTATAAAGCGGTATAATATGTAATATAATGTACAAATAACTTATTTCAAGTGTGAACTTACCCACGAAATAAAGAGTTTTTTAATTTGGGTTTTTGTAATAATATTTGGAAGGATTTCGTGTATAGGATAAGCTTTCTATACATTTTTCTGTATATACGAGTACTTTAAAAAATCACTTTTTTTACTTATTTGTGTTTATATTTATTTATCTCTTTATTAACAAGTAGTGTATTTCTACCAATAAAAGTGTAGATATATTTTTTCGAAATTAAAACGATTTAATTGGATAACCCTACTTAAATTTGATACCATAAATTACCATAAATTTTGTTACCATAAAAATTTAAATCATGTTCATCTTAATATTTGCTAACGAGGTGCGACATTGACCAATGGATAGAACTCATCAGCGTACGTAAGTATTACCGATTTCAAACGGGCACATTTAAACTGGAGATAACGTTTAATCCTGCTTCAGTTAGATTTCTATTCATCTGTGGACACTAAAGCTGCATCATGTTGTAAGTCGGCTTTATATCAACATACAGTAATATAATTCATTATTATCTGAATGATGCAATACAAAATAGTAACAAGAAATTAGCTTTATATCATGGTTCTGAGAATATGCATGGAACCATTAAATTAGATTTCATTATTGACACATTTATAAAAGTTCATTTTTTTATTTTCATACCAATTAAACGCTTGATTGTAAATACCGTAATATGTCTTTTTACGAAAGCTGGCAACATTGCAGACATCACTTCAGACACGTTACGTCATTGTCGCATCAAATACACTTTTAGACTGTTAAGTCAAATTAAATTGACTAAAATAAAATTTCAAAAAGCTTTTTAAATAACTAAAAATAAAGATTTTTATGCACTGTTTTCTTTGTAAGATATGTTTATTAAAAACTACACAAGCATTTTGCAAAGTTTATGCATATCCTCAGGAATAATGTGTATTGTATAACTCTAGCATTCATTGTTGTTTCCTCGCCTCATCTTTGAGTCTGTAATTAAGACAATTTGTTTTCTTAGTTTTAAAGAAGGTTTTACATTTAAACACAATTAGGTCGCGTGCCTTTAGTTTTTACCTCGGATTTCTCCCAATTATTATAATGAATTCACTTGAAACCAAAAAAATACCTGTTTCAATCTTTGACAAGATATCTTCTTTTGTAGTTGTTCTTTGTGTTGTTTCATTAGTAATCAAAATTATAAAACAGCATGCATTCCAACGCTGAATATATAAAAATGGCTTCATCTCTGTCTAACAAGTTCGAATTTTCATAATAGACGAAGCTGCAAAAGTTTTGTCAGTGCTCTAATTTCAAATCATTTAAGAAAATTAAACAGCTGTCAATGTTCCTAAAACGTCAAATGATTATGTTTATTTAATATTTACCGATTTTTGTTAAATAATTGTAGTTTTCCATAATTGTGATGTGTACCTTAAATATGAACGTGGAAAAAGTTAGTTTATATTAATTAGTATAATATAAAACCTAAACCTCAAACATTTATTTTATTTAACGCTAATTTGTTATTATTTTTTGTAAAATATTAAACCTCAAAAGTTTAACCCTGATTTTTTGTTTGTAAAAATATTTAATCTTAAAAACACAACGCTAGTATGTTATTTTTTTTTTTTTGTAAAATATTATTATTTTGTGAGTCATTTGTGACTTTCCGCTACGGAAGTTTTGATTTTAAGCTAATTTTTAAAAATATTTTTCTTTTTCAAATCTGGACAGTATGAGGTTCTAGGATATTTTTCTGCCTATTTTTACGTGGAAGTCATATTTTGCTCCTTCGAGGAATCGATTTTGTACTATATATAGTATTTTAGTACTCAAAAAACTGTGTTGAATGCCGTTAGAAACATAAAAATTCAATCAAGTTTTCAAGTCACAATTTTTCAAAATGTTAAATTAGGTATGTTATTTTCAATAAACTTATTTTAGATATTTTAATTAACTTTTAAAAATAGGACCAAGATCAGTTGATTTGTTGGAAAGTTATCGTTGACGAAAAATGTTAATAGAAGTTTTTCATCATCACTTGAATATTTTTGCCATTGGGCAAGACTATTCATCTTCTCTTTCATCTATGAGTCTATGATAGTGACAGTGGCACGTTTTGGTTATGCTTCCCATTCCTGGTAAAAAAGCCGAGCTTTATTCTTCACTAGTTGTGCCCGCGACCACGTCAGCGTGGAAAAATTTCTAAAATAAAAATAGCCTAAGTTACTCCTTATTACCGTGGTTTAAAAGAAAGACAGTGCCGTGGTTTTACACGCATAGTTCTCGTTCCTGTGGGATTTCCGAGATAAAAACTATCCTATGTCCTTTCTCGGGTCTCAAACTATCTTCGCGCCAAATTTCATCTAAATTGGTTCAGTGGTCAGGCGTGAAAAAGAGACAGACAGACAGACAGAGTTACTTTCTCATATTTTATAATATTAGTATGGATAAGGGCCCAGCCCAACATTCCTATTTAGAATCACACTGTTGTCTGAATCTTTGTGTACAATTAGTAATCGTGTATTACTATTTACTACTAAATGATTATTACAGGTACACAACGATTCAGATAACAGTGATTTTACTACTAGAAATTTGTAAGAAAACAAAGATGTAATAGGAGAATCAAGGTAATATTTATTTATGTTTAGTCTACACGTCGGCTCCGGAGATTTCTAGTTACGTTTTAAATGTAAACTACAACTCTTTTAAATTTCTGTTTTCAAAATACATTTCGGAGCAATTAATGCATTTACTCAATTTACTTCGTTCGTAATTAACGTTGTAGGACATATTTATTTAAGTAGTTGATAAAACTTATTGAAACTCTCATTTATATGTTCTAGCTGTGCCCGCAACTTCATACGCGTGGAAAATTTTTCTAAAATAAAACCCGCATAGTTCCTGTTCCCGTGAGATTTCCGGGATAAAAACTATCCTATTTCCTTTCTCGGTTAAGATCAGAGTCTATACTATCTTTTTACCAAATTTCATCCAAAATTAAAGAAGAGACAAACAGACAGACAAATATTTTTGCATTTATAATATTAGTATGGATATTGTTTTTAATAGTCAGATAGCACTGGTGATATTTGTACATTTAGTGAATTAGGCTTTAATTTTGTAGTTTTAAAAACAGTGAGAAACAGTTTTTATAATGAAAATGCATATTGTCTAACAATTAATATATACAATCGTATTCCCGATAATCTTAAATCATTACCCGTTAAATTAATACCACAAACAACTATTTTATTTAGTACAAAACAAATTTTGCTATAATGTGAATATTTTTATTATAAAATTAAAAAAGTATTATGAGTGCAGATTTGTATTTATTTTTTCTTGTTGACTCTTGTTCTTTAAGTATTTGGGTCTAATTCAAACTAAAAAATAAAAAATAAAAAGAATGAACGTTTCGAACACTTTATTGAAGTCTCAAAAGCGAATTGAGCCGTGTAAATAAAATACAACGCTGACGCCCACAAATACACTCTAAACCAAGCTGACCCCTGTCAAGGCATATCGGTGGCTTCATTGAGTAATAAAATTTTCAATGTTAAGCGCCCCCGAGACGGTCAAGCGGTTTGAGTCAAACACGTAGATTTAGGTTTGACTCAAACCATTTTGATCTTTTACATAGCTAGTTTGAAAGGTTTATCAAAGATTTACGTGTTTGGAGCTTGTTTGATGAAATTACATATGTTTGTTATGTTTGACGCGTCGTTTGTCCGTGTTCCGACAAGTTTGATCAAACACGGCTCAGTTTACACTATATTTTATAATGTGGGGTTGTGTGCGACGAAGATATCGGACGAAGAATCATTTTTTATATTTTAAGTAGGAGATTAATGTAATTAACACAAGGAAATTCCGGTCCTTGTTCGAGGGCATTTCACAATTTATTTACGCCACAACACTGATTACGGCCGCGTACAGAACCAAACTGTGCAGTGCCGTTTGATGAAAGTTCAAATCTGCACCAAACGGTATGATCAAACATGTAAGGTTTGAATTTTTGACCGTCTCGGAAGCGCTTTAGCTACGGTAACACAAAACGTGGCATTTGTAGTCTGAATGAAACGGCGGATAGTAAGACGTCGCCGCTGCTGGCGCGGCCTACTTATACGATTATACGGATTTTTTGTAATTTTCTAATTATAAAGAGTATTGTTTTAATAATCACGTTTTAATTGTTTTCAGGTAAGAATAAATTTGCGAAGTCAAAAACATGAATAAGAGAAAAGGACAAAATATAATTAAATTAATTCTGATCAATAACAAGATTTCTTTATAGCTTGTAGTTTTATAACAGTGTTAAGGAGAAGAAATATTATTTTTTTGTTTAAACGCTCTTATTTTTCGGACTATCGGTCAGATTAGATTAAAAATATTTTTTTTTACTTTTATTACCTACTTGTTACTCTCTGTTCCTAATGAAATTAATATTTTATGCAATATGACTAACTTCAAATGGTATTTTCAATCGTAGCATTTTCGAAAAAAAGTTGTTAATAGAAAGTTTGTTTCTATTAAGGACTGATTTCTTAATTCAATAAATGCGCTTTTTCAGGTTTCTGATAAAAACAATGTTGCCCGGGATTGGAAAAAGTGCCCGGTTTGTGATAGGCTGACCACTTATCATATTGAGGGACTACGTATCTTCGGCTAATCGTGGGTGCACTTGTTATACCTCTGCCTACCTCTTCGGGGGTAAGGACGTGAACATACTAGAAATTTTATTAGACTCGTCAAAATGAAACCACTCACAAATTTTCAAGTATGTATGGATCTTTATGGTTCGTCAAAATAATAAAGTTACGACGGGTTTAGAAAACTGTTTCTAAAAAGATTTCAGCAGGAAACCACGTTCTTATAGATATAAAAAAGTATTTATACTAACTTTTTACATGTAGTTTTGCATTTTTATCCAAGTTCGCTAAAAGGAGGATTATGTTTTTCAAGTGTATGTATGTACGAGATTTGTTTGAAGCGCTCTGTAACTTAAAGCTTGGTGCATTTAAGCTTGATCATTTGATACGCCTTGAGATATTGACATTGCTATATAATTTTTATCTGACTGCTAAAACGAGGGTTTTTAAAAAGTGTATTTATCGAATCAACTCCTATAATGGTTTTTTTAATAATTACTTCTTCAAAAAGACGGTACATTAAAAGAAATGTGACTATAATAAACGGACTTATATATTACCGAACATATCAAATCACTGTTAAATCGGACTGAGAATTGTCATACAGCAATTACGACGTTGGCGTTCGGTTTTAGAAAATTAAACCTCCTCTTCGCGTGAGTAAAACCAGGAACTGGATTTAATGACCCTGTGTTGGTCCCGGGCTCCTTTGAATAATAGGCCAACTGCCATTCTGCCAGGTAGGTCGTAAAAGGCGATTGGCTATGCGAGTCACTAACATCGTGGCTACTTGGTTGAGTTCTGTATTGTCTCGCCCGGGTCTGGTACCACCACCTTACCTATTCTTGCCGCAATAGCGTCAGTACCTATCACTGTCGTGTTCCGGTTTGGAGGGTAAGGTAGCCGGTAGGTAAACTTATGCATGTGCCATTAAACCTCGCCACAAGATAGCAACGCACCATTAACACCTTTGGTGTCTATAGGCGATGGTTGACTCTTTCCATCAGGAGACCCATCTGCTTGTTTGCTATCTTATGATATAAAAAATAATAATATGAGAACCATAATTTTGACACTTGACATATTTTTTGTCATTTATATCACTACAAGATACTCAAGTTACAAACATTCCCCAAAATTCAAATTTATAGCCCCAAAGATCACATGCAATTATTGGGAGCGATATTTTACCTCCTCTAATAATTAATAGTAATTAATTAGTTTAAGTTATTCTCACAATAACGTGATAATTCTGGCTGGTGGGAGCGTTCAATTGTGGCGACGCGACTCTCGCCATCTTATCAGTGGTGATGAGTTTAATGTTTGCTTTCTAACATTAACTATTTTAACTATTGAAAAATGATTCTGGCTAGTTATAGCCGAGAGCAAATCATTCTGGCAAATTTTTAATATTACAAAATATAACTTTAGACATTTTTTTACATTATTTTGCTTTTGGGAAATATTAAATATTATGAAACTATTCTGGCCTATATGTTGCTTCATTAACCTGTTCTGGCAAAAGTTAAACAAGGGCGTTGCATTAGGCGCCATAATTAAACTAAGGCTCAGTTAGAATAGCTGTATCAATTTCAAAGTAACTCAATCTAATCAATAAGTATTGTTCCAGGAAGAAAACAGACGCTCTTAATGAATGTATGTGATCTCGAGGACAACAAGCACATGTTTTGCTAAGAAATTATTACTTGCAAAATCAGTGCTTCTTACAAGTACGTATTGCATCGCTTAATCTAAAAAGATATTTTTCTAGTGGGCCTATTTTAAGTATTCAGTTTTCTTATTCAGGGATATAGAACGGCAGCCCTATTACTTTTTGTATAAAGCCGAGCCACACTTTTGGAAACAAGCCCTCCACGTAGGTCCCCACCGGTCATTTACAGCAGTGTCACACTTGTTTGCAACAAAAAATCATCTGAAATTCACAAGCCTCCAATCAAGACCACCTGTGTTGGAAGTTTGTTTCCAAAAGTGTGGCTCGGCTATTAGTAACTCATTATTGCCTGGTTCCTATATCAATAAAACGACTCGCAAGGCCAACTGTGTTGAAAGTTTGTTTCCAACAGTGTCGCTCGGCTATTAATAACTCATTATTACCTGGTTCCTATATCAAAAAAACGACTCGTTTTAATAAATAAAATAGTCTAAAAAATTTGTGAAACAGTGTGATACATACTTATTATTAAATTGGTTGCTAAAGGTTAGTGCTACAAACGACGGATTGATGATATATAGTTTAATACAAAGCCAGCATCAGTTGCATTAGATATTCATTTCATTAGGAAATACAACTAGGAAAGACCAACTGAAGCTGAATCCTGAAGACATTGTGATAAGAAGATAAAATTTAATATGATATTCCTATTATACCAGCGACACCATCAAGATAAACTGTTTGCTAAGTTATAACAACACCATTAATATACAATAGTTTTTACCAACTTACTTCAGTATCAAGACATCACATTTCATGCGGGGTAAGCCGAGTGAACCATACGTTAGTAGAATTTCTGACTGTCTACAATTCACCACCTCGTCGGTTAGCGAGATGAGTGCTGATCCTCATTTAACGACCTGATAACGATTATAATTTATATCTAGCGATAAGCTGGAATGACAACTTTATCTGAGGGACAAGTTTTAACACACCGTCACCAGACTCCAAGTTGCTATTGAGACTTGTATTTTGGAAAAAACTTTAAAAAATCTACATTAACCCCTTTTTTAGATCTGAATCGAATAAGCTAACTTCTAGAATGAAAGGATTTGCGTTTTTTTAATTATAAAGTTTTTGACTTTTGTTTTATTGACTGTAAAAATGTGAGTTTATTTGGCTCAGAATTTTGATCACGAGGTCGCAGTAACGATTCCTGGTTCGAGCGTAAATATATTTAGGTAATCTATGAAGATCGAAATTTCAGCAGTAGCTAGGAGTCTATTGGTGACACCATAAGGGTCAAGGATGAGCATATAAGTGTGTCAATCCTGATAATTTCAAGAAATAAGCGATAGTCATTATCAGGTTGGTGTATAACCACTCATCTTACCAACCGCATTCGGGTGAATAGTAGTTAATTGTAACGATTATTTACGTTACTCAAACTCATAGATAATATACTCAAAGCTTAAACTATCCTACAAGGTAACCGGCTTGATGATATTCCTTAAAATTACAAAGATTTAAATTTATTAATGCGAAGTGAATATATATACTTATTCTTTATTGTGCATTTGCAATGTATAAAAAAACCCAGTCTAATCCAAAAGAGGCAGTTCCTCAAGTTTAGTAATTGAAGTGCCTCATTTATAGATTTTTAAAATGTTTAATATTAAAAATATATTTAAATTCTAAACAAAAAGAACTTCCCCTTAAATCAAGCAAATATTTTGAAAATTTATCTATCAATATCCTCGAAATAATGATACATATGTGTATTAAGCTACCAAATAATGACTTTGACGATCGGATAGGATTTTTGTTACTTACTGTATACATAAATATCTTCACACCAGAAACCTTATGAGATAGACAAAGAAAACCGAGTATAATATGTCAAAATTCTTCCAGATTTGTCTTGTTTTCTCCACATTCGTGACCCAAAGACTCTTGACGCGCATTACTTCTTGGAAGCCTTGTCTTCCCCGTTATCTACATTTTTCCACATTGGCATTGTATGTTTATCTGCCAGTTTTTCTACGTATCTGAAACATCGAAGCATGCTCTTTCCATTTTAACATTGACACTTTCTTTTAGGCTTAACCTTCCACACGCCGTACTATGAACCCATTCTGCGAGTGTAACGACACATATTTTCTATGCCGATCTCTGAATGCCTTGATTCTACTTTTATGTCTTTTCTGACATACCCAGCTCTCCCTTCAGTACAATAGCTTTGGGATAAACACATAATTAAGCAGAGCAAGACGGACATATGTTATTTTGTAGTACCTTAAATGTCAAATAAAACTTTAAAATTGGGTGTATAAAGGAATCAAGTAATGTACATATGTGGGAATATAAATCCAACTGTTAGAATTGATTACGGTCGTAATCCACGCATGGTTCACCACAATGCGTCCCAAAGACTAATGGTTGATTTTATTGTTATAATGGTATTACAATAATTATATTATATGCTAGTATAAACCACAGACCACATAAATACTAATAGACACGGTGTTGGGTGGAGAACGTGTAGCCGCTCATATGAGCAAATATTTGTGTCAAAAAGAGAAAGAAGAATAAAAATACTCCATAATATGCTATTATATCGTGCCGAATAAGTAGCCAAGGCTTAAAAATACCCCTGGAGTGATTTTAATTGTATCGGTAAGTACTATAGCTCCTATATATCTGTGCGTTAATGCAAGCTAATTTGACATACATACATACATAGACATCTTTACGCCAGGTCCCGTACTAGATAATTAGAGAGAACCGAGTGCCATATGTTATGCTCCTTGCATTTTCCTTGCTACCTTCACATTAATTACTCGACACAAATACGCCGGTTGCAAAGACTCTTGACATCACCTTCGGAAAATACACGACCAATCTTCGACAACCTAGAAAATTGCCTTGAATAGGCGTATCCAGTTTATTTCGTGGTTTAAGCAGAGTTAGTTTATGGGAATATTATATTTTTAGTTATTGTTTATTGTATTAGGCTTATTTTTGAGCAATCACCAGATATAATAAAATATAATGCCAAAAAAATAACTATAAACTATTTTTTTATGTCATAAGATAGCAAACAAGCAGATTGGTCTCCTGATGGAAAGAGTCAACCAACGCCTATAGACACCAAAGATGTTAATGGTGCGTTGCTATTTTGTGGCGAGGTCTCATGCCACATGCATAAGTTTGCCTTGGCTACCTTAACGTCCAAACCGGAACACGCCAGTGACAAGCACTGACGTTATCGCGGAAGGAATAGGTAAGGCGGTGGTACCAGACCCGGGTGAGACAATGCAAAAGTCTACCACCTAGTAGTCACGATGGTAGTGACTTGCATAGCCAATCGGTCGCCTTTTACAACCTTCCTGGCAGAACGGCAGTTGGTCTATTCTTCAAATGGACCCCGGAACTAACACGGGGAAAACTATTAAATATAGTAAGTAATTACCAGATTTTAATCCCCATCTTAGTATGAAATTATAACCAATAAATTTTATAGCCTGCTAAACTACATTTTTGTTACATAATTATAGCAAGTATCTCTAAAATAATCGCTGAACAATCCAAAAATAGTAAACAATTACCAAAAATCTTACGCATTATAATTTAAAAGTTTATCCAAATATTTTATCCTATAAAAGTAAACGAATGTAGATAAATGATTCTTTACCCAAAAATTACAAATACATTTTTCAAGTTTTACCTATACTATCGAAAATGTCTACTAAAATCTGACTCTTACTCAGTCCTTTTTGTGTAAATATAATTATTTTAAAATCTTAATGAAGGATAAGTCTTCAAAAAACATAAAAACACATTTTGAACAAACAAGTATATTTTAAAGCAAACCTAGTGATATATTTTTTGTGTTTATAGCACAAAAAATTACTTCATATGGTGATTATTTACTAATTTTAGGAAGGTCAGGCATGACTTAAATAGCTCTTTCTGAGTGTAATTTAAGGTACCATTTTTTTGTTACAGATTTAAGTTTTTGTGTTTATTGTACATTTTTTGGGTAAGGTATTTTATGTTTACAATTTTTTTTTGGTGGACGTTATATTTCATCCTATTGTAATACAGTGTAACATTTCAGACATACGCGCTCAAGTAGACGTAACAAACATCAATGTACTAACAGTTACGTTGTTTATTACGTAGGAATAAACGTATAAATTATATTCAAGTAAAATTTCATTAGGCGCAACTTGAGAGTAACTCATATTACTATTCGGATGGAAATAACTGGAAATAACGTTCTATAGTCTGTTGACGCAGTTTCCAATATTTAAAATTAGAATATTGTGAGAAATTGTTTACACATAGTGAATGTTATAACAAGCTTATAATATGAACCGACTTAAATTTTATTTATTAATTTTTATCTATTAGTAACCAGTACAACTTAAGAGATTTTAGTGCAGTTTTCTACTTATAGGAAAATTATTTTTTCTGAAACTAGTAGGTATTTGTTTTTAATAATTTTATTTAAACTAGTAGTAATTTACAGTTGATAAAATTATAGAAAATCGATAACAATGACTGAAAATTATTTTAAAGGTGAGAGTTATAATAACGAACTTCATTTAAAAGCAAAAGTTTTTCCAATCCAATTTTATGGAATCCTACATATCAGTGGTATGTGCTTACAAATATTAAGTGAGGAAATTATCACGAAATAAAAATATATTAAATTATAAAATATCGACCGTTTCCTGCGGTATAACTCGCGTCAGTCCTTATCCCGCGAGAAAATTGCAATAAAATGTAGCCTATGCCACGAATAGGCTGCGTTCTGACCCGATAGTAGCTATAAAATTGTTAACCATTAAAAAGTGCCGTTAAATGTAATTTGAACATTTTTTTTTAATTTTATTTAATTAGTTTTTCGGTTCAGTATTTGCAAATATTGTTCCCTACGAACAAATTTAGACTTAGCTATTTATATTATCTTTATAATATTAATATATAAAGCGAAAATTTTCAAACGATTTTTAAGAAAATAACGTAAATTGAGGAGTATGAAATTTGTCACAGTAAATTTTATGTACAAAAGAAGAACGGAAAAGTAATATTTTTATATAATATTCATAGTCCAAGATCCCAGAGCTGCCAGACGTCACGTATTTTCTGACGGATGAAATGTGGACGATAGAGTAGTGTTAGTATGTACTATGATCGTATGCCTACCTGCTAACTTGGTCAAACGGCCAATTTCCAGGTATCAGGTAATTAAGGTACATAAAAACATTACTTACTTCACGTAAATTCTCCTGGCTGATTTTCATATATGTTTTCGTGTGTATAGTTAAAAATAAATTGTCAATACTCCCAGACACTTTCCGTCGGCCATATTGCTTGGCAGACGCTTTAAGGGTCTCAAAATAATTAGTTAACTTCACGTAAATTCTGACGCTCCATTTTTATATATGTTCATCCGACAACAATTTTAAAACCTTTGACAAGAAGACGGACCGATCCAAGGGGCCAATCATCCCCTAAACTAAATTTTAATATCTCTGTGAGTGGAAGCGCGAGAGCATTATCTACGCGTATGAGACTGAGTTAGACCGACTGCGCTGTTAAGGCCATGAAAATTACTTGAACAGATATTTTATAATTTTTAGAACTTTTGTTGACAAGTAAATTATGGCAACAAAAATAAGAAAAAAATTGACCTATAATAAATAATACTAAAGTTAGCCGACATTTTTAATTTTTTTTTTCAATTTATTAATTAGAAATAAAAAATATTTTTTTAAAAATAACACTTAAGGTTTTTCAAATTTTTTACAAATGAAATTTTTTTAAATATTTTTTTTCAATTAAAAAAAATTTAAAAAATTTTTAGATGTCGGTTAATTTACTTTCATTTTTTTTACTAATTATATTTAATGAATATGATTTTTAAATAAAATAAAAAAATGGTCAGGTGACAGCTAACTTTATTGTAATTTAAAGGCCCTCTTGAGGCCAACAGCTAAAGTTTTTAAAATTTGGGAGTGCCAAATAAGTATTCAGTGTTCTGCCGTGCTCTCTTGAGTAATATTGTTCGGTGCTGCCGTGTCTGTTGAGTGCAGCTGTGACTATGTGATATGTGGCAACCCTGTTGCCAAACGAGCACTAATCCAATCCCAGGCAATTCGTTTTTTTCAGAAAATGATAAAAAAATAGTTTTGGATTGCCTGATCCGGGAAACCAACCAGGGATTTTATATAGTCAATGGCAACACCGAGCCTTCAGATAGACTGATATACAATAGACAACAGAGGTAATTAATACAATAATTTATTTAATGAACAACCACATCAAAAATACCAACGGGATTCGAACCCGGGCCTCGTTGATTGCGTAGTCAGGTTCGCTAACCACCCGACCAACAAGACGGTCAAATATACGACTTTAGGAGAATTGATTGAATATTGAATACCTACCTAGCTTAGTGTAAGAAAATGTAAAAAAAAATTGAAATATTCCCTTAATACGTTCACAGGCTTATGACTGACAGCTTTTTGGATTTTTTAATGTATGTATTATAATATGACCTTAATGCTGGCATATTTAGCAGTCGCCCTTCGCAGTGTACTTGTCCCAAATCTCAAAGGATTAGTAGTACATTGTATACGTATTCACGGACGCGTACGCGTGATACTTTTAAATACTCGATACGCTTTTGCCTCTTTGACATTACTAAGTTGTATGTGTAATCGGGGATGCGTACGCTTACAGTACTTCTAAATACTCGATACTCATATATTCTACGACTGAATGCTTAGTTTGGAGACTTCTTAGTTGAAACCTAGTATAGAAACCTGTTCCCGTAAATACGTCTCATCTCTGCTTAACAGCGCAGTCGGTTTCACTCAGTCTCATGCGCGTAGATAATGCTCTTGCGCTCCCACTCACAGATAATAAAATTTAGTTTAGGGGATGATTGGCCCCTTGGATCGGTCTGTCTTCTTGTCAAATGTTTTAAAATTGTTGTCGGATGAACATATATAAAAATGGAGCGTCAGAATTTACGTGAAGTTAACTAATTATTTTGAGACCCTTAAAGCGTCTGCCAAGCAATATGGCCGACGGAAAGTATCTGGGAGTATTGACAATTTATTTTTAACTATACACTCGACAACATATCTGAAAATCAGCCAGGAGAATTTACGTGAAGTAAGTAATGTTTTTATGTACCTTGATTACCTGATACCTGGAAATTGGCCGTTTGACCAAGCTAGCAGGTAGGCATACGATCATAGTACATACTAACACTACTCTATCTTCCACATTTCATCCATCAGAAAATACGTGACGTCTGGCGGCCCTGGGATCTTGCTCTATCATTAAAAGCTCTTATGCACGAGCGGCACGTTGTCAACAACAGAGATAACTGCAGCCGTCTACAAGTCGGCGTCTTCCGTCAACATGTTACCTTAGAAGATCAGCAGCAGCCGTCGTCAGCGCTCTCAGCATAAAAGCCAGTTGCGTAATGAATATGGAATGGAAAAATAAAAAAACACGTTCATTGTGGGTTTAAAAAATAGTAAACAGAAAACAAGTTGGATTTATTTACATTTTCTCACTACTGAAGAAGAAATGTACAAAAACTTTTCAATTATTTTCGAATATCCATTGCTACATAATTTGTTTAGTTTGTTTAAAAAGTCTGCAAAGTGTGCACTGTGCAGTGTGCACACTCCAGGACTACTTGCAGTTAACCGACAACATCGCGGACGCTAGACGCTTCAACCATAATAGAATAATAGTTACACAGTAAACTGAGTCGGCCGTGTTGCGGAACGCTAGGGTTGACTCCTAAAAAAACTAGAACTGATAGTATGGATTTTTATTGAAAGTCCTGACAAGTCTAAAAGGAAGGCTAAGTAATGTATTTGCCGTATAGTATGTAGTGTGTAAGCATGATGTGCGTAAGTTATAAATATATCTTTCTGTTCTGTTATGTACGAGCGGCTGCTGATTTTATATGTTGTTTAATTCATTTCAGTGACGTAAGTGTCTTAAGACACTTATATATGAAAACTACATGAAATTTAGAAAAATGGGAATGGCGAATTTTGGTTGCCATATTGAGGGTTACATTTTGAAGTTATACTTCTTTTGTCGCGTTAAATAAAAATTATGGGAGTAAATTTTTAAGACGCGTGCACACTGTTACGAAACCCGACATCATGAAATTAGCTGGTCAATACTTTCATTTTTGAAGTTTTGTATTTTTCAATATGTATCGAATAAATTCTAATAATATCGAATAAAAGAAACTACTAGACAGATTTGAAATTTTTTTTCACTGTTTGGTTCCCCGTGTTGGTTCCGGACTCCTTTAAAGAATAGACCAACTGCCGTTCTGCCAAGCAAGTCGTAAAAGGCAATCGGTCGCCTTCACTCGGCTATGCAATTCACTGCCATCGTGAATACTAGGTGGTAGAGTTCTGCTTTCTCTTGCCCGGGTCTGGTACCACCGCCTTACCTATTCCTGTCGCAATAGCGTCAGTGCTTGTCACTGTCGTGTTCCGGTTTGGAGGGTAAGGTAGCCGGTAAACTTATGCGTGTGACATTAGACCTCGCCACAAGATAGCAACGCAACATTAACATCTTTGGTGTCTGTAAGCGATGGTTGACTCTTTCCATCAGGAGACCTATCTGCTTGTTTGCTATCTTATGATGGAAAAAAAAAATCTTTTCTTATTTCTATTATAAAATATATTACTAGTGTAGATTTTAGTCAAAATAATGCAATTAGGTCCTTTTTTCTAATGCTGAATGTTCGGCATTTAAACCGAATATCGGACAAATGTCAAAGTTCATCTCAAGCTGGCAAAATTTGGTTAAACCAAATGTAAAACGAATTTCAGCCCATCCCTGTGTCGTTTTCTTTACAAAGATACCCTATCTTACCAAAAAACCAAATCCAAAAAACACCTGTACATAGCCGTTGATTGATGCGAGTGATTAGTAATCAGCGTCTATTCACTTTTATTACGCTGTCTAGACATGTTTTTTTTGTTAATACTAAGCACCTGCATTAAACACTCGCACTCGCTCTAATCAAAGTGTAATCGGGACATAACGCAAAGGATAAAATTTTTAGAAAGATTTTTATCTTGTAATGCCAAAGTAGTATAACTTCTAACGTACTTAGCTACGTAAGTACACATACAGGTTTTTTTTGTTTTAAGAAATATCATAATTAAAAAATGTGTATATATCAAATATTTATAAGCAGCTGAATTAAATTTAAAAATATGTGATGCAATCAACAACAAACAAATGCTTAATATCCGCGGCATCCGACGGGCGTCGCGGCGTGACACTGTGAGATTTTGTTTTACCAAGATAGGTCAACGGCCGTGTAAATGACACGTCTGTGTGCGTGCGGTGATTCGGGCGTTCTGAACGGAGTCGTTTTACTGTGTAACTATTATTCTATTATGCTACAACTATAAGTGTCATTATAGGTGACGTCGACGCTATAGGTCGCCGACTGCCGCCGTCACAGTCAATGGTTACCTCTGACACGTGTCGAAGGCTGTCGCGGTCTCGGCAGTCCTCTGCTGCTGTTGGTAACGTGTCGCTCGTGTATATAATCCCTAAAAATACGTTTATGAAGAAGAAGAAGAATTATCTTCACGCCCGAATCCCCGAAGAGGCAGGCAGAGGTACAACAAATGCACCCAGGATTAGCCGAAGTTACTTAGCCCCAAAAATATGATAGCTGGCAAGTTTATCGTCAACCTGGCACTTTCCAATCCCGGGCAACATTGTTTTTATCAGAAAACTGAAAAAACACATTTTTCATTTTGCCCAACCCGGGAACCCGGGACCTCATGTAGTAAACGCTAACGCCGGACCACTAGACCATATGAAATTAATAAAAATTAATATACAACACTACCACGCACTGAACATACATCATAATATTCATACGAATATACTATTTTGTTTATGGTTAAAATGTATAGTCTAACTTAAAAGAGATTTTAATATAGTTTATATTACTACAACAAATATTAAAATATCCACTTTTTTACTAAATGCATATGGATTTATATATGTACTAGCTGCAGCGTGCAACCCGCTGCATTATAAAAGTTTTTTGCGAATCCCGCGGGATTACTTAATTTTTCCTGGATAAAAAGTAGCCTATGTGCTATTCCAGGTCATCATCTACCTGTGTAACAAATTCTATTCAAATCCGTTCTGTAGTTTTTGCGAGATTGAGTATCAAACATCCATCCATCCATCCATCCACCCAAATATCCAAACTTTCGGATTTATAATATTAAATTAGATACACGGTAGGTACATATACCAGAGTATCATTTTTTAAATTTTTGTCTGTTTGTCTGTTTGTTCCTAATCTCTGTAACGGCTGCACCAATATTGACGGGACTTTCAATGGCAGATAGCTGATGTAATAAGGAGTAACTTAGGCTACTTTTATTTGAGAAATTTTTCCATGCGGACGATGTCGCGGGCGCAGCTAGTTTATAATAAAACTTATGGTCGAATAGAACTGATCTATACAACAACATAGATGGCGTCAACATAGTTTGGTCCCATTTTTAATGCACAGAGAAAGTATACAAAGAGTAGACATATCGTGCCGTCGATGAAGAGAGAAAGAAAATAAAATTTGGTATTCGTTTCTCTATCTAACGTTCGTAAACACGTATACCTGATTATACGTTCTTCCATTAATGGAACATTTCCACATTTCACAAACAAAGGTACGAGCTTGCTCGTCTACTCTATCTATATAATACGGGGTGTAGTGCACGGTCTACCGAAGATCGAATCCATGCATTTGGAATATGATCCTGAGACGAAACCCAATGGAAATTTGTATGACATATTTGATTTTTTGTCGATGTTTTTACCTTAATTTTGTATAAACTGATTTATTCTAATACTCTAAAATGCTTATTCTAAAACATAGTAAAATTTCACGAAATAAACAAAGCAATGTACTACATATACCGCACCAAATAAACGGCTGATTAGAGAATATCGGGGCACAATGATTCGGGGATCAGGGGACGTATGATTTAGATTGCGTGATGTGAAAATAAGAAAAAAATCATAAAACGCAAACTTTGCATTTCCCACACAACGGAAATAGTATTAAGAGCAGAACGCAACGCAAAAATGGCATAGTTTCTTAATTGTTCGGAAGACCGTCCCTTTAACACTGTATATTGTATCTATATTTAAAAGCCAGTCAGTCAGTCAGTTGTTATTTGTCATATAAATTTCATACAAAACGATTGTTATGGATACCATGAAGCTGTATTACATCTGGAGGCAACACTTCTAATACCTACTTGAAACACAACTTTAAATACTGCTGTCATCTTCTGAGGTCTTATCCTCTCTTTCTAACACAGCCGAATAAAAAGAAATGGCAAGACCTCATAGACTGAGATATAACGTAGATATTTGTTTCAAGTGAGCGCTAGCACCACCGTTATCTAATACTTCATGATGGGCGTACCCATAGGGTGCAAGCTATGCCGGCGCAACTTTGACAGTTGCCAATGCTAATTCGCGATCCTATAATATGTAGTTAGTACTTAGCTATAATCTTTATATATATATAAAAGAAAGTCGTGTTAGTTACTCCACTTATAACTCAAGAACGGCTGAACCGATTTAGCTGAAAATTGGCAGGGAGGTAGTTTAGAGCCAGGAGAAGGACATAGGATATTTTAGAATTTTTTCCACGCGAACGAAGTCGCGGGCACAGCTAGTAGTTAATATTTTAGCGTAGAATTTAAATATAGATTAAATATAGATTAAAGTTCGCAAGAGCCGAATGATTGGCTATGCGGGTCACTACTATCGTGGTTACTGAGCGGTAGAATTACGCACCGTCTCGTCTGGGTCTGTTACCAGCGCTTTACATAATATTTTTGTCGCAATAGCCTCAGTGCTTGTCATTGACGTGTTCCGGTTCTTAGGATAAATTAGCCAGTAAAGCCTTGCATGTGACATTAAGAACCCAATACAAGGATAGCAACGCACCATTAACATCGTCACACATCATTGCACCAATAACATAACATTAAGTGTGTTTATGGGCGATGTTTGTCTTTTCCCATCAGCAGAGTCTCTGCTTGTTTGCAATCTCATAAAGTTATGATATTAAAATAATATTTATCAAATTTTATGGTGCTATAATACCCACACGCGCAAAGTAGGGACGAAATGCTATCTGTTTTATGAAAATATGTTTTAGTTAAAATGATAATTGGGGTACAAGGATCCTTGAAAGCAGTGATGCGAAAACAAGAAGCTAGAAAAAACCAGCCAGCGGACATTGTTTTATATCCAAGGCCTTTGTAATTAAAGCGACAAATTCGTTCGAGTTCCACGCTGGGTAGACAAGAAATCTTCAGTTCACGGGCAAATTCTAGCGCACGATAATAAAAGAATCTACGACATTATTTCCGTAATTATGACACAATTCTTAGGGTACCGTACCCGAAAGTTGACAATCAGAAATAAATAGGGGATACTGAAAACAAGTGAAGTTCACCCAGTCTCAACAAATACTGATTATTCCCTTTTAATAGACTAAATTACTATAACTTTTTGAAGTATCTTCATGCCCGTATCCCCGAAGGGGTAGGCAGAGGTACAAGTGCACCCATGATTAGCTGAAGATACTTGGTCCCATAAATTTTTAGTTAAAGCTTAGATTTTTTTTGTAAATTAGAATATAATTTACTTAAAATTTTAAGTTAGAATATAATTTGTTTTGTCCATTAATAAACAATTTCTTTCTTTCTTTCTTTCTTTTTTTTCTTTTTTCTTTTTTCCTTCTTTATTTTTTTCTTTCTTTCTTCCTTTCTCTATTAAAATGCCACCACTTAACTGTCACAGTTCACAATACATTAATCTCATTAAGGAAATAGGCATACGCCTGAAATTTTCATAGAAAAATCTAATCTAAAATTATCTATAAATTAATCTATATTAATATTATAAATGCGAAAGTTTGGATGTTTGGTTGAATAGATGGATGGATATTTGTTACTCAATCACGCAAAAACTACTGAACGGATTTGAATGAAATTTGTTACACAGATAGATGATGATCTGGAATAGCTAGCAGTTAGTAAGGAATAAAAAAGTAATAAGAAAATTGAGGCAATTTGCCATCACAGCTATTAAACTTAAACCTTTTTAAAAATATTTTATAACTTTCAGGTTTAAATATAATTTTTTCATTAATATAAATAAATATAAATAATCAAAAATTATTAATACACAACTGTGAACTGAGTGCTAAGTGTGAGCTTTTCTTTTCGCATTCGATCGTGAGCGCGTTTCGAGTTTACTAGGAATTTGTATGTGATTTGTACAGCGCCACCTAGTGATAAACGTGAGAAACCAGTTTACCACTAGGTGGCGCTGTACAAATCACATACAAATTCCAAGTAAACTCGAAACGCGCTCACGATCGAATGCGAAAAGAAAAACTCACACTTAGCACTCTGAGGTCTTGCTCTTTGGTAACGTATCAATGTTTTTATACAAGTGACTCGTCCATCCAGTTAAACTTAATACCTCTTTAAATCACAGTCACAGATATTATAGCGAAAGCTAAACTCCTTGGCCCACGGAACGTCACAGTCTTTGTTAAATAATGAATATATACTTTAAACTTCGTGGGTGGCTTTCATTTTTGGAGACTTACATAGTCTCTATCAATTAATACAATTTTTCGAAAGATAATTTTTAGAAATTTGAGAGGTGCATTTAATAACAGAAAAAATTTGTAAGACACAAATTTTTTCTGTTATTAAATGAAATAAATTTTAAATTAAATATCTACATGTAAATATTATAAAAAAAAATTTTCCTTTGCTTTTCATTGCTAGTTGATACTGAAAATGTGAAAAAAAAAATATTTTGTTTTATTCTATCGGATATTTTAATATCTAAGATATTAAAAAGAAGGCAAAAACCCACATGAATAACTTCAAACTGTTGTACGTAATAAAAATGTTATAAACAATAATATTCCTTTTAATACTACCAGATAGTTTCATATTTATACCGCTAAAATTAAACCAAAATGTCCAAACCAAATTACTTATGTGGTATAAATAATAAAAACGTTATAAAAGTAATATTCCATTTAATGCTACCAAATGTTTTAATATCTAGAAAAAGCAAAAAACTCCACATGAATTACTCGAGAGTTGAATATAAATAATAATAAAAATAGTAAAGTACGTGTGGAGCCACTCACAATTTAGGGTTCCGAAGGTGACTCTCTCTTAATCGAAAAATTATTTTCATAAACCTAAAATATTTTTTTAAAAACTTATTTAATGTGGGTGACAGTGACATTACTCGAGAGTTGAATATAAATAATAATAAAAATAGTAAAGTACGTGTGGAGCCACTCACAATTTAGGGCTCCGAAGGTGACTCTCTCTTAATCGAAAAATTATTTTCATAAACCTAAAATATTTTTTTAAAAACTTATTTAATGTGGGTGACAGTGACATTACTCGAGAGTTGAATATAAATAATAATAAAAATAGTAAAGTACGTGTGGAGCCACTCACAATTTAGGGCTCCGAAGGTGACTCTCTCTTAATCGAAAAATTATTTTCATAAACCTAAGATATTTTTTAAAAACTTATTTAATGTCACCCCACACTAACACGAGAAAAAATAACTTATGGCCGCTTAAATGAACAGGAGCTGCCTAAAAAAATATTTTGCAAGGTTTTATGTTACCACTTCATTGCCGTGACTAATATATTATATATATCCATGCCAAATAACACCTTTCTAGTATTAAGTATCTCTGACTGCGGGCGGACGTACGGACGAACGGACGCACATAGCGAAACTATTAGGATTCTTAGTTTACTTCAGAACCCTAAAATGTTACAAAAAAAACTTCTTTTAGTAGATATTTTAATATCTGTAGTCTTAAGAATATGCGTTATAAGTCTATGTCAGTAGTGTTAAGAGAAAGCCAAATATTTACATGAAATACGTAATCTGTATAATTAATAACAAAAATGTTATTAAAAATGACTCTTCGTTGCTGTTGATATTAAAAATGTAAGAAAAAATAATATTCTATTCAATGCTATCAGATATAGTGTTGAAAGAAAGCCAAACATCCACATGAATTTCTCGAGCTCTTATTTTCTTTATAAAAAAAATATCTTCACGCCTGTATCTCAGAAACTATAGGCGGAGGTACAACCGGTGCACAAGGTACAACCATTAAGAATACGTACTTGCGAGTCGCAATTCACGTCGTAATATTACGCTAGTCATCTGTATACTTTCACATTCAATTATTATAAAACTAGCTGTTGCCCGCGACTTCGTTCGCACGGACTTATTTTACTCCGCACAGCTCCTCCCCCGTAGGTGATAGCGTGATAATATGTAGCCTATATGTTGACCTGACCTGTTAGAAATATTCATGCAAAATTTGAAGTAAATCCATGCTGTACTTTTTGAGTTTACCCCGGACATACATTGACTTTCCTACGATTTTATTATATGTATACTAGCTGTTGCTAGCGACTTCGTCCGCGCGGACTTCGTTTACTCCGCACTACTCCTCCCCCGTAGGTGATAGCGTGGTAATATGTAGCCTGTATGTTGACCCGACCTGTTAGTAATATTCATGCAAAATTTGAAGTAAATCCATGCAGTACTTTTTGAGTTTACCCGGACATACATACAGACAAACAAACAAAAATTCTAAAAACTATATTTTTGGCTTTGATATCGATTGTAGATCACGCCGTGAATATTCTTTTAAAAAATATTCAATGTACAGTTTTGACTTTTCTACGATTTTATTATATGTATAGATATAGATTATTGTCAGAAATTAATAGTGAAGTTTGTGTGTGAGTTTGATGTTTTTAATAACAGCCGAAAATGTCATATACATTTTATTCCTAAAACAGTCACGTTATGGTGGATATTTTTATCGAAAAATTTTTCTCAACGTTGCAATACCGGGTTCGATTTTCATATCAGGAAAAGTCCTGATATAAAAATCGCACCTGGTATCTCCTACAAACATACGAGGCAAATCTGCCTGGATCATGATGATTGGCGCTTGGTTTGTCTCTGCTTACTCCGTAAGGGATCTTCCGTGAAAATAAGTATTTATTATATTATGTCACATTTTCTAAATTTTCGGAAAAATGGTAGCTGTAATTTTTTGTCTTTATATTAAAACCCTATTTTAATCCCAAATTTCCCTACACAACGCAATCTACAACTCTTACGGAGTATTCATAGTACGTATTGATTGTAGGCTCACAATATCCGCTTTAGGATAATATCCTTGTGATTGGCATCAAATCTCAGACTGTAAAATATGAATACACATCATTTCAAACATCCTATTGAAGTCTTAAAACTCAGCTGAGCCGTATAAATAGATCCAAAGCGCACGCAAACACAGTGCAAACCAAGCTGATCCTTGTCAGTGCTTTATATCATCCAGTAAACTCAGACATGTATCAAATAGCGGCATCACCACTTCATTTTCTTTACCTGAATATCAAATATAATAATCTATACTAGCTGACCCGGCAAACGTTGTTTTTCCATATAAATTATTTAACTAAAAAATTAGGATTGGTGATAGAAGGGAAAAAATTTAGAGTTATATGTATTTTTCAATGCTAAATCATATAAAAATAAAAAATTTGTCCATAAAATAAAAAAAAATATTTTGAGGTGTGGACAACCCTTAGGGGTATAAAAAATAGATAGTAGCTGATTCTCAGACCTACTGAATACGCATACGCAATTTCATCAAAATCGGTCAAGCCGTTTTGGAGGAGTACGGAGTACGGAAACGAACATTGTGACTCGAGAATTTTATATATAAGATTAAACCTAGCTGACACGGAAAACGTTTTTTGCCATACAAATAGTGGGGTATTTGAGATCGCAATCCCCCTCAATCTCAAAGGTTAATTGAGCTTAAAACTACCAGATAGTAGATATCTACAAAATTTCATTGAAATCGGTTCTGTAGTTTAGGAATCCTTAGCGGACAAACAACGTGACACACACACACATATATATATATATATATATATATATATATATATATATATATATATATATATATATATATATATATATATATATAATTGGAATCTCGGAATCGGCTTCAACGATGGATATGTGAAAAAACCTGGAATAGCATATACGCTACTTTTTATCTCGAAAAAATGAGTTGTTTCACTCGAGATTAACTAAGAACTTTAATAATGCAGCGGGCTGCACGGTACAGCTGCTTACGGATTAAACTAGATACGCATTTCAAGGCAATTCTTAGGTTGATGTGTGATTCTTTAATCCAATTTGAATCTTCCTAAAATATTTTATGTACTTATATCCTTTAAGGTCGAAATTTTGAAAACGGCTATTGCTTAAGTTTCTACCTTTAATGGATCCAGCTATTATAACCGATTTCCCTTATGACCGGAAAACGTGCCGCGACCGAGACCACTTTTATCTGACTCGTACCAAATTCAATTACCGTCCCTTTTAAAGACACGCGGAAGAAAATGAGAACATTGCCTTTTGCCATCATATCATAGGTTTTACGCTGATTAACAGCATGATATCTTTGCCAATAGAGTGATTTACTTTAATTTTAAACTTCATTGGTTTAAACGTCATTAGAATTAATCAGTTCGTCAGAAGGTAATAATTTTTTTACTGATTTTTTAAACAATTTATGAATTTATTTTAAAATTATAATATCTGTAAGGATTTTTTTTAGACGAAGGTGAGCAAACAAGCTCTCCTAATGGAAAGAGACAACCATCGCTCATGGAAACCAAATATATAATTGGCTACTTTACTGTCCAAATCAGAACATGGAAGTGGGAAGAATGGGCGCCATTGGCAGATAAGGCGGTGGTACCAAACCTGTACCAAAACTCTAGTAGCAACGATAGTTATGATATGTTTAGACTTTGGATCATCGTTCGCCTTTTACGAACTGCTTAGTAGCCTAGCAAATAGTTTATTCTTCAAAAAGAGGCCGGAATTGCACGAGCGAAATTGATTATAATCAATTTCATATATTTCAATCGGGTTAATGGACTTAAGTTGTCAGTATGTGGAATCATGTGGTAAATACAATAAAAGTCTTCAGGCCTAGCGCCAAAAAAATTATGTGATACAGTGAATGTTTATTGCCAAAGCGACAATCAAATGACTTCCATTAGCAGCAATGAAAGAATTAGAAAAAGGTTGGACAGGCTTGTCTACTTATAGATGTCAGTAATGTACACACAGAACTTCAGTTACCTGTAACCATGGCGCTTATAACAGCGTCAAAAATGTTTTCTGTGGCGTCGATATATCGAGACAGTAAAATAGAAACGAATCGCGGTAAGAACCTTTTTAATTAAAAGTACCTGCACACCCGTATCCTTGAAGGGATAGGCAAAATTATAAAAAGTGCATCCAGGATTAGACGATGATAGTTGGTTCCACAAATGTGACAGGTTGCAAATCTATCGCCAACCGGGCACCTGTCCAATCCTAGGCAACGTTGTTTTTATATGAACTGAAAAAACAATTTTAGAATTGCCCAGCCTGTTTGAAATCTGGGGTCTCAAATGTTCAACACTGACACTGGATCACTAGAACACAGAGGTGACAATTGATAATACAGATAAGTCATTATAGTTTTATTGATAAAAGCTACGGGAACGTTAAGCAGCTACAAACATATTACAGTGTTATGAATATTATATTGGTTACATTTCGAACTTAAATAAAAATATATATCAATCCTAATCCGATGGTAATCTTAATAATATATTCATATTCTAATTTAATATCCATACTAATATTATAAATGCGAAAGTCTGTCTGTCTGTCTGTAACGCTTTCACGGCTAAACCGCTGCACCGATTTTCCTGAAATTTGGCATGGAAGTAGTTGAAAAACCGTGGTCAAACATAGGCTAATTCCTTTTTCAAAAATCAACCCTTAAAGGGTTGAAATAAGGTGCGAAATTTGTATAAAAAGCTATCTTGACGACATGCTAATCTACTCGCGGGCGAAGCTGCACGGGTCAGCTAGTAAAATATATATGTAGGATCACGCATCTGCAGTGATAGTAACATCAGCGAAAAGGTATTACTATGTCGATGAGTAACATATTATGTCAGCAACTTTGTGTTTGATGTTAATCTGAAATATATTGTTCGAAAGCGAATCATTCCATGAGGAGAGCCACCTGATTAATTTTTATCATATGATATAAAAGAACCGGATAATTGCGAAGTGGAATCGCCCACCCTGGGTCCGTACAAATTTGTAGGTACTTATTATACATAGTTCAGGAATCGACTTTCGCAGATTTCCCGAGCTTTTCGCGATATTCAGTTTTCAAAACCTTAGAAACTATGTTATTTTTTTATGATTTAATTGCAAATGTAAGTATAGTTTTAAAACATTTTCATTCACTTGTAGTAAATTACTTGTCAAATTTCATACTTCATAGTTCAAATACGTATATGTTTCATGCAGCTTAAATGGCTGTCTCTTTTTTGACATTAATTAAAATGTTTAATTTTTCACAGCTTCATGATAGTGTAAATTTGAGTATATGGTTTAAATTTCAACGTAATATATCCGAGTCTTGATAGACAAATAAAAAACAAAGTGATAAGGTTCCGTTTTTTTCTTTTGGGTTACGGAACCCTAAAAACCAGAAATTATCGAAATTCACAATTTTTTTATATTAATCAATTTAGAAACACTAATTTCTTCTAATTTAGTGTAACTCCATATTAAGTCCTTTTTGTCGCTATTTAGCAGTTACATTAAAGGTTTCAGCACTAAGCTACAATCTGTTAAGTAAATATATCTCCTTACTAGCTGACCCGGCAAACGTTGTTCTGCCTTTTTAACTACTCTTATTTTTTCCATATTTTTTCACCTTTTAAATCTTCTCTGGATTTCAACAATTAATTCAAAACCAAAATTAACCAAATCGGTTCAGCTGTTCTCGAGTTTTAGCGAGACTAACGAACAGCAATTGATTTTATGTATATCTGTTAAGTAAATATATCTCCTTATTAGCTGACCCGGCAAACGTTGTTCTACCTTTTTAACTACTCTTATTTTTTTCCATATTTTCTAACGTTTTAAATCTTCCCTGGATTTCAATAATTAATTCAAAACCAAAATTAGCCAAATCGGTTCAGCCGTTCTCGAGTTTTAGCAAGACTAACGAACAGCAATTGATTTTTATATATATAGATATAAGTTATCTATTAAAAGGCCCGTTATAATAGAGCTAATTTTAAACATAACCCTTTATTCTATATAACCGGAACACAATTCAATGTTTAAACTGTTATCGCTAAGCTGATAATACTTCGTCGTAAGTTTGTAGATAATAATCAGCTGTAAGATTTGCCACATCGCCTAGTTTAATATTTCAAGTTAGAAACTAAGGGTATTCATGGTTATTGTTGCTTTTTTGATTCTTTTCATAAGGTAGCAAACAAGCAGATGGTTCTCCTGATAGAATTGATGATAGAGATAGATAGCTATTGCTTATAGACAATAAAGATTTTAATGGTGCGTTGCTTCGAGGCGAGGTCTTAATGCTATATGAATAAGATTACCGATTACCTTAGCCTTTTAACTGAAACACGACAGTGACAAGAACTGACGCTATTGCGGCAGAAATAGGTAAAGCGGCAAAACCAGATCCGGACTAGAAAAGGGCCCGAGTCAACACATGGTTGATTTTAAAGGCCCGTTCGGTTAATTAATAGTTGGGTACAGTACCGTGTTTGACTTCTACTGTAATAATGCATCAGTAACATGTTTCATAAATATTTAGAAGATTAGGCTAAACCAGTTTCGGAAAATCTCTTATGTCTGTATGTGAGTTCTTTAATACCAGCTGTTTTCTCTTGCATATAAAAGCAAGATAAATTCAGCATAGAGCCTTTCGATTCGTTAACAACATGTTATTCTTTGGCTGTTTTGTTATTCTTTGTCTTTACTCTTAACTATTGGTCAGCACAGTATGTTCTTTATATATAGTATTGCTATTGAATTTCAATCGTCAAAATTCAATTCCAGTTGCAGACTCGGAGTCGGAATTCCACCATAGAGTAGTCTCGAGGCAATTTATGTCCCGCACAAGTACTCTGTTGAATCAATTTTATTGGCAGCGATTCTAAAAAGGGCGAAAATTGAACTAATATATTTCTTTTATTGCGCATTTCGATTGGCCTTGGGTGGACTTACCATGAGACGAGTGTCGTGCTGCTTTGTTGTGCCCCTCTTTTTAATTTCTTTCTAATTACATTACAAAAAATATTATTATTTCGTTTTTATTCCTTTCTTATTTTATTTTTTTATATCATAAGATAGCAAACAAGCAGTTAGGTCTCCTGATGGAAAGAGTCAACCATCGACTATAGACACCAAAGATGTTAATGGTGCGTTGCTATCTTGTGGCGAGGTCTAATGCCACGTGCATAAGTTTACCGGCTACCTTACCCTCCAAACCGGAACACGACAGCGACAAGTACTGACGATATTGCGGCAGGAATAGGTAAGGCGGTGGTACCTGACCCGGGCGAGACAATGCAGAACTCTACCACCTAGTAAATAAACGTCGTAGTAATTTCTGTTAATACTATGAAAAGTATTTTAAACGTGGACACATATGAGTGGACACGTAAGAGAGTCACACATGAGTGCGCCAGTCACATCTGAGTTCATAATACACTTTAAAAATCACGTAAAGCCCCGTTTTCACTTTGTGTAGTGCGTGTGCGAGTGTTAATGAAGGTGCTTAGTATTAAGCAAAAAATACGTTAAGACAGCCGTTGATCCCTGCGAGTGATTAGTAGTCAGTGTCTATTCACTTTTACTACGCTGAATACTGATCACTCGCACTGATCAACGGCTTATTCACGTATTTTTTGCTTAATACTAAGCACCTGCATTAAACACTCGCACTAGCACTAATCAAAGTGAATACGGGGTTTAACATTGGAAAGTAAAACCAAAGTTAATCGTTATAATCGTTTCCATACGCATGGCCTCAATAAAAACATACGCGTATATTTTCAACGGACGAAAAAGTTCTATTTTTTCGTTATCAGGTTATCAGGTTGACGAGTACCTATGTTATATTTTTGGAGTCGGATAATATTTATGTATGGTGATTTATTTATGCGTCCTAGCACGTGTACTGAATTTAGTAAGTGTATATATGTTTGTATGTTTGACTACATATTTATATGTATGTATGTTTATGTATGTATGTTTGACTCGGGTATTAAAAGCCATATCAAGATGTCGCCTCTGTGGTCTAGTGGTCCAGCGTTGGCGTTGACCACATGAGGTCTCGGGTTCGATTCTCGGGTCGGGCACTTAAAAAAAGTGGTTTTTTTTCAGTTTTCTGATAAACACAAAACTGCCCGGGATTGGAAAGTGCCCGGTTGGCGGTAGGCTTGCCACCTATCACATTTGTGGGACCTAGTATCTTCGGATAATCGTGGGTGCACTTGTTGTACCTCTGCCTATCCCTTCGGGGATACGGGCGTGAAGATACTTTATATCAAGATTTTTTTATTTCAATTAGGTATATTTTAACTTAGGGTAAAGTCAAAGATTTATCAAATCGTTTCAATAGTTTTTGAGATATGGACACAATTGATAGATATTTGAAGGAGGTTTAAATTCTTAAATAACTTTTATTATTAACTCAGTCAGATCTAACTCTCAGTTAATACTGGTAAGCAAATAGATACATATTTTCTTGCCAATCTTGACCTTAATTAATCTGTGTATCGCTTTGACCTTTGTCACGGTTGTTTTATTAAGAAATAATTTGTAACGTGCTAATAAGGAAACGGAAAAGAAAACAGTCACGCCTCCGAATAAAATAAAAAATAATTGCTAGTTATAAAAGCTCAATGCTTATCAAAAATATAGACATATTATGATTTATTATCTCTCGAATTTATATAGTAACCTAAACAGGAGCTTATATAATAGATAATAATTGTGATATTTTTCCTTACTTAACTCAGATGAGTTAATCCGAAAATATATTTGGTCTAATGACGTCAGTTATGTTTTATTCTGAGGTCAAATTACAAATCGGTTTTTTATATAATCGGCTAACTAATTAATTACATTGACAAAATGTAATTAATTAGTTAGCCTTTTGATAGTTTAAAATGTATTATACTTTAAAAACTTGTCGCATATCATATTAGTCATATTGTAATAGCTTTTATAGTTAAAAAAATAACATCCTTTTTATATGATTATGTGTATATGGTACAAGTTGATGGTTAGATAGCAAACAAGTTGGTGGCTCTCCTGATGGAAAGAAAAATCATCCCTGTTATATACCAAAGAAGTTAATGGTGTGTTGGTATTAGAGTGGCGCGAGGGCGATGCTTCAGGCATAACTCTACCGACTACTTCGAACCGGAACACGACAATGACAAGCATTGGCGCTATTGCGGCAGGAATAGTTAAGGCGGTGGTACAAAATACCCGGCAAAGATGTTTCGGAACCCTATCACCTAGTAGTCATGCTGCCAGTGACACGTATAGTCAATCGGTCGCCTTTTACGATCTGCCTGGCAGAAAGGCAGTTGGTCTATTCTTCAAAGGAGCCCGGACCAACACGAGAGATACTCGTTATATATTTATTTTTGATTGAATATACGTTTTGACTTTCACGCCCTATCCCACGGAAACCGAACTGAATTTTGGGATGAGAAGTATCCTATAACCTTTTTTGAAGTATGAACTCTAATCATGCTAAATTTTATTTAAATCCATGCAGTAGTTTGCAGTGAAAAAGCTAAACGGAATTACTTGTCCTTTGCCGGCATGTCTACCTCAACGTGGGGTTTAATCTTTAAAACTTTAATGATAAAATTTATAACGCAACTTATTTAGGTTGCATAATTAGGTTTTATCAGGTATCTTTCCATTAGATTTAGAAATTCAGCGTCGGGCTTCAATGCACTATAATTCTAGGAACTTTACTAGCCCAAAATTTATCAATCCGCACGCTCAAACAAAATACGTCGCCTTTTTAATCCCGTGACGGTTGTTACTAATAAATTAATAAATTAATGGCAGTCGCGTTGGTGCTGCTCAACCAAAGGACGGCATTTTTATAATTTTTTCCCCTGCGTCCGTGAACGATTAAGTAAAACGTGGATAGAAATAGATCATTGTGTTGCACAGTTCCTTACTAGTCGTGGTAATTTTAAAGCTAAATTATTCTCGTTCAAATTAGTTCCTTCTCCTTTTTGCGAATGCTCCACCATAAACTGTAAATATGAACGAACTGCACATCATATTCTTTGGGAGTGTAATATCAGGCAAAGCGAACGTAACCAAATGCTTGATAGTATACGATGTATATCCGGGGTAATCTACTATTCCGACCTTGTAGCAACACGTGGGAATTTCCGTGTCTTCAAGCGATTTTGTCATACATACCACTGGAAGTAGAATTAAGTAAGCCATTTTTGTAGGACCTCAAATACCTAAATTACCGTGGTGCAATAGCAATCAGGCTTAACTTGAATGTACACGTCACATTTCTTAGCAGTTTTTTGCTTTATCTTTACGCTGTCTCCTGCTGAAAGGGAGGGAAACAGGATGTATTTTCCTACTCCTCCTATACACTTCTGATTAAATTTGATGCGGGTCCCAAGAGAGCTTAGCTTTTCCTTCAGCACCCTGAGCTCGCAACTCAGTGGTTATCAGGGCGGTTGCCGCTGTTGATTCTGGTTTACAGAATTTACAGTGGTGGGAACGAGAGCTGGGCCCTTTGCCCTTTAAAAAAATGCAGTAGTTTCGGCGTGATGCACTGCCTTGATACAGGCAGACAAATAATTAAGTTACTTGGAATAGTTAAACGAGAACTAGTCATTAGTGATGGAAAGCTTTAATAGTGATTTTATGTTATTTTCGATTCGATACAAGTTGAACAAAATATAAAGAGCTGTTATATTACCACATCCGCATTTTATTTATCATATCTGACCCTCTTCCTACACATACATATATATACACATATATATATATATATATATATATATATATATATATATATATATATATATATATATATATATATATATATATATATATATATATATATATATATATATATATATATACCCTAAATGAAGCATTGTATTTCGGAATGTACACTGAAACATATTTCAATTGTCGATTTAATCTTACGTATTCGTTGCTAAAGTAAATAATCCATTAAGTGCGGTCCCGTATTTATTTTGTCGTGGGTGGACGAATTGCGATACAATAGAGCAGGCAAATAAAGTCAAATGAAGTTGGTAATGAAACACAATCGAATTGAACCGACAACTCGACCGAGAGACTTGCGCAAAGTGCCTATTTAAAATACAAACTATTTTTATAACCAGTTGACGCAATAGACATTATTATTTTCCAAATAACTATAAATGTTTTTATACTTACAAAAAGAAAACACTATATTTTTTCAGGTAACATTTCTATTTCTTTTTCTCTAAAAATCTGATTCGGATTAACGTATACCGTAATTAAATAAATAAATAGCATATCACGAAAAGGTCAATATTTAGTTGTGAGCTTATCAATAAATAGATTTTTATGCACTACCCTCTTTTAATGTTATTTATGTATATAAATAAAAATCATTCGCCAGAAATGTTTAACCGCGCAAAACATCAAAGCGGCTGCTCGCACTTAGTTAACTTTTATATTATGATGTTTGTATTTGTACGGATAAGGTTTCTGTGAAAGAAAATATTTAAAAAATAATATGAAAAATTAAACATTTGAGTTTATGCATTACAGTAGTAGTACAGGGAAAAAGAAATTCAGTCTACTTTTTCATTTAATAAACCACGCAAAGACGGGTCAGGCAGGTAGTTTATTTTTAAAAGGCTTTTTCAACTAGTTCATTTGGATTTGATTTGTTGTTCTATAAGTCTTTTTATGTTTGGAATTGTAAAAATACGCAATTGATTAGTATAATGAAGGCGGGCAATGCAAATTTCTAGCTCTGTGTGACCGCGATCAGTGTAGCTGTGAAGGTCCTTAAGGAAAACAGTAAGTTCAGACAACCAGAAAAAAAGCTCTGTGTAAACAAAAAATAAATGATGGGGACTAGATATCATAACACTGTTACAATGTGCCATCTAAACTGTCACTATAACTACTTGTAGTCATAATATAACATTGATTTTCGTCAATAACCTGGCTGGTAAAATAAAATAAACGGTACACCTGCACGTATTCCCTACGATTAGTAGCTAACTACGATTCATTTATTTATAGGCAGTAACTTTTGTCTTTGGTTTTTTAATATCTGGATAGAGCAGTTGTAAACAAATAGTATATAAACACGTTTCCAAAATGCGTGAAGAATACTCGTGTACTTAGTCGTAGAGTGCGTGTTTAAAAAAACATACTCTTAAATCATTTTATCAGAGCAGAGAGCATTTAGTAGCCAGAACTTCGGTGTTTATTGGACTTCTGAATCGAGTCCTGTGCATATAATATAGGTGCTAGAAGTTAGTACTTATTGATGGCAAAGTATTACATTATAATATGGCGTCTAAATATTTGCAATTTTAAATATTTATTGATGAATAAGTCCGAAAATTGAAAACGCAAAACGTAAAAATTAATTATAAATTGTACAAAACCCATATCATATTTTAATTATTTTGATATCATCTATAGATTTTCGATGTTACAATTTTTAAAATATATCTCCTAAAATATTAGCAAATTAACTCTGTGGTAAACTGGCAACACTAGCTAATAATGGTAAATAATCGTATATATTCCTATAGCTAATTGATTTAAATAACAAATTTTACCAATTAAATGTCATCTTAGTCCTATTGTAAGGCATTCTCACATAGTTCCGGCTCAATTTCGTAGTACAAATCGCCATGTTTAACTGTTTTCTTTTTCAGGTTCCCTTCCAGATTTTCAAATAACACTGAAATTCAAGATTTTAAAACTGACAAATGTGTAGAATTAAACGTTGCCATTATATGTCTAATCTAAATTATTAATACTATAAAGAGAAAGGATAAGATTTTTTTGTTTGTTTGTTAGTTACGATTTAACTTAAAAACTATTAGTCTGATTTTAGCACATCTTTCACGTTTAGAAAGCTGCATTATCCAAAGAAAGCCAAGACTATATTTCTACCCGATTGGGCAAAGAAAAGTAATGATTTTCGGTCACGCGAACGAAATCGCGAGTAACTGCTAGTAGCGACACATAAGTCGTGTATAATGCCACCAACTTATCTGTTCAGTTGATGGTTTAGTTAGTGACGGGTTCAGAGTTGCTATTTAAAAGTATAAGCTAGAAGACTGTGTGTGGCATTACCATCCCGCCACGCTGATAGCAATGCACCTATAACATTTTGGTGTCTATAGACGATGGTTTTCCTTTCCATTAGAAAAGCTATTTGCATATTTATTTTCTAATGATATAAAAACAGGCCGTATAGTAACATTTATAAAGTTAACAGTATATTATCAAGTTGTGTATTTTGTACTTACTAGCGATCGAGTGTAGAAGAAATTCGTCAATTTGACAACTGATTTTAGCCGTAAAGAAAAAAGTAGACACGTGTTTACATTATCATGTATGTCACGTAAATGTAGTATGTGTAATGTTTTTTTTATTAGTTTAATCTATTTCTAATGATTTTATTTAAAAATATTGGGTTTCTGCACTCCTCCGCAATGTAAACTTTAACTGTGCTAAAGAACACAGGCCATTTTGGTTTTGTACATCCCTTGCGTGTCTTTCGGAGAGACGAATATTAGATAAAATAGAATAATTTTCTACTATATTTAAATCAATTAAATAAAATATATCGCTAGGAACAATCATATAAAAAATATTGAAACTTTAATTTGATTGAATTATATCATCATATTATTTGTCACTATTGTATAAAACTTTAATTACATTTTCATTAAAACAGCAATAAGTTTATGTATCATGATTTTCATTATAAGTATCAAATTAAAATTCTCCCTGTTTTTGTATTAAAGAACTAGCTGTTGCCCGCGACTTCGTTCGCGCGGACTTCGTTTACTCTGCACAGCTCCTCCCCCATAGGTGATAGCGTGATAATATGTAGCCTATATGTTGACCCGACCTGTTAGTAATATTCATGCAAAATTTGAAGTAAATCCATGAAGTACTTTTTGAGTTTACCCCGGACATACATTGACTTTCCTACGACTTTATTATATGTATATAGATATAGATAGTTAATGCTAATTTACTTTTTGTACTTTTAAGTGCCTATAAAGTGTCTTTGCAAAATCTTAGCCCAGAATTTTCAATCTAGTTCAAGTAGTTTCAAACTTAGATTTCTGACATTAGCAGCTGTTGTACTGAAGACATCCAATGACAAGATAAATACCTACCTAACGACAGACTACTAAGGAGAGACTGATTGTTCAGGTTAACCTTACCTAAATTCCAACTTTGTTTGATTTTAATTATAAAACACTTGTACTGGTTTCACTACATATATATTCTTCCAAATTAATTAAAGTCTACCGGTTTCGCGTATTAACGCATCTTCAGGACTTCTAGCTAAACAAGAATGACAATTGACAGTTACATACATTGACAAATAATATTATTTGTACTATTGGGTACATTTATATAAAAAATAACAGACCTAAGATGTTACCCAATACGTGAAAATATTTTCCCCCAAAATGGGGAAATATTGATGCTATTCAAAAAATTCAAACTGACAACTCTAATAATTAAAAACAAAAAATAAGTTAATTATACTTACAATATAAATTTGAATAATTGTCGAATAATTAAAAATATGTCAAATTATATAAGATATCAATAACTATTATTTATGGTCCATGTAAAATGTCAAATTATATAAGATATTAAATAATAACGAAAAATAACGTCAGATTAATAATAAATAATTAGTAATAATAATTACGAAATTAAAATAACATAATTAACCTCAACATTAAGCAAAAATATTTAGTAATGGAGATGTGTTAATATCGGTCCGGTCATTAAGGAGGAATGACCGATTTTTTAACCGGTTTATATCTAAAGCCCCTAAACCATTGAGTTTTCGGCCCTTATCACATACATGCAAAATGGTTACGTTATCTGTGGACTCAAATCTGTGACGTATATATGAACAGTATAGAAAAACAAATTTTTGATTGTGAGAGTTTTACACAACATATCTCATATTGGTATACGTTGATGATATTTTATGCTTGTGGAAAGGCCCTAGACAAGAATTGTATAACTTTCTCACTTTTCGAAATTCATTAAACTCAAGTATCC
Organism: Apodemia mormo; assembly: GCA_036924255.1. Taxonomy (NCBI): domain Eukaryota; kingdom Metazoa; phylum Arthropoda; class Insecta; order Lepidoptera; family Riodinidae; genus Apodemia; species Apodemia mormo. Next base: position 14,885,499 of record JAUPFN010000004.1, on the reverse strand, counting down.
AGTTTACCATGGAGATTGGAGAGCAGGAAATAAATTTTCTAGACATAAATATAAGAAAAGTGAATGGAAAACAACAATTTGATATCTACCGTAAGGACACATATTGTGACAACATTATACCGGCTGATTCGCATCTTCCTACGAGTCATAAACATGCAGCATTTCACGCGATGATCAATAGACTTTTGTCCATACCATTAAGTCACGAGAGTTATAAAACTGAAATATTAACAATAAAAAGCATTGCTTACAATAATGTCTATGATTCAAGATTAACCAACCTTGGATCATATATTAAGAAAGAAACAAAAAAGGTGTTGATTCCTGTGTTGTATTCGGGTCATGATACCAACGATCCAAACAAGCGTAAAAAAGGGTTAAAGTACCAAATCCAGGTAGAATTTCCCTCGCCACTGTTCAGTCATTGAAGAACAGTAAACCAGCTTTCTATACCAAAAAATCTCTACACAGGTTGTTATATAATCATAAACAAAAAATACCACGTATGCTTAAAAGTGGCGTGTACAGGTTAAAGTGCCAGGATTGTGACACGGCATACGTGGGACAGACCGGAAGATCTTTCGAAACGAGAATTAAAGAACATACCAGAAGCTGGCGTTTTGAAAAAGGAGAATCGGCCTTTGCACAACATTTAATAAAAGAACGTCACAAATTTGAGTCCACAGATAACGTAACCATTTTGCATGTATGTGATAAGGGCCGAAAACTCAATGGTTTAGAGGCTTTAGAAATAAACCGATTAAAAAATCGGTCATTCCTCCTTAATGATCGGACCGATATTAACACATCTCCATTTCTAAATATTTTTGCTTAATGTTGAGGTTAATTATGTTATTTTAATTTCGTAATTATTATTACTAATTATTTATTATTAATCTGACGTTATTTTTCGTTATTATTTAATATCTTATATAATTTGACATTTTACATGGACCATAAATAATAGTTATTGATATCTTATATAATTTGACATATTTTTAATTATTTGACAATTATTCAAATTTATATTGTAAGTATAATTAACTTATTTTTTGTTTTTAATTATTAGAGTTGTCAGTTTGAATTTTTTGAATAGCATCAATATTTCCCCATTTTGGGGGAAAATATTTTCACGTATTGGGTAACATCTTAGGTCTGTTATTTTTTATATAAATGTACCCAATAGTACAAATAATATTATTTGTCAATGTGTGTAACTGTCAATTGTCATTCTTGTTTAGCTAGAAGTCCTGAAGATGCGTTAATACGCGAAACCGGTAGACTTTAATTAATTTGGAAGAATATATATGTAGTGAAACCAGTACAAGTGTTTTATAATTAAAATCAAACAAAGTTGGAATTTAGGTAAGGTTAACCTGAACAATCAGTCTCTCCTTAGTAGTCTGTCGTTAGGTAGGTATTTATCTTGTCATTGGATGTCTTCAGTACAACAGCTGCTAATGTCAGAAATCTAAGTTTGAAACTACTTGAACTAGATTGAAAATTCTGGGCTAAGATTTTGCAAAGACACTTTATAGGCACTTAAAAGTACAAAAAGTAAATTAGCATTAACTATCTATATCTATAAAACCTTCAGGAGTCTTATTGTTAAAGCAATACATTACGAACTTCTTTGACTTCTATATATGGTGTTTATTCTCTCGACGATTCCTATAGATGATTATTATCTCTTTCCACCAAAAGGGTCAACTGCTTGTTGACTACGAAATAACACTGGCAGGTATAAAATTCTACTTTTCAATGTTCTATATTATTATTAAATTACAGCGAACTTTGAAACCTACTTAAAAAAATTACGTGCTTGTAAGAGTCTGAGATTCACGTACTTTTCGAAATTTAGTATCTGGATGCCCTCTCTTGGTAAAAATGTAATTTTCTAATAATGACACCTAGCTAGATCGATTTGTCACCCCGAAACCCATGCATATTAAATTTGTAGTAGTTTATAATAGCCTATGTGCTATTCCTAGGTATCATCTACCTGTGTGCCAAAATTAATTTAAATCCGTTCGGTAGTTTTTGCGTGCTTGAGTAACAATCATCTATCTATCCAAACATTCATCCATCCAAACATTCAATCATCCAAACTTTCAAATTCACCAACACCATCTTGTTTATTTCTCCCGTGAAACAGCTTTGCTGTGTTTCGGAGAGAAGGGCAATACATGCAATGTAATTAATTACTGGCACCGAGACTTAACATCTTATGTCTCAATTTTGATTTACCTGGGTTAGTTCCAGGTAAACTAGTTTATGTTCATTGGCAACGTCGACGTCACCAGGTGGCACGTTTGCCAGTTTGCCTATCCAACTAACATAAAAACCACTATGTCGATGTAAAAAACCTTATAAATCTCAGGATCGCGCCGATATGATTACTGAATAACAACTTTAAAAACTTTTTAATACTTACTGACTTTTTTCCGCTACGATTTTGTGAAGTTCTAAAAGTTAGAAGAGTGTCGCCTTAAATAGAGATTGACGCAAATTTATAAATATTTACGTAGTTGTAGTTACCTAATCAATTACGTATAAGATACAATAAACTATGTGCTGATATTATAAATTCCAGATAATGATGCGAAACAACGCTGAATTAAAATAGATACGAGACAATGAGCCCGTATAATGGGTTCGTTTAGGGCTACAGAGTGTTTGCAACCACAAGCATAATCTTTACATAATTAAAATGGTAGTTGTTATAGTTATATATGAATCTTTGTCATAACTAGATATAACTTACATTCTTATTGTGAAAGTGAGTTTAGTAGACCACCAAACCAATTTTAAAAATTCTTAGTTCCATAGGCTTTTTTTTACTCACAAAAATTATAATAATATAACCCAAGATATTAAAAATTTGTTTATAAAATTCATTACCTATTCGACTAGCGCTGCCATTTTGTTATTTTTAACCTCCACCGCAAAAACGAGGGGTGTTATAAGTTTCAGGTGTGTATCTGTGTATCTGTAAATCTGTGCATCCGCGAATCTGTGCATCTGTGTACCTGTATGTATGTATATCTGTGCATCTGTGTATCAGCTGTGTATCTGTGTATTTGTGTATCAGTGTATCCGTGCATATGTGTATTTGTGTATCTGTGTACCTGTGTATCTGTGTATCGATGTATCTGTGTATATATGTATTTGTGCATTTATGTATCTGTGTACCTGTGTATAAGAGTATCTGTGTATCTATGTATTTGTGTATCAGCTGTGTATCTGCGTATCCGTGTATCTGTGTATCTGTGCACATGTGTATCTGCACATCTGTGTATCCGTGTATCCATGTATCTGTGTACCTGTGTATCTGTATATCTGTATATCTGTGTCTCTGTGTCTCTGTGTCTCTGTGTATCTGTGTATCCGCGTATCCGCGTATCTGCGTATCCACGAATCCGCGTATCCGCGTGTCCGCGTATCCGTGTATCCGTGTATCCGTGTATCCGCGTATCCGCGTATCCGTGTATCTGTGTATCTATCTGTGTATCTATGTATCTGTGTTCCTGTGTTTCTGTGAATCTGTGTATCTGTGCATCTATGCATCTGTGCATCTGTGCACCTGTGCATCTGTGCATCTGTGCATCTGTGCATCTGTGCATCTGTGCATCTGTGCATCTGTGTATCTGTGCATCTGTGCATCTGTGTATCTGTGTATCACGTTGATGATGATGTTATAAAATTCGCTCTGCCATTTCAAGATCACTAGCTATTTTCATATTAATAGAAGGAATTAAGCAACTTCGATTTCAATTTCAGTCTTATTACATAATAAGAACATTATGGACTCTGTCGGGCACAGCAACTTATAGAAGGAAATGAGGTGACTTATAAAAACATTAAAACTAATTTCATTGAAAAAATCTATTTTTGACTATTTTAAAACATTATTTGTTTAAAAATAAATAATGTTTAACAATAGTTATTATTTATTTGTTGAACTGTCTCGTAGTTATTTTGTTAAGTTGTTATTTTATACCAATTATTTTTTTTTTAAATAAAGAATGTTCCAAAATAGTTATTATTTAATTATTTAACTGTCAGGTAATTATTTTATTCAGTTGTAATTTTATACCAAATATTGTTAATAAATTATATATAGTATTTAACTCTTAAACATTTCATTTAACAATAATTTAACCGTACAATAATGTTTATTAATTAAGACTTTTTAAAGGTAATTATAAACCGTACGTCTTTCGGTTCCCTTTTTAAATAATTAGCTAGTTTATTATCATTTTTGTTGCCATTATAAGAGGGCTGGTCGAGTGTAGTATAAGTCCTGATTTAGGCAGTATAAGTTTATGTTGATGTCGGAGAGTGAATCTGCTTGGGATATCTCGTCGCTTTATAAAAAAGTCTGGACATTTTCTTACAAATTTACGCGTTTCAAAAATATAAAGGCTTGGTATTGTTGATAAACCGGTTCGATTACCGGATATGAGTATCGGGACATCATCAGCGAATAGTTTTATGGTGGATAATCTTAGGTAAGTCAAAAGATAGGTAAGTAAAATATATTAAGAATAGCAGGCACCCGATGACACTACCTTGTCGAATCAATCTATTTATTATTTTTCCATCAGAGCGAATAATTTGTATTTCGTTTTTCACCTCGTCATAGTATTCGATTTCAACAAATTACTTCCTATCTTTAAGATGTCATTTTATCTATATTAGACATTTCCCGCGTATTCATTTATCTTTTAGTTTTTTCAGCAAAACATCGTGTTGAATTCTACCATATGCCTTTGATATATCTCAAATAACCCTACAGCATATTTTTTACTATTTAATAAGTCAAGGACACCTTGCATATATTTATATACTGCTTAGACTGTTAATCGCTTCTTTCTGAAACTCTGTTGGCACTCAACTGAATTATATTGGCAAACACTTCGGTTCTGGATGATTTCTAGAAATGGAAGTTGACTATGAGGACACCTAAACTAAATAAGATAAACTAATTTATTCTGTTTATACATACACCCTAATGCTAGATAATTTCCAGGGTTTCATGATGGACAGGAGGGGATTTCCAGGGTCTCATGATCGGAAGGAGAACATGGGAACTTTGGGATAAAATAGGGCAATAACATCCACTTTGAGGTCATTAGATTCGTTCTTTTATATACTATGGAGCAGGATGGCTTCCAAAGTCTGATGGTAATGCTTGAAGAAATCTATGAGAACTCCTAAGCTTATCCTGACAAACTCATCGAGTGTCAGCTGATTCGGTTAGTCTTAACATACACTTTAGTACTAATATGATTTCTAGGATCCGATGATGGAGCTAGAGGTGGCTATGGGAACTTTTTTTTAAATTAAACAAGATAAACCAATTTTGTTTGGACTGAATTGTTTTGTTTTGTCAAATACCCTGATTCTAGATGATATCCAGGATCTTACTGACAATTTTAAGCTCGTTTGATTCATTTTTTTTTAATTTTGGAGGAGGATGGTTTCCAGTGTCTGATAATAGTGCTAGAAGAAGGTCCATAGAACTCCTGAGTTATACCAGATAAGCCCACCGAGTGTGGGCTAATTCGGTTTGTATTTGCAAAAAAAACCATTACGTAGAGGTCGTTACGACCAAATAATTGGAAATAGATGTCATCATTACACGTCAAGCTAGGCATATAAAGCAATAAGGGCCATCGCCCACAGTGACTTTTTGTAGCGATGCGGTAGCGATGCTGTCGTGCGTCCGCATCGATACAGCCGCGACGCGGGCGCTAGCTGTGTGCCCTCGCCCTTGGGCCCAAATTCAATCGCGATGCAAACGCGATCGCACTTCTATCGCGATGCAAACGCGATCCAGTAACGGTTGATGCTCGGTTCTACACTCACGTGCCACCCTCCCTTCGTTCTCTCCCCGATGTTGCAACACTTCTAATACCTACTTGAATTACCTAACTATTAGCCTACCTACCTAAAAACTAGGTGTTACCCTCTCTTTCTAACACGCTGTATAAAAAGAGATAGCGAGACCTCACAGACTGAGATATAACGTAGATATATGTTTCAAGTGCTAGCTCTATCTTTACCTAATACTTCATGGTGTCAACAGTATGGTACAAACTACAGCATTTTTACCACTTTTTCGGCCTTGTCTTTTCCCATATTTGGTGTGTTGATACGATACGTTAAGTATGTCTCTTGTAGTAATGGATAATATGAATTTCAACCGACTTAAAAAACATTAAGAAGTTAAGAAAAAACACATTAAGAAGAACTTTGCACATAATTAAGGGCTCGTTATTGCAGTGCAGAAAATCTTCATTTATTGATAGTAAACTATTACGCGAAAATATGGAATACTTCGTCGAACGTATTGACAACTTATTATGCACGGCATTATTTCACGAGGAAAAACCAAGAAAATAAATTTGTTACCTGGGTAATTTAAGTTATCACCTTCGATTCGGGGACCTATTTGTCGGTCTGTCAGTTGCCTTTCTCTGCCATACTGTAGATCCTATCAGCCCATACATTTAATTAGTCTATCATCTATCGTATTGCATTTAATATCTTAAAATTATTTTGTTTCCCATAAACTTAAACTTTAGATTCGTAAAATAACTTTCCACCTTATAAATCATTTGAAAATCTAATCAACTCTTTTCCTTTAAAAACTACGTTAAATAGCTAGTACTACTAGTACCGTAAATGAAATCAAAATTAGTTGATTTGTTTGGGATTTCTTAATTTCGAAAATTAAAAATTTTTTTACCTCTGTGGTCTAGTCCAGCGTTGGCGTTGACCACATGAGGGTTCGATTCCCTGGTTGGGCACATAATAAAAGTATTTTTTCAGTTTTCTGATAAACACAAAGTTGCTCGGGATTGGAAAGTGCCCGGTTGGCGATAGGCTTGCCACCTTTGAGGGACCAAGTATCTTCGGCTAATCGTGCACTTGTACCTCTGCCTACCTCTTCGGGTATACGGGCGTGAAGATACTTTTTTTTAAAATATTTTCAAAATTTTACTCGGTATTTTTAAGCCAGTAAACTTTGTAATTAAAAAAACGTTTTAAAGCTTAAAAATGCGTGAAATGCAATTTAAAGATTTAAAAAAAACATCGTGTTGTGTTTAAAATACACAGCTTTTCAAAATTAAAATATTATAATTAAAATATAATTTTTGAGTTCTTTAGGCTCAAAAATCTATGCTTAGGTACATATTTTACTCAATTGCTCACTCACTCATGTGTGAGTGTCAACACAATATTTTACTCACTCATGAAGCGGAATGTTTCAGAAATGGCCTGCAGGATTAACCAGATTACCGATTTTTTCATCACATATACAATCTATATTCATATTATAAATTCGAAAGTTTGGATGATTGGATGATTGGATGTTTGGATGGATGGATTTTTGGATGTTTGGATGAATGGATGTTTGGATAGATGGATGTTTGTTAGACAATCACGCAAAAACTACTGGACGGATTTGAATAATTTAGCCAAAGACCTACAAAAAATATAGACGTGGCCATTGTAAACAATTAGAAACAAATCGGTGAAGATAACTTTTGCACATGTGTGCGTAAGCCAACGCTAACACTTGTAAGCATCGTAAAACATTACGTACGTGTGCTAGAGAATAGTGTTGCAAGCATTGGCTTTCAAATTTCCATTTACTGGTTTAATATTTTACTACTACATTTTGTAAATTATAATGCGTTTTACTTATATTATTTACTAACCTTCGCCCACGCGTATATTAATAAGTCATCCAAATAGCTTTTAATAAAAATTTCATCCCCTATTTCAGCCCTACAGGGACTGATTTTTTACAAAAATTAGGTTATGTTTGACTCCGGATCTTCACCTATATCCATGCCAAATTTCATGAAAATCGGTCCAGCGGTTTAGCCGTGAAAGCGTAACATACAGACAGACAGAAAAATAGACTTTCGCATTTATAATATTAGTATGGATATTTGACATTTTATTTGTATTACTATTTCCTACGTCAAAAACAAATAAATTTAGGAGGTCTTGAATTTATTTATTTTATCTACTAGGCATGTAAATATGCACTAATTACAATATGAATAATATTTTTACGAAGCATATTTTACATTTTTACTCTAAATAATTACAATTAATACTTCAATAGGTTTTTATTTTTATTTTTTTACCTATAATGCTAACTATTTAAAATACATTCTTAATACTCATCTTTAATAATAATATATAACTTCTTTTCTAAATTGAAAGTACACACAAGAATGACAATTGGCAAACTAACAAATAAAATAAAAAATAAAAAATGAGCTTATTTATTTATTTATTTAATTCTTTATTGCACACAGTAAACACTAATATAGCAACAATAATAGGAAACAAGTACAATGGGCGAGATTATCTCTAGTAATAGAGTTTTCTTCCAGCCAACCCGTAACAAGGAAATATTACAAATAAAGATAATTTTCGACTTGGCATACAATAAATTAATTGCAATAAAATTGAATTTATAAGAAAACAAAATTCTCCTATAAACATTAAATACATTAACACACGTATATATATTACATAGGCATATAAAACTACTGAAATAATATAAGGCCCACTCTGATTTCCACCTTTAAAATGAAAATGCATATTTTTTGTAGTTTTAATAGATAGACAGTAAAGTTTTATTAATTATTCAAAAAAAAAATGATTTAGAAAAATTACACACAAAAAAAATGAAAAAATAAAATTTACCTTTAAAAATTCGAACTTCACAAGTTTTGATTTTTTACAAAAAATAATATTGATGGTCACACAGGGGTGTTTTTAACAAGGATTTATAATGTTATAATATTGATATGTTTGCGTCATCGTGATTGGTTAATATGGTATATGATTTTATGAAGTTATCTTCTAGCGCTAGTTGGCAAACCAATCACGAAACAGTATGAAAAACGGCGAAACATGTATTATAAATATGTATATATGTAGTATATACATATATAGTACGATGAATCCAATTAAAGCAATAACTTTAACATTAACATATATTTTTTAAATAAAAAGGACATTTACCCAATGTTTGGGGAAGTTTATTCGTATGTTAACTTACCACACTGTCACAATGCCGCTTCAAATTTGTGTTGTAAGAAATTATATCAAATATTATTTCAATTTTGCTAAATTTATGGAAATTTGGATACTTACTTGTGAAACGTGATCCCGGAAGACTTTTTTCAAAATATGAATTGTTTTAACAATTGTTTATCACACAGGATGGCATGATTTCAAAATAAATATTGTCACAAAAAGAACGTTTCTCACTCTCTCTAGCTCGCGGCCGACTAGTAAGCCGCCGGCTTCATATTGCTGCATCGTCATCACATTCGTGACTCACGATACGAGCGCTTGACTACGTCTATATTTTTTGTAGGTTTTTGAATTTAGCACACAGGTAGGTGCTAAATTTTATTCAAATCCAAACCTGGAACATCACATAGGCTACTTTTTATCCCGGAAAAAATATGTGATCCCGCGAGATTCGTCAAAAACTTTTATAATGCAGCAAGCTGCACGCTGCACCTAGTAACTTATAAAAAAAAATAACAGTTAAAAAACTGTTTCTTGAATAAACAATTAGACTTACCTACATGCATATTTTCATGCCAGATGAAATTCTCCTACTCTTTTTATTCCCATCTTTTCTCAGTAGAATTCTGTGAATGCAACTCTAAACGACTCACTAACTTGGTAGCTTTATAACTAACTGACGCGCACGCGTGATATTTTATAAACTTTTCCGTACGGTTTTTATAAATTTTCCTTTGAACCTAACTTGTCTTGACAGTGACGAGTAATTTATGTAGTCTGTAGACGAGCATAACAAAAAACAATTGTTGGTGCATTTATGCTGAGTTTATGCGCGTACATACATTTTGGCGATTCATTTTATTCATATAGAATATAAATTACCATATCTTGAATAATACCGCTATCATTTTGATATTTATTGTCGCTCTTAGATTGTCTAATAAAGAATGCATGAAATTCACATTACTTGTTCTTTATTTATGCAAAATATTTAACATATATTTATTTCTGCAAGCTATCGCCCTGTGGACGAAATTCAACTATAGACTAAGCATTAAAATCGATTTCAAGTGTAACTACAGCTTTTAGCCATAAAGAAAATAGTAAATTATCACGTATGTTACATGAAGATAGTGTGATTAATTTTTCTGTTGTCTTTACGTATTTAGAATGCATATTATATAAAAATATTAGGTCTCAGCACTCCTCTGCAATGTAAATAACTGTGCCAAATTTCATGCTCCACCGTTCATGCAATTGTCGTAAAAAGGGATATAAAGTTTTCCTTTTATGTATGATATGTATGATATACAGAGATAATACCATCTAATTGGGTTTGGCTTTCACCTGTCCTTTTAAAACTCCAAGACCAAATCCCTTAAATAGATGGATGAAAGACTATCATTTTCATACATCTCTTACGTTTCTAGAGACAATAACATCAATGAATTTCTTCGTGTGTCTCGCACGTATAAAAATAGAATAAGAATCAATAAAATCAAAATAATACAATACATTGCAATGTATTCATAGACGTCAATAAATAAATAATAATAAATAAATAATTTAAATCCAGACGTAACAACAATCCGTGGAAAATAATGGTAAAGGAAAACTACACATTTTTTCTGTTCATGTAAAAATACACCCAAGTGTTAAATAAACATGAACACAGTTGTTTACTTTGTTATAACCATGCACCTGAATAAAATCGGAATAACATTCGCTGTGGACCTATATCCTTTATTTTGTTGTTTGCTAAGAACACATACAGAATAAAAACTGGCTAAGAGGGAATCTGAATGACGTGCGAAGATTTCCGTATCACCGTTAAGAGGCTGACAAGACCTTATTTGTTGAAGTTTACGTTAATTAATCAGTTTAAAAAAAATGAGTAAACGGTTGATCCTACGGGCCATCCCTGAAACTTCCCACTAAATCAATGCATTTTAAGCTCAACAGAGTAAAAAATATAAGCATAGATTTTTCAGTTCAAACATCTATTTTGTAAAAAATGGCAGTATATTTTTTTTGAAAAACTGTATTTTTTGAAAACGATAAGGGCATTAAACTCAATTTTTGAGATCTTAAATATTACTTTAGCTAAATAACCGATAGGTTGAAAAATTTCGATGCAATGTTAAAAATAATTTTATTTTTAAATTTTTTCATTGATAAATTCCAAACAAATTGACCAATTTTAATTAAATTAACGGTATTTGATGCAGTTTTTAAAAGGGAAAAGCTGATAAGATTTTTAAATAAATCAGTGATTAACTTGAAAGTTGTTATTAAGTAAGTTTGCTAAAACAACGTAATTTTAATATTTGAAAAGCTATAAGTTTTAAGAATTAGATTCGATTTTGATTTTTGAAACGGCATGTGACGTAGTTTTTTTAGTACCAATATTTTGGTATTTCTTAGAATACTAAAAAATATTGTTTAAAAATTTCGAAGTTATGTCGAAAAAAAAAACACTTTTTTCAACATTTTTCGTCAACGATTACTCCCGAATGGATAAACAGATTTTGATGCAATTTATGCATTAGACGTAGTATTTTGAGGAATAGAGCTGATTAGTTTTTGTACTCAAAATAAATCTTGGTAGTTATATAAATATATACTGTTTCGCCAAATTTTCAAGAAGTCTAAGTTGAGTGGAATCCAATCGAGTGCCATCAACCGCGATTCGATCGGTCTAGCCGTTCAAAAGTTATGAGATGTTTACATACATATACACACACACATATATACATACAGACATACTGACGTCATCGTGAAAATAGTTGGAAAAGGTTCCTAGGACATCAAAACGTGGACATCTGGTGAAAACTCGATTTTCGAAAATCGGGGTCAAATCAATAACTTCCTTATCTACATACGCAGTGGTAACATCCACTGAAACTCTACGTTATAGCACATCACAAAAAATATATGCTAATATTCATCATATGTCATAGACCGTGGTCGGACTCGTACAAAATTGAACAAAATTGAGTCGATAGAAAATAATTGTGAAGATTGGTCTAAAATCATCATTAAAGGTACTATATCTTTATTTTTTACTTACATCATTTCCTATATAATAAAAGAAAATGCAAAGCTGCAAAGAAAACTTTGTGACCTATTCAGTCTCTTACGCTACACTTGCTACACTTGAATCGGCAGATTTTCTAAATTTTAGGTAGCAATTAACCCGCCATACCTTAATCTGACGCGTTTTAGTGTATCCATGTTACGGTTCTTTTTTAAACATTTTTTATCTATAGATTTTTTTCCCACCATTCAAATGAAAAACATTATATAACCATATATTTTTCCTTTAATTTTTATACAAAATCTACCTATTTAGCATCTTGGGTTTCCCTACTATAACAAATTATCTCACGTCATTTCATTTTAAATCTATACATATAAGCCTCCAAAAAGTAAATAAAATTGTTGGCATTTTAGGTTTAAAATGCCAATTTGATGGTTATCAAACGAATTATTTTAATTTTTGGCCAGGTTTTGTACAAATTATCTATTAGTTGTGCAGGCCGCATGCAATTAGTAAAATTTGAATGATTGGCTATACGAGTCACTATCATTGTGATTACTAAGTGTAAGAGTTCGGCGAATTCTCAAGCGGGTCTGGTATCATCGTCACCTATTCCTGTCACAATAGCATCAATGCTCGTTACTGTCATATTTGGTTTGGAGAATAGATAGCCCGTAAACTTACACTATCATTAAGGTCACTATCATTGTGACTACTAGGTGGTAGAGTTCTGCATTGTCTCGCCCGGATCTGGTACAACCGCCTTACATATTTCTGTCGCAATAGCGTCAGCACCTGTCACTGTCGTGTTCCGGTTTGGAGGATAAGGTAGTCGGCTAACTTATGCATGTATCGTTAGACCTCGCCACAAGATAGCAACGCACCATTAACATGTTTGGTGTCTATAGGCGATGATTGACTGTTTCCATCAGGGGACCCATCTGCTTGTATGCTATCTTATGATATAAAAAAAACCTTATGCATGTGATACCTTGTATGTACACTTCGCCACACGGGTAGTAATGTACTATTAACATCTTTGATGTCTTTAGGCAGTGGTTGTCTCTCTCTATTAGGAGAGCCATCGACATGTTTACCATAAATACATACTTTACACAATTTTTAAATCAAACAAAAGTACCAACGTGCAGGTTTTCTTGCGAGTTAGAGTGAACTGAACGTCTAGAGATTTACCAATTCAGCACGATTCACTAGTTCACCGGTTGGAGTAATGTTTACTGATCTCATTACGATAGTGGCTTATTTCTAGCAATACCCGATAACTTTAACTATACATATTACACGCCGCAATGAAAGATTTCATCTACTCCACCTTGGAGCTTGGATCTACCGCTGTTCATATTCCTGGTCCGAACACAAAAACTCTGGAATAATCTCCCTCATACGGTGTTTCTAAGAAGCTTTGACAAGATATTTTTAAGAGGAGGATTAACAGTTTCTAAAAAGGTCGGCACCGCATTAACGGCTCGCTTCTTTTGTTGCAAATGCTCATGCGTAATGGTAACTGCTTTCTATCAGATAACCCATTGCTCATATATCTTTATTTTTTTTATTATAAAAAATAGGGATACGAGGTACGGAAGTGTTAAGGCGAGGTATTTTGACGCGCGTCAGTTCTATAGGAAATGGGCGGCGCGGTAGGTTATGTAACCGCTGGGAAATGTGTTATTTTTCGGATAATTAAATATAGGACTTCAGCTGAAAACCAAAATTTAGTGCATTCTTTTTTGTATTTAAAACTAAATAAGAAATATTATTAACAAATTACTTATTTTAGAGATTTTTTAGCCTATTTTCGGAATTTTATATGATCGAGTAAAGTACATTCTATCATGTAATAAGTTAGCACATACCTTAGATAATGTCTTCAGGTATATCGTGTAATTTTTGTAAAATTTTTATTTAACAATCAATCCAAAAAAAATGTGATTTAGAAAACCAGTTTTTTTTCGATTTGTCCCGATACGTTTAATATTTAATACATCACAATCAAACTCTAAGTTGCTACAGAGACTTGGATTTTCGAGAAAACTTCATACAACCTTAATAACTCTTCTGCCTGACCCGGAGATCTACTTTAGGACTTTTAATCTAAAACAAATAGGTTAAGCTCTTAGACCACGAAGTTAATTTATTTCATTGTCATGTATTAAATCATTGACTTCCAATGCACTGAAATTTAGGGAATACGTCGATTGGCTTAGCTTATCACTAAATTGAATATTATTGACGTAATCAATAACAATGTGGTTCAGGGTGTTAGCTATTCAGAACGTAGTTTCAAACTTCAACCACATGTGCCTCAAATTAGTTTAGTTTCAATTAATCTAAATGTTTGCATGAATAAGTCGCTATGATCTAAATATAATTTGCTACACCTCGCAAGGGTACTTACTGGCTTTATATGTTTTTTTAATGTTAAGCTTTTATACCTTGATATATATTTTGTAAACATTATGACATAACAATTCGATAATTTGATCGATTTTTTCGATCGATCGATTCCCCGGGTACTTCCGGTTACTCGGGTAAGGTGAGTCTGCATTCGGTCTACATCTCCGAGCGGAAGGACATAAATTTGAAATAAAAAATAATTTCGTTTGTCTACACCGGTGTAGCAAAGGAAGAAAACTAGATGCCCTTGAAGCTTTGGAAGTAAACAAACGAAAAAACGAACCCACACTGCTAAATGATCGAAGGGACTTAAACAATTCGCCTCTATTAAATATGGTCAATTAAGAAGTACATAGAAATTTTCTAAATTAATTAGATGTGACCGAATATAGATTAACCTATTTTATTCAATTATTTACAATTATTTTTAGTTATGACATTATTTTTAACTTTAGCTTGACATTTAACTAAAATCTTTTGACTTAATATGTATTTATTGATTATATCGAAATATGAAATGTATCTAATCCTAATGTGTTGAAATAATTTTACCATGCATTTTATTCAATTATTTAAAATTATTATTAGTTATGACATTATTTTTAACTTTAGCTTGACATTTAACTAAATTTATCTTTACTATGACTATAGCATTACCTTTGTCTGCTTTTGTAATAGTTAAATCGTTTTTTGTATCTTTTTTCTAATGGTTTTAATCGTTTTCCACTCATTGTTTCTGTTTCCCTTTGCCATATTTATAAACGTTATTTCTTTCTGTATTTGGTTTTCCAAATTATATTTTACTGCAATATCTTTTGTAACAATTTCTAAATCGACTGCTAAATTTTCGAAATCTTTTTTCTTCAGATTTTTGAATTTTGGGTAGTATTTGGGACCCTTTTTTAATAAGTTAATTTCTTCTCTATTGAATTGGATGTCTGTTGTATTGTTAACTCTGTTATAAAATACGCTTCCGGGAGATGCGTCAAAGGAGTGACACATTTTTGAAAGTTTTTCTTGAATTAAGCGTTTTAACTTACTTGTGTGTCGAACGTGTATTTTAGCTGAAATATATTTGGTAACTTCATACACCTCTTGTAAAAGTATGTCTATTTCGATATTACACGATCTTTTATTAAGTTCTGTATGAATCACTTTAATGTGGGAACCCAAGTTATTACTCTGGCAATACCAAGCCTTTTGTTCTTTATATAACCACCTTCTTTTTGTATCCTCCATAAGATATTTTACATATGATTTATCACTTTTGGTTTTTAAATTATTATCGATATATCTAGGTAAAACATTATTCCTTTTGCATGCACTGTTAAACCAAAGATTTTCGTTGGTTTTTGTAAATTTTAGTTTTAATTTTTTATATAAGACGATGAGATCAGTTGTATTTACTGTTTTAATAAATTGGATAGTTTCAATCGTCGGCACTTGGTGAAACTGCATTTTAAATTATGTATTACAAATAAACTCACTTGTACTTCCAGTTCACGTATATTTTTTTTATTTTTTACTATTCACATTCAACCGGTTTCGCTTATTAAAGCATCATCAGGGATGTTTTACACATATTTTATAATATCTTTCATATATTTTTTACAGTTCAAGTTATATTATTAGCTACTCTTTATAGGTGGGTATTAGACAAATATTTCAGTTTGACACAAACGTCTGGCTGTCGTATATATATATATATATATATATATATATATATATATATATATATATATATATATATATATATATATATATGTGTGCAAAATAAGCATATAATTAAATAGCTAATAATATGGTCTCCGCTTTTTGGGTAACCCAGACAGCCAGACGTTTGTGTCAAACTGAAGTATTTGTCTATTACCCACCTATAAAGAGTAGCTAATAATATAACTTGAACTGTAAAAAATATGTTAAAGATATTATAAAAAAATGTGTAAAACATCCCTGATGATTCTTTAATAAGCGAAACCGGTTGGATGTGAATAGTAAAAAATAAAAAAAATATACGTGAACTGGAAGTACAAGTGAGTTTATTTGTAATACATAATTTAAAATGCAGTTTCACCAAGTGCCGACGATGGAAACTATCCAATCTACTGGCTACCATACCTTCCAAACCGGAACACGACATTGAATAACATTGGCGCTATTGGGGCAGGAAAAAGTAAGACGGTGATACCAAATACCCGTTCGAGACGTTACGGAAGTCTACCTCCTGGTAGTCGCGATGGTAATAACACGTATAAACAATCGGCCGCCTTTTACGACCTGCCTGGTAGTTGGTATATTCTTCAAAGGAGTTCAGACAAACATGGAAGCCCAAACCAACATATAGATAACATAAATTATCCTCAAAATTTATAGATTCAGTCGTTACTTGGCAGAATAAATAATCCCAAATAGTCAGTCTGTGTTCCCCGACGAGTACAATCTAGGGATCTTTAAAAGAGTGAACAGGTACCTTATAGGGAAGTGCGTTCCATCTTAGGCCGCATCTTAGCTTACCATCAGGTGAGATCGTGATCAAGCGCTTCCCTATCGATGTTTTGAAAAAACCGTAACACGACAATCAAAAACAAAAACTTAATCAAAATAAAAAAAATCAAGATCAAAAAATATTTTTTTCAAACAAACCTTTATGGGCACTTATGACGACTTTTTAAAAATTAATACCAGAACGGGGCCACACACTGAAAAGATTTGGCGAAAAAAAACTCAGCGAGCTTGTCTTTTTTTATATAATTAATGCATTACAATATTACAACAATTATTTCAAATTACAATGATGTCTTTTTAACAAAAAATAAACAGACGAAACGTTTGGGTACATACACTAAAATCTAAGAGTGAATAATTATTCACTATATATACACACCGTAAGGATATGTAAACAAGGCATTGTTACGAATAATCTAGAAGCGTGTAGAGTTGGAGCGCGCGCGCGGTACAGTACCCGGCGATAAATATTGCACATCGACCTTTGGAAAGAGACAATCGGCTAATTTCGGCTTCGTAGAGCGTTATCTCTGTCGCACAAAATACAAACAGTCCGGTACCTATTAGGAGCTGTTAAAACAAGTGATTTGCTTCTTTTGATATTTTTATTCTTTGTATAAAATACACTAATTTTTCTATAAGTGATGGCTTTAGGTTGGGGTAAAATAAAATAAAAAAACATTTTTACATTATGTTTACGTATTTAATTATTTTGGAACATTACAGCTTTAGTGTACATAATAAACACCATTATACCTATTGCTAAAATGAGACATTGCAATAAAAATAATAATAATTCTAATTCTCAATTACTTCCATTTCACTATCTGTGCTCTCAAAGAGGTCAATATCACTGTCACTATCAGCCGTATTTATTACTAATCTATCAGTGTAATTGTCTAAACTGTGTTGAATGCTTCTATATTCATTCTCACATTTGATTGCATGATCGCAAACCTTTTTCCACTCTTCAGCGCCGATCATGTTTACTTTTTCAGTCAATAATGTTTTTACTGTAGTTAAGTTCATACCCACATTTCTAGAGGCTACATAGCCTTTCAGTTGAGACCATATATTTTCAATTGGATTAAAATCCGGATGATATGGTGGCAATCGCAACACAGTGTGCCCATGTTCGGCAAGTATTTTGTCCACAGAAAACTCTGTATACCTCTCCTTGTGCTGACATATAATAGCGTAAATCTGGGTTTTTGTTAATTTTGGATCAACTGGAATTTCATGTCTGTTTAACCAGTTGATCATTTCCCGTTTAATGGTGTTTGAGTTGGGGGGTCTCTCAACATACTTGTTGTGATAGGGTGCGTTGTCGATAACTAGAACAGAATCACTGGGTATATTTGGGATTAATTGGTTAACCAGCCATTTCTCATAGTTATCGTTATTCATTTCATTGTGATAGTCACCTGTAGTGTCCGTGGATTTATACGTTAAAAAAGCACCGGGTACAAAGCCTTTTTCATTTCCCGCATGAACTATTATCAAACGTTGACCTTTTGAAATTGGCTTTTTTACTCTTTTTTTCTTATCGTCACTCCAAGATTTCCCTTTAGTGTGGGATGCATGTATATATGACTCATTTATGTAGACGATATTTTTTCCTGTTTCGCGAAATTTGCGTATTTTATCAAGGTATTCCATTCGTTTGAGACTAACGTCGTGCTTTTCCATTAGAATTTTTCGATTATCTTCCATTTTAGTGAACTGAAATCCCATGTCATGAAGTATTTTTCTCAATGTTTTTTCAGACCCATTGTAATTAATAGCTTCAGATAACTTAGCTTTTAATGATTTTATTGTTGGCAGTTCATTAAATCGTAAGTGAAAATCATACACCATTCTTCGAACAACATCGTAATCAAAATCGTCCATATCCAAACGAAATTGCTTTTTTGGTCTCCCTTTTTTTGGAGTGCTGAACTTAATTTCAGTCGAATGTGTTTCAGTACTGACTTCGTTTAATATATTGTTCAAAGTTCTTCTTGAAATTCCAGTGGCATTTGCAACTCGCTCTTGAATCTTCTTAAAATAACAACTTACATTTTCATCTACTTTTTTTTTAAATCTATCAGCTTCGCTTACAAAGTATTTATAAACATTGTAGATAATTTCACGTGACTGACCTCGTAAAGGTTTCGCTCTTTTTCCGAAAGAATTTGTACAGTACAGTGTAATTTTTTTTGTACAGTACCCGGCGATGGTCTCAACTGAAAGGCTATGTAGCCTCTAGAAATGTGGGTATGAACTTAACTACAGTAAAAACATTATTGACTGAAAAAGTAAACATGATCGGCGCTGAAGAGTGGAAAAAGGTTTGCGATCATGCAATCAAATGTGAGAATGAATATAGAAGCATTCAACACAGTTTAGACAATTACACTGATAGATTAGTAATAAATACGGCTGATAGTGACAGTGATATTGACCTCTTTGAGAGCACAGATAGTGAAATGGAAGTAATTGAGAATTAGAATTATTATTATTTTTATTGCAATGTCTCATTTTAGCAATAGGTATAATGGTGTTTATTATGTACACTAAAGCTGTAATGTTCCAAAATAATTAAATACGTAAACATAATGTAAAAATGTTTTTTTATTTTATTTTACCCCAACCTAAAGCCATCACTTATAGAAAAATTAGTGTATTTTATACAAAGAATAAAAATATCAAAAGAAGCAAATCACTTGTTTTAACAGCTCCTAATAGGTACCGGACTGTTTGTATTTTGTGCGACAGAGATAACGCTCTACGAAGCCGAAATTAGCCGATTGTCTCTTTCCAAAGGTCGATGTGCAATATTTATCGCCGGGTACTGTAATTATCTAGAAATAAAAGAAAGAGATAGCTACTCCTATTGACAAACAAATAGTTGACCTGGGCTATGTTATAATGGACTTTGTTATATTATATTGGAAACCGACTATGTTATATTGGAAACCGACTTCAAAAACTAAAATAGAGATATGGCATAAGGTTGAAAGTAGCGTGTACTAGGATTTATGACTCATAATATGTTTACGATAAGAAGTGATTCATTGTTTCCCGATACATTTAGATTTTTCTGGATCCAGCTAGGACTTTCCCCTGCCTATAAATACAGAGGTGTTGACAAACACAAGGCAGTTTTTATCAAGCGATCGAGAGCGATACATCAAGTGACAAGTGCGAAGCGGGAAGTGTTTTATTGTGTAGTGTTCTAAGTTCAGTGATAGTATAGCGAGTGACTAGGGTGTAAAGTGTATTTTAGTATTACGTTGTGTTGTGTTGTGTAAATACACGGATTTAATATAAGTGGTGTTTTCTTACAATTGCGAACCCAGTACGTAACAGTATGATTTATTTTAATAAACTTAACAACAACAACAACCTAACTTACGGTTGGAATTTAAAATAAATTAAATAGGGGACCTATTTTCGGGGTATACCCATTTCAATAAAAAAATATCAAAATCGGGCTACTCTGTAATAATTTATGTGTCATAAAAGTTATATAAGTTATGCATGATCTAAGATAAAAACGAAAAACTGAAAACTGTTTAACGCTGCAGGCCATCCCTGAAACTTCCCGCTAAATTGAGGTATTTTAAGCTCAATGAAATTGAAACTATACTACTAACCTACCTACTAACCTAAGTATAATTTTTTTTTCAGAGTTCATAAATCTAAATTTTGTGAAGAATAACAGTAATTTTATTTTTGAAAAGCTGTATATTTTGGAAACCATGATCGATTTTGATTTTTCGAATGCCATTCAACGCAATTTTTGAGCTCTGATATAGCTAATTGATAAACCTCACATAAATCGACCGTTTAATTATGATCCAATTTACGGTATTTAACGTAATTTCTTAGGGAGAAAATCAATCGGTATATTACCTAGAGAGTTATTTTGCATTTGACATAATTTTTTAAGCACAAAAATATTATTGTAGGAGGTCGAAAAATGATTAAGTGCAAAATTTTGAAGTTATGTCGAAAAACACTCTTTACAAAATTTTTTGTCAACGATAGCTCCCGCAATTTTTGAGGAAAAGAGCTGATGACATTTTATTTTGTTTGCCAGTTTTTTCAAAATTTCTCAATATTTCCTGGACCGAATTGGTTCAAATTCTCAGGAAGTCTTAGTGGAATATAATCGAATGCCAATTACCGCGTTTCGGTTGGTCAAGTCGTTCAAAAGTCATGAGATGTCTACATACACATAAATATAATATATGCGTAGGTCACATTATAAGTTTTGCGTAACTTAAAAAAATAACATGTTATAACCATAAAAATAACTACGTTAAAAAAACCGACTTCAAAAACTATAAAAATAACTACGTTAAAAAACCGACTTCAAAAACTAAAATGTAAAAAATAATAAATATTTAATATTAATTAAATACTACTTCATATTAATATGTGCTATTTACTAATAGGTTTGAAGTCGGTGCCAAGCCTTAAACAAATATTAATATTTTAATCACTGAAATTAATACGAGCAAATTAATACATTAAAATGACTACTTTAAAGGTTAAAATGCGTAAATATACCTAATAAAGAGTAGCTAAATGTTAATATTATAAGCAGCTTCAATCAATACGAAGAATAATAAAAAAAATAATTACTAAACTTTATTCAATAGAATTCCTAAACAAAATGGTCATGTGAATTAATGTAGATTTATCAATTAAGCTAAAACGCATCGAAATTTTTAATTTTGAATTTACAACAATATGTTGTTAGCTTAATTTATTTTTAACAACTTGTAACACCCATATTCTTGCAAATAAATATTTTCTTTCTTCCTTTCAAAAATTTATGTATTCAAGACGTCCGCGTCCATCAACGACGTCTGCCCGCGCGTGCCTGCCGAATTAGCCTGGCACCGACTTCAAACTTATTAGTAAATAGCACATATAAATAATAGGTAGTATTTAATTAATATTAAATCTTTATTATTTTTTACATTTTAGTTTTTGAAGTCGGTTTTTTTAACGTAGTTATTTTTATAGTTTTTGAAGTCGGTTTTTTTAACGTAGTTATTTTTATTTAATAATTTTTAGTGTATTGTTGTATTGTCAATTATTTATGGGTAGACCAACAGATGCTGCGTGCCTTAAAAAATATAGATCTCAAGAAACCGGAACGGATAAAAGTAGTCGTCTCCGTAAATATGCTATTCGAAACACAATGTCACGTTCTTATGAGGGTATTAAAGATCATGAAAAACGTTTGTTGGCCATGAAAGCATACATGAAATTACGCTAACGTCAAGAAATTTTTGTACGGTATAATTCTAAACTCGGTAAGATCCAAGAGCGTATAGCGAATGAGTCTTTTGTGTGGAGAGCTAATAGACTTGGTCTCAATAATGAGCGTCTAGCGAACGAATCTGCTGAGCCGAAAGCTCATAGAATTGGTCTCATTAAGGAGCTTTTATCTAAGGAGTCCACCGAGCAGAGAGCTACGACACCGTACAGCAACCAAGTCTGCACAGCAACGTGAGAACCGGCTAGCGGCAACGCGTCAGACGTCACAAAGGCTTCGTTCAATGACTGAGCGTAATTTTATAACTACCGTACGTCAACATGCTGAAGTGCCATGCACAATCTGTAAGAAATTATTATATCCAAAACAAGACACGTCATTAGCCACAGCACATTTTGATTTCCTTCCGGAGGAGCTGCCGTTGCTCGACTACCATAAAAAAAAGAAAAGTTCCTTTTCAGAACTGGAACAACATGGAAGTTATGTCTGTCTCCTGAACTGACCGAATTGACAGACGTAGAACAAAGACTTTTGTGTCAAGATTTTATAACTAGTTACCACCAAGCACCAAAGTGCTCATCAACACCAATCAAATGAGCCCAAACTCGATAGAGTTGTGTCATTTTAGTACTGAGCTCCTATGGCCACCTTCTGGCTTCATCATCGGACCCTGCAGGATCCTAGTTACTACCAAGTACCAAAGTGCTCGTCAACACGAATCAGACGAGCCCAAACTCGATAGAGTTGTGTAATTTAAGTACTGAGCTCCTATGGTCACCTTCTGGCTTCAACATCAGACCCTGGAGGATCCTAGTTACCACCAAGCACCAAAGTGCTCGTCGACTTATATCAAACGAGCTTTAACTCGATAGAGGTCTGTCATTTAATTACTGAGCTCCTATGGCCACCTTCTGGCTTCATCATCGGACCCTGGAAGATCCTAATTACCACCAAGTACCAAAGTGCTCGTCAACACGAATGAAACGAGCCCAAAGTCGATAGAGTCTTGTTATTAAACGATTTTTAACCATTTAATTACTGAGATCCTGTTGTCGCCTTCCGATTCCATCATCAGATCAGGTCTATCTCATAATAAGTTTTTATTGTCTCCCACTACCTTACGCTACACTGGAATCGTCAGATTTTCTAAATTTTAGCGGCAATTTCAAATTAACCCACCATACCCTAATCTAACGCGCGTCAGTGTTTCCATGTCATTGATTTTTTTAAACATTTTTTTATATGTAGATTTTTTCCCCACCATTGAAATGAAAAACATTATACAACCTTTTATTTTTCCTATAATTTAGTCTACAAAATCCAATAGGTCCCTACGACGCTCAGTAACTACCTATTTAGCATCTTGTTCTCCCCTAATGAAACAAAAGTAGTCGTCTCCGTAAAATGCTCTTCGTAACACAATGTCACGTTCTTGTGAGACTATTAAAGATCGTGAAAAACGTTTGTTGGCCATGAAAGTTTACGTCAAGAAACTTTTGAACAATATAATTCTAGATCCAAGAGCGTCTAGCGAATGGGTCTTTTGAGAAGAGAGCTAATAGACTTGATCTCATTAATAAGCCTCTATCGAACGAGTCTGCCGAGCAGAATGCTCATAGAATTGGTCTCCATTAAGGAGCGTTTATATAAGTAGTCCGCGAAGCAGAGAGCTCATAGATTAGAAGTGATACGAAAGCTGCTCAGCAACGTGAGAACCGGCTAGCGGCAGCACGTAAGACGTCACAAGGACTTCGTTCAATGACTGAGTGTAATTTTATAACCACCATAAGTCAATACGCTGAAGTGACATGTACAATCTGTAAGCAATTATTATATCCAAAACAACAGACGTCATTAGTCACAGCACATTTTAGTTTCCTTCCGGAGCAGCTACCGTTGCTCGACTACCATAAAAAAAGTTCCTTCATAGGCCTACTGTAACAAC
Source organism: Apodemia mormo (assembly GCA_036924255.1). Taxonomy (NCBI): domain Eukaryota; kingdom Metazoa; phylum Arthropoda; class Insecta; order Lepidoptera; family Riodinidae; genus Apodemia; species Apodemia mormo. Next base: position 14,861,247 of record JAUPFN010000004.1, on the reverse strand, counting down.
GTGGAAGTTATATCTTTACCTCCTGAACTGATCGACTTGACAGACGTAGAACGAATACTTTTGTCAAGAGTATTTTCTTTTATTTTATAACTAGTTACCAACCACACCAAAATGCTCGTCAACACGAATAAATAAGCCCAAACTTGATACAGTTGTGTCGTTTAATTACTGAGCCCCTATGGCCATCTTCTGGCTTTATCACTGAACCTTGGAGGATCTTAGTTAGCACCAAGCACCAAAGTGCTCGTCAACGTGAATCAAACGAGCCCGAACTCGATAGAGTTGTGTCATTTAATTATTGAGCTCCTATGACCAGCTTCTGGTTTCATCATCGGACCTTGGAGGATCCTAGTTACCACCAAGCACCATAGTGCTCGTCAACACGAATCAAACGAGCCCAAACTCGATAGAGTTGTGTCATTTAATTACTGAGATCCTATGGCCAGCTTCTGGTTTCATCATCGAACCTTGGAGGATCCTAGTTACCACCAAGCACCATAGTGCTCGTCAACATAAATCAAACGAGCCCAAACTCGATAGAGTTGTGTCATTTAATTACTGAGCTCCTATGGCCAACTTCTGGCTTCATCATCGGACCTTGGAGAATCCTAGTTACCACCAATCACCTAAGTGCTTGTCAACACAAATCATACGAGCCCAAACTCAATAGAGTTGTGTCACTTAATTACTGAGCTCCTATGGCCATCTTCTGGTTTCATCATCGGACCTTGGAGGATTCTAGTTACTACCAAGCACCTAAGTGCTCGTCAACACAAATCAAACGAGCCCAAACTCGATAGAGTTGTGTCATTTAATTACTGAGCTCCTATGGCCACCTGGCTTCATCATCGGACCTTGGAGGATCCTAGTTACGACCAAGCACCATAGTGCTCGTCAACACGAATCAAACGAGCCCAAACTCGATGGAGTTGTGTCATTTAATTACTAATCTCCTATGGCCACCTTCCGGCTTCATCATCGGACGCTGGAGGATCCTAGTTACTACCAAGTACCAAAGTGCTCGTCAACACGAATCAGACGAGCCCAAACTCGATAGAATCTTGTCATTAACCGATTTTTAACCATTTAATTACTGAGTTCCTGTATTCACCTTCCGATTCCATCATCAGATCAGCTCTATGCCATAATAAGTTTTCATTGTCATCCAATTTACATATGTATACAAAATTTCAGCTCAATCGGTAACCGGGAAGTGGATCAAATTTACTTGCGAGATTTGAATTCAGACATCGGGATAGGTAAAATTACTAAAAAAAATGCTTATAAAATAAAAACGACTGGTCCTACCTGAATCAAATTTTTATGGGACCAATTCGAAACCATTTAGAATCAAAAAAAAAGAATCACGTAAATCGGTTCAGAAACCTGGGAGAAATCGGTGTACATACATAAAAAAATATACCGGCCGAATTGAGAACCTCCTCCTTTTTTGAAGCCGGTTAAAAATATTATGTTTATTGCTTTTCAAAATAATTTCCTTTACATTTTAAACATTTTTTCATGCGATCGAATCATTTTTTAAAACAGGAGGACCACAGAATATCTGAAGGCATGTTTTCTACGTGCTGATTGAACGCTGTCACTGCCTCTTCGGAGTTGGTAAAAGTAAAACCTCTCATCAAATCTTTGATTTTGGGTAAATACAGAAATCACAGGGTGCTAGGTCGGGGTTATGCGTAGGATGAGTGACGAGATGTACTTTTTCGGAAGCTAAAAAGGACTTGGTTTTTTTGGCCGTGTGTGAAGAAGCGTTATCATGATGTAGGAGAATGCGGATTTTTGGTCGTCTTTCGCGAACTTTCTCTAACACCCTGAGTAAACAAATGGTATAATACCACTCGGCATTAACACTTTTTTGATCTTCAAGTGGAATTGTACAGATGGGACCCGTAGCTGAGAAAAAAAACGCGATCATTTTTTTACCAACGTTTCTCGCCTGTCTCACTTTGTGCCATTCACAAGATTGCTGTTTTATTCGGGTTAAAAAAAATAAATCCACGTTTCGTCTCCTGTGACAATGTTATAAACAGCATTAGAATTTCCGTGGTCATACTTCAGTAGCATCTGTGAGCACCATTCCACGCGAGCACGCTTCTGCTCCGCTGTCAGTTCATGAGGGATCCAACGACAACAAAGTTTCCGAACTTTCAATTCTTCGTGTAAAATTTTCTGAATTTGGCTCATACCAATCCCCAATAGTCCTCGAATTGTCTCATAGGTATTCCGGGGGTTTTCTCCAATTAACCGCTAAACAGTAGCCACATTATTTTCGTTGATGGCAGTTGAAGGCCGCCCTTCACAAAATTCGTCATGTAAAGAAACTCGACCTCTCTCAAATTTAGCAAACCATCGCCTCACGGTGCTATACCCTTTTTTACACAATTTTGTTTTAACTCATTTGTATTGACAGATCTATTACAATATCAGGAAGTTGATAGTAAAAGCGTATACTCGCCCCATAAAAGAGTCAGTTTATGGAGACGAGATGCATGCACAAGATTGTTTTTGGTTTTTGTATTTAGTGAGTGTACATAACCATTTTTCTTAAACGAGCAAGTATTTTTACAAACATACATCAAGTTTTTAAATATATATTGGGATACTACAGATTGAATATTAATTTCTTTGAATTTTGAATGAGAAATTCCCCTAAAAGAAAAAGCAGATAGCTCTTCCGATGGAAAATGATAACCATACACAAAAGCAATCATTTAACTAGCAGAGTAGGATAGGGGCGCTTGAATGTAATAAAAATGTGTACTTTAAAGTTTAATATATTTTCACAAACGGATTCCTTAAGGGCGCGTATTCGTTTCGTAACGAAAACTTCATGTTTTCAACTTTTTTCCAGAGCAATACCGTAATAATGTGAGCAGATTATTCGAAGAATATTACAGTTTTTGCAAGATTAAGTCTTACTTATTCAATTTAGCGCAGGTTTAAAAATTTTCGCCATTTTAAAATGAGCAAAAAGATTACCATATAAAATATGTAAATATAAAAATAATATGTAGCGAACATTGTAAATTAGAGCAATACTTAATTACTTTTAAAACGATTACTTAAAAGGCTTAAACTACTTGTTACTGAATCGATAAACTAATGTTTTAATGTGACATAAGTATAGTGGTTGATAACTATCTACGATATTGACAACGATTGCTCGATATCTCATAATCTCGATTAGGTAGCGTAAGAAAAATGATTATATCTGATATGGGACTACTCACTGAATAGATTAAAATAAAACTGACTAACAACGCCGTGTACTGTATTATTTAATTATAATATTATATCTTTTTAGTAACCGAACTGCTCTTGTTTATGGCACATGTGTTTAACGCTGCGCGCTCTTATCGCTAATCCTTTGGTCAATTTCTAGTTCATTATCGGACGTGCTTGCATTGCTTATTGCAGTGTGGAAATAAAAATGCAGTAGATTTCATTTTATTGTCTATGGAGGAAGTATTAAGTTTGCCTAAAAGGAGATGTTGTTTTAAAGATTTTATTGATACTTTGCGTGAAATAATAAATGTTGAGGAGACAGAAACTACTTACTGAATACCTGCATACCAGCAGATGGATCTATAAGTATTATTTCTAATTTTAGACCACCTAAGAGAGCTCAAATGGAGGATGAAGAAGAAAATTGGGCTTCTGATGGAAGGAACGGAAAGGCATATAAAGTGGATTTGTATATCAGTTGCTCGTAGAAATTAACTAAATACTTTACGGTGGCAAAAATAGTATAGTCAAGTAATATTAAAAAGGTACGTCGAGTAAATTATATTGACCGTTGTAACATTTTTATTCAATTCAAAAATTCAAAACAATTTTTTATTGAAATTCAATTCAATAAAAAATTGGAGTGTTTACAATGTGTGAAAAAACAAATAAATAGTAAAGTATTACAAGATTTGGACTCTGACGGAAGGAACGGACAAGCACATAAAGTGGTATATATATATCAATTGCTTGTAGAAATTAACTAAACAGTTTACCGTGGCAAAAATATTATAGTCCAGTAATATTGAAAAGGTTTGTCGAGTATATTATGTTAATTCTTATAACGTAAAAAAGTGTGAAAAGACTAATAAATTGTAAAGTATTACAAGATTTAGAATAGTGATGTCAGAGACCACTCGAAGTAAGGATATCTTATGGAGTAATAAAAGACGTAGAATTGGACATAATCGATCAAGATGTGCTGAAAATAATATCGAGCGATCTGTTACGAGAGGGCTTTGTGTTTGGGTTTTAAAAAAGTAATTTTAATTTTAACACTTTAATATTTATTTGCACCAAGATATAACTTTCACAATAAAAATGATATAAACTTGAAAAATGGATTTTGGATGGCAACCGACCCGATTGAAGATTGAGTAAGAACTGAACTGAGGATCTGGTAGGGTTCCTCATGTTAGAACTAGATAATGCTGACGCGGCAGCGTCAGTTGATGGGGTGGCACATCTTTATACTATTCTCGGATATAACACCTCCCCCCATAGGAAATAAACTTTAAATTTAATTTGAAGTTTATAGCTAAATAAAGAAATATACTTCTAAATTGAAATTATAAAAATGAAATGAAATATAGTTATTACATAATTTCGTTAAATGCTAGTACGAATTTTAGGAATAGGGATTTCTGCCCGTTTGTCTGTTTGTTTGTCAATATCAATTTCGGTGAGATTAAAGGGTTGGTCAGATTCTTTCTTCATTATTTTGGATAATCTTAATAGGTTCGGTTTGCCCTCGGATTTATACAATTTAATATAGAATTTATAAACTATAACACTTATTATAAGTAGGACTATAACTATGAATAAAAAAGAATAATGTGCCCCATATTTTATTACATGCGGTTCGTTAATTATTTTATCGAGATCTTTGATTACATGATCATCAAATATATTTTGTTTAAAATCAATGTTCTCTAAGTCTATATTTTGTGTTTTAATAGGAGGCGCATTATTTACGGTTTCTCTAAATTTATTAAAATTACAGCAAGAGTCATTTATAAGATTAAAATCTGAGAAACTTATTGCAGGTGAGGTTATGTTTAGGACATTGTCGTTGGTATAAAGTTTTGTACTCTTACAATACGCTGTACAATGCAATGGGATATTGACTATACCTGTTCCTAATATGTTTCTCTCTACCAACTCTGAATTGGTACAGTCAATGGATAATTTCGTTGACTTAGTTTGAACAAAAATCCAACGGTTATTAATTAAAGGTTTCCAAATATCTAAATTTCCATTTAGGAATTCTGTTTTACATTGTATTGGCATTGACGTTAATACCTTAGATAAAATTTCGCTTTCACACGATGGGTTCGCACTAGATGGAAACACATTCATAATTTTACAAATATAATTATAACCATTCATAATTTTACAATTTTCTAAAGTATCCATACTTGTGTAGTGCGTTTTATCCTTTGTTACGGCAATGTATTTATTGGTAGGTATTATTACACTAAATGAATCTGGTTTCTGCAAATTATGAGGTACAGGTAAAGGTATATTATGATACAGGTAAAACTCTGGCTGAGTAACTAGTGGTATTTGTAACAAAAATACAATTTTTCGATTAAAATAGTAGCACAGTAGAGTAGATATATTCAACATAGTATGAATAGTTCTTAAATCTAAACTTAGGGCAAATTCTAAGTTATTAGGTAAATGTCTATAGTTACTGGCAAGCTCTTGGTAAAGTTGATACGGAGTTATAATTGAAGGATGTAAAATATTCATATTACAAAAAAGAATAGCATTTATTATGTCTTCCAACTGAAAAGATATACTAAGTAAAGAAGTTTCTAAGTTGTTCAAAATTGAATTTATTTCAACAGAGGTTGCCATTTTATTAGAAATGGCACTCAAATTTTGTAATCTCGCGGAGAGCTTGTCGATAGCTTCAGTTAAACTATCTTCATTGAATTTCAATTTATAAATTGTTTTATTATAAGCGGAGATAGTTGAAGTGGTGACTAAAATGTTTTCTTTAATCAATGAAGCTAATTTCTTATTGTTTTCTTGTACAGAATTAATAGCACTGTCATACTTGTATGCATCATTTTCGTCTAGTACACCGAATATATGTTTAAAAATGCTACCTATCCCACCAAACCATGCACCACGTTTAATACGATTATCAATTAAATGTGCAATGGAAGAGAATTGTGTATCGATATCGTGATATCGGGTAGTTATTGGTTCCAACGTGTCACGACATTCTGTTTCATTTATTTGTCTGCACAAAAATCTAAGGGTACCTAATACAGAATTGATATTATCTATGTGAGGCTGAATGTGCGAAATATCTATGGGCGTCAGAACGTTTAGGTGACCGTTAATAATCTTCAGTTTACCCATATAGTCAAAATAAATACCGGCACTTGATTGTATAGGCTGCACGATATCTGGGCCCGCCAGCGCGTAATTGCGTAAAGTAAAACTGAAATAGGAGAACAATAGTGGAATAGTAAATCTTACATTCTAGCTAACCTATTCTAGTTGTATAGGGGTGTATATAAGATGTATAAAATAAAATTAAAAGGGAAAGTAAAACGCATTTCAAATAATATGAAGTGTAAATAGTTAAAATAAATAAGAAAAATATTACAATCTATATATTAGTTTAAGGATTTTCACGTGGAGCAAGTTTTACTTCGTCGAAGTGATGGACAACGTGTCGACGATTTATTAATAAGGTAAGTGAGTTTCTACCATTGATTTTTACCACTTTGTATGGTCCTTTCCATACCGGGGAAAGAGACTTTCGGAGTCTGAGGTGATTTTTTAAATATACATAGTCACCTACTTTATAAGATACAGGACGAGTGTGCGTGTCATAATATGTCTTGGATATTTCCTTGGATCTTTGCAGGTGTTGATTCGCTTTTTCTCTGCAACATCTTAAACGATTTTGTAGCATTCTAATATAGTCAGAATATGTAGTACAAGGAGAATCATAGATGGAACTTGGAATAAATGGTTTGTGTCCGAATAACAGTTCGTAGGGAGAGAAATTTGTGGTCGAATGCGGTGTTGTATTGTAAGCAAGCATAGCCGTGTAGACATATCGAGGCCAATTAGTTTGTTCCTCATTCACGTAAGATTTCAAGTATTCTTTTAATGTGGAGTGTGAACGTTCAAGTGCCCCTTGTGTTTGAGGGTGGTAAGGAGAAGACCAAAGCTGTTTGATTTTGAGGAAGGAACATGTTTCTTTAAAAAGTTCGGCTGTGAAATTCGTGCCCTGGTCAGTTAGGATGGTTTTCGGAATGCCAAATAAAGAGATGAAGTGAAGAAGACAATCGGTTGTTTCTTCAGCAGTCGTGCTTCGAATGGGATATGCGGTTGAGTATTTCGTTAGGTCGTCTTGTAATGTCAGTATGTACTTTGTCTTGGCTGTACCTGATTCGGGAAGGGGTCCTACGATATCTAGGGATATTCGTTCAAAGGGTGATTTAGATGTGCTAGTAATTTGCATTGGCGCTTTATTTATTTGCCGTAATGCCTTATTGCTTTGACAAAATGGACAATTTTTTACATATTGTTCTATGTCAGTTCTCATGTTCTTCCAATAAAATTGTTCTTTTATTTTGTTATACATTCTAGTTGAACCAGGATGCCCGGCTGATGGAATGTCATGATTATCGTATAAGATTTTTTTTATTTCAGTTGAAGTTGGATAGATAATGTTATTGTGATATATGTTAATTATAATATTAGTATCGTGGAATAAAAAGGTGAGCATATTATATATTTTTGTATATGACAAAATTTTCGAAGGGATTTTTAAAATCTGATATTGCAATTTCATTAATCTCCTTGTCAAGTACTAAATTTTCTTTTATATGTTTTAAGGTTTTGAAGATTTCTGGGTAAGTAGATTCATCGAAGTAATGAACCTTTGTGTAAATAAGGTATGTATCTTTACCTTTTAAGTTAACCTTTTCAAAATAATGTAATTGTTTTTCCGAATATAATATGTCTTTAGGGTTATCGAGATTCCCTAAGACTTCTTGAACGTAAAAATTGGACTCGTCTAGGTCCAGTGATGTAGGTATTATGATTATTTTGCAATTAGTTTTTAGTAAGGACTGATTATGTTCCACTATATCAGTGTTGTAAATATTATCTTTATTATTGAAGTTTTTCAGAAAACGAGAATAATCCTCGCCAGGTGTTTGAATCGGAGGTTCAGGAAGATTCGGCGGAGTGGGAGGATTCGGTATAATGTCATTAGTATTAGGGTCTGTATTTGGTGTAACAGGCGGGTCTAAGGATGCAGGTAGGCTTTCAAAGTTTTGTTTACTGGTCGAAGGTTGAGGTTCAGGAGTTATTTCTGATGGTGATTGGCTTGTGATAGGAGTTGGACTTTTAGAGGGTGAAGAATTAAAAGGACTAAAATCAATTGGTTTGAAGCCTGGCGTCAGCAGGTCTTCTAGGGTTATCTGGTCTTGGTCTGGTAGACTGGGGATAGACAGATGAGGTGAACCTGACGTTTGACCGATGTCAGTGTTTTCAAGATTATCACTTTCAGGGTTATTAGACGTATCTGTGATTAATGGATTGACCGGATATCGCGATAAAGCGTCTGCATTTGTATTTATTTTGCCCTTCTTGTATTCAACCTCATAGTCAAATTCCTCGAGTTTTAGTCTCCATCTCACGAGTTTGGAGCCAGGGTCTTTACAATTAAAAAGCCATTTAAGTGGGCGGTGGTCGGTCACAATTTTAAAACGTCTACCGTATAAATAAGGACGGAAAACTTTGGTTCCGTAAATAATGGCCAGACATTCTTTTTCTGTTACGCTATAATTACATTCGGCTTTATTCAAGGTTCTTGATGAGTAAGCAATTGGACGATCCTTGCCAACGAAGCCTTGGGAAAGGATAGCGGATATAGCGTGATTGGAAGCATCACAGGTTAGAATAAATGGTTTTGTGAAGTCCGGATATGCTAATACAGGTGCGGATGTAAGGGTATTTTTTAGTTTTTCAAAAGACAATTGTTGCTCGTTACCCCAACGGAATGGGACATCCTTTTTTAGGAGGTTAGTTAAAGGTTTGGCTAGTTGAGACATATCAGGGATAAACCTGCGATAATAAGATACAAGCCCGAGGAAGGATTTAATATCCTTTGGACATTTGGGAATGGGAAAATTTGATACAGCCTGAATTTTTTCCGGATTCGGCTTAACACCTTCATCGGTGATTATGTGTCCAAGATAGGATACTTCCTTTCGGAGAAATTCACACTTGTCCGGTTGAAGTTTTAACCGAAAAGTGCGGAGTCTATCGAACACGTTTGAAAGGTTTTTTATATGTTGATCGAGATCGTAGGAGTATATGACTATATCGTCGAGATAAACGAAGCATTGGATGCCTTGTAAGCCTGAGAGAGCAGAGTTCATTAATCTCTGAAATGTTGCCGGAGCGTTTTTTAATCCGAAAGGCATACGAGTGAACTCGAAATGTCCTTGCGGGACAGAAAATGCGGTCTTGGGTGCGTCTTCGGGTGCCATTTGGATCTGGTGAAAGCCAGAAGCAAGATCGAGCGTGCTAAAGTATTTACATTTTCCGAGCTGATCAAGTATATCGGATATGTTTGGGATTGGATAAGAATCACCTATCGTTATGTCATTTAATTTGCGGTAGTCTATAACTACACGCCATTTTCTTATTCCGGACGCGTCAATTTTTTTTGGGACAACCCATATAGGAGATGACCAAGGTGATGTTGAATTTTTTATAATACCTTCATCTAGCATTTTGTTTATTTGCGACTGGACTTCGTTTTTATGGATCTCGGGAAATCTATAGGATTTTGTGTGTATTGGAACTGATGAGGTGGTTTTTATTTCGTGTTGAATACTATCAGTAAAAGTTAGTCTGTCATTAGGCAGATGAAAAATATCGGAAAAGGACGAACACAAATTAAAAAGGGCGTCTCTTTCTTCACCATTTAAATGGGAGACTCTCAAGAGATCTAAAACTTCATCAGTTCTGTTTAAAGTATCTTGGTCATTAAGGTTTGTATAAAATATTTGCATTTGTTTATTTGGTTCTATAGGAGTTAATTTTAGTTTTAGGTCAGAATTTATTTCAATAGGATTTTCAGATATATTGATAACTGATATGTTTATTCTCGAGTTTGGTTTCACTTTAACTAAGCAGTTGGCAATCAGTAATGATTCGACTGGATGTTGATCTAAGATGAGACCTTCTTTGATCTCAGGATTTAGTACCGAGCATTCTATTATAGACTCTGTTCTTGGCGCTAAGATGTAAGTTGGTTCATGAAATTTTAATTTTAAATTTAGGTCGTTAATTGTAAGTTCTTTTAAGGTGTAATCTATTTTGCTGTTGCAGGTTGATAATATGTCGTTGCCTACTATTCCGTCGTAAGGAAAATCCAGATCAGGAATTAAGTGGAAATTACTTTGGAGAGAATTTAAGCTAACTAGGACGAGTCCCATTGTGTACATTGGATTATCTGTGTTACCAAGTCCGCTAAATGTAACAAAACTTTCTTCAATTTTAGGCATGTTTTCTACAGAACTTACCTTAATCAGGCTGATGGATGCGCCACTGTCAACCAGGAGTCGCAATGGCCTTGAAGATAGAGGCGTTTGGACCTCAATGAAAGGTAAGTAATTTTTTGATGGATTCGTTTTAATGTTATAATTTTTTAAATTTTGTTTCTTGTTTTCAGGTGCTGGACGCAGAGGAAGGGAATGTGATTCATGAATCGAGTCATCGGCAGAGTCGATTTTTCCAGGAAGTGCATTGAGGTGAGTAGTGTGGTGTTGACCATTACCGTTGTGGCCATTGGATGTAGAAGTGTGGGCGCTTGTTTGGGGCTGGTTACCCGTGTGGTCCCTGGATATAGAAGTGTGGGCGCTTATTTGGGGCTGGTTACCCTTGTGGTCCCTGGATATAGAACTGTGGGCGCTTGTTTGGGGCTGGTTACCCGTGTGGTCCCTGGATGTAGAAGTGTGGGCGCTTATTTGGGGCTGGTTACCCTTGTGGTCCCTGGATATAGAACTGTGGGCGCTTGTTTGGGGCTGGTTACCCGTGTGGTCCCTGGATTTAGAACTGTGGGCGCTTATTTGGGGCTGGTTACCCTTGTGGTCCCTGGATATAGAAGTTTTTTTTGTCGTGGAGAAGGTGCCGTTATAATTTACAGGTATAGCAGGTTGTCGATTTGTGGGTCTCACGTGACACCTCCGTGAGCCCCCTATGCGTTTAAATGATCATCTTTATCGTGTTGATTACCGTCGTCATATGATTGTGGTTCAGGGTGGTTATCGAAATCGTTTCCGTTAGTAACATAATTGACTCTTGAAGGCCCAGGCTTATAAAAATCAGGTTCTTTTCGCCTTTGATATTGAGGATTCGGCGGGAACCTGTTGTTGTTAAATTGGCGCTTCATGCAATTTTCGATTGTGTGTCCTTGGCCCTTGCAGTAGCGACAGAATGAACCTTTGAAATACTGGTCGTATGGTCTCGGTGTTTGGAATCTTGGAGAGGAGTTATTGGCGGGAGGCCTAAAAGGCTGTTGGGGCCTTAAAGGTGGGCGATGTTGTATTGAATGGTAAGGATTTCGTTTTTGGAATAAATTTAGGATTTTCTCCTCGGACACTGCTAAATTGATTGCTTCGTTTAGGTTACCGGGATTCTTGGACCTTACTAAATTTGATAGCTCCGGCTTAAGGCCTAACAGAAATGTGTGCAGCGCTAGGTCTTCCATAGCAGCTGTGCGACCAACTAATTCTGATTTCCTCCTATTCGATAAAGTAATTTCTGTCAATAGTTTCGACAAACAAGTTTCAATTCGTAAGGCGAATTGGTTAACTGCCTCGGTATTGTTTTGTTTGCATTCTTGTAAGTCGGTTAAAAGATGAGCGTAATGTTTCTTTTCCCCGAATTGTGTTTTGAGAAAATCGCTTAATTGTTCCCAGTTTTCAAATTCTTTTATGAAGCAAGCCGCTTCAGCCTTGCCCTCGAGCTGCGACAGTATAAATTTAAATAAGATACCCCTTTGACTGTCAGATGCTAAATTAATTGCATTATTACAATTTGTTAAGAAAGGGTTTAATTTCTCCCTGGTTCCGTCAAATGGTTTTATGAATTTGAAGAGTGTCCCGATTGGGACAAGTTCAATTTTGATTTGTGATTCCTTAATAGACATTTTGTATTAAATAAAATATATTGTGAAAAGAAGTTGTACGGTGTAATAGACGGCCACTCGCAGATATTGTTTATAATATCGGGTGGTCTTGTCGATGCGATAAGCTACGGTATGTTATGACTAGCTTGAACAGTTGAATATAATAACAAAATGTAACACAATGATATATGATAAATGAAATTTTAAATGTCTATCTTATGTCTAATTATAATATAATGATGATGTTTTCAGGTGGAATTGTCGACGGGATCGCAAAGTTTATAGGTTTTTCACTCACTAGAACTCACAGTATACAGAATAAAAGGTTTTTAACTTACAGGAACACGGCGAGAGTAATGCTAAATTCAAACCGGAACATTGCACCTACGGCGAGAGATATCTTCTAGTATTATGTTGCTGCCAAGGATGTAATGAGCACCAGATAGGAATCAGTTTTTCAGTCGTTTCAGGATTTTCAGGGTTCAGTAGTTTCTTTTTTTTTGACGACAAATGACGGAGTTGAAGACGAGGACGGCTCAGGTTTTTCTTTTTCCAGGTAATAGGATATAGGCCTTGTATGTCACTAACACTTTTACGAAGTTTATGTTAAATTTAATTTTATATATTATGTATTTCAACGGTAATCTTTTTCTTTCTTTCTTTCCTTTTATTTATGAATATTTTGAGGCGTTTTCCGCGGATTTCACGATTTTTAAATCCTTTTCGCTGCCACCATTGTTACGAGAGGGCTTTGTGTTTGGGTTTTAAAAAAGTAATTTTAATTTTAACACTTTAATATTTATTTGCACCAAGATATAACTTTCACAATAAAAATGATATAAACTTGAAAAATGGATTTTGGATGGCAACCGACCCGATTGAAGATTGAGTAAGAACTGAACTGAGGATCTGGTAGGGTTCCTCATGTTAGAACTAGATAATGCTGACGCGGCAGCGTCAGTTGATGGGGTGGCACATCTTTATACTATTCTCGGATATAACAGATCGCAAACTAATTTTTGCAAAATGGCTAAAGTGCAGATATACGAAAGGGAATGGGTGAGAAGATAATAAATCAGTACTTCTTGCTTTCAAGGGGACATCTTCCCCAATTTGGATGTACATTTATGGTAAAAATAAATGTTAATTCCTACGTATTTGCAGTAACCTAGTGTTCAAGGTACTAGAAATTTGGGCACTCATGTGTAATTAGCACTAAATATTGTAAGGGAAATGTTACTCGCGAAACTACGATTTTTAGTGTGTCAATTGTACTGGCAAACATTTAGTTCGAGTTAGATTCTGTACAGCGTTCTTCCAAAAACTTGATGGCCGAATTTCATCTCATACAGGAAAGCCCTGCAAATATTTATTCCACCAGATAAACCTATTACAAGTGAAAAGCAGGTTGTGTTGTTTTTTTTTTTGTACACAAATCTAGATATCAAGTCTCATGCCTGATGCCATTAGAGATTTACCAGTTAACAAATTCAAAAAATGTGTTAAAACAAAACTGTGTAAAAAAGGTTACTATAAAATATCTGAATACCTTGATGACAGGAAAGCATGGGATTAACTGCTCCTCATATCGGCAATCCTTATTATTAATGTAACAATTAGATACTAATTAAATATTATGTAATATTTTATTTAAAAAAATGTTATGAAAAAAAGACAAGCCCGCTGAGTTTCTTCCGCCGGATCTTCTCAGTGTGTGGCCGCGTTTCCGATCCGGTAGTAGTTTAAAAAAAAATGTTGACGCGTCAAAATAACTTGTAAAAAGTTTTATTGAATAAAGTACTTCTGATTTCTGATTTCTGATTTCATGGAGATGTTTCGCTTAGTACATGCGGTTTATTTTATTTTGTTATGTTTGTTAGTACCTAAGCCTATAGCAAAAGTTTTTATTATAACTTTTGTACCATACATGTGCAGACGCAAAATTACCCAGCACTAGGTAGTTAAACCTGCGTGTTTGAGTGTGGGCTGATTGGGTTTGTGTTGACTCATTTTTTGTGTTAGATGTTTTGTTTGAATTAAATAATGGAAGTTGAAGGTGGCTATGGAAACCTTTAAACTAAACAAGATAAACCCATCGAGTTTTGATTCATTTGTGCTGTTTTGAAAAATACCCTGGTACTAGATAATTTCTTATATATAATATTTCTACAGTGAAACTCGAAGGAGGTTATAGGAACTTTGAATTTAAATTGAGCAACGCCATCGATTTAGGGCTCATTTGGTTTATTTTTGTTATTATCTGTTATTTACTTTATTTTATTTGGTCTAATAAGTACTTTGAACTAGATTGACTTCCAGTTTCTGAAGATAAAAATGGACGAAGTCCATGAGATCTCGCTTAACCAGATAAACCCATCGAATATGGGCTGATTGGGTTTGTTTTGGCATACCGTTTGGTGCCGCCGGATGATTTTAAGAATCTATTGATGTGACTGGAAGGTGGCTACAGGATCTTTTAAACTAAACGAGATAAACTCATCGTGTTTAGATTTATCTGTTTTGTTTTGACAAATAATCTGGTGTTAGATGATTTCCAGATCCTCACAATAAAGTGGGATGAAGATCATGGGAACGAAATGAACGAATAAAAATTAAGCAGCACCATCAGTTTCGCTCTCGTTTGATTCGATCTTTTAATTACTTTGGAGCAAGATGTTTTTCAGTGTTTGATTATGTAGCTGGAAGAAGTCCATGAGAACTTCTAAGCTAATCTAGATAAACCCATAGAATATGGGCTAATTCGGTTTGTTTTGACAAATACTTAGGTGCCAGTTTTCTAAGATATAATAATGATGGAACTGGAAGGTTTCCATCGGAGATTGAACTGATATAATAGTTGGCTTTTATTACTAGGAGATTCGCTGGGTTTGATAATGGAACTAAAAAGTCGCCATGGAACTCCTGCACTAAACTGCATTGAGTGTGGTTTCATCTGTTATATTTTTACATACACTCTGAATCAAATGATTTCCAGGGTTACACAGTGGAGCTGGAGTACATGAGAGCCTTGCAATAAAACAACTCAAGCTCATAGAGTAAGGAACTGCGGTAACCTTAACCTGATGCTGCAAGTTCCCCTTTCGAAGATCATCAGGCCCTTTCACGTTTTATGCACATGTAGCAGAATAGCAGTCTGAGGATATGTAAGAGGTTTTTGAAATTTTAATTTTATCTTGTTAAATTTGCCATATATTTTTATATAAAATAATGCGATTTAACTTCTATACGGCGCCATATCCGAGGTTGAGTAAAATTGCCAACAGTTTGAATGTACGTGAAACATTAATAGTGTATAAATTTAATCGAGCATAGGAAAATGAAAACTTATGTTTCGTATTCTGTTTGCGGCAGCGTGCGCTTTGCATAGAAATCAAAATATTGGTCAGACCCCAACGTACACTGATGCAAAACCTGCAGCCCTACCTTACAGGTTGGTAAATATTTCATTACAAATGACACGAGAGATTTATTTCTGCTTTATTTAAATCTTATTACAATATTACACACATCGATCGCCTCTGTGGTCTAGTAGTCCAGCGTTGGCGTCGACTACATGAGGTCCCGGGTTCGATTCCCGAGTCGGGCACTTAAAAGAAATGTTTTTTCAGTTTTCTGATAAACACAAAATTGCCCGGGATCGAAATGTGCCCGGTTGGCGATAGGCTTGCCTCCTATCACATTTGTGGGATCAAGTGACCAAGTATCTTCGGCTAATTGTGGGTGCACTTGTTGTGTACCTCTGCCTACCCCTTCAGGGATACGGGCGTGAAGATACTTTTTTTTACAATATTACAGCATCTATAGTATATGAATATCCTTTATTTATCCTACAAAAATATTTTATGCTATCAACTCTCAACGGAGCCTGCGCGTGCCCCCAGTTACAGCCGCGCGGAACTTACTTTTCATCATCAAATTAAAATTTTTAATAATGGAGCTAGCACTCCGGGAGCCAGGACTTTTTTACCAGAAATTTCCTCCCCTTTATGAATATTTTTTTGCAATTGCCACTATCTCTTAAAGTTTTTCAGTTATTAACTAAACACTTAACTGTTTTTATAGCAATTTTTACTAGACTGAAAAACAGAGAAAACATCTTTTTCAAAATAATATTCTGCATCAAATGAGCCATCGTACATATTTTTCTGAGACTTGGAACCATTTTTCGCAGGTTTTCAACTTCTCGGCTAGACTAAAAATGTTTATATGGAAAATAAGTTCACAAGTCACATAAATAGTCATTACTTTCGTCTGCGTTGACTTACAAGCTTGATTTTGTCACAGCTAAGAGGGACCGTAGGCCATATTTTATATGAATTTCAACGCTCCTCTTCTCCTTACCTCTACGCGTTACTAAGAAAAAGAGCCTTGACAGACGAACAGTCGGACAGACAGACAACGAAGACATCTTATAAGGGTCTAATTTTTCCTGTTTAGGTACGGAACCCTAAAATAGACATAAAAATCGGTCAAGCCGTTGCGAATGAGAACGAGCGCAACTGCCGTGATACGAGATTGTTATTTATTAGATTATATACGATCACTAGATCGTATAAATATGTCAAAATCATTTTTGTAACAAGCTTTATATCGACGGTCCCTACGTATAAAATTTCTACGTAAAAAACATCAAAAACTGAGGTTTACATGAGAGCATAATTAATGTTCAAATGTCTCTTGAAATAAATCTATGCAGAATTATATATTTTTTTTTCTACAATGAGTTATTATATTTAGGGAGTCCATAATAGTATTTAATTTTTTTAAATATTTTCCTGTAAAAACTGATAGATGACTGTTTTTACATTGAAATTCATATCAGACAAGTCGGAGATACCTCTTTATACGCTCAAAACAAAAAAAGCTGAAATCATAATTCGATAAATTCATAAAATATTAATATTCTGTGAAAAACAACAACGTATTTCATTTTAAATTCCATACCTTAAACAACTTAAGATCACTATCTAAAAAATATTAAAAATACACTAATAAAGAAATGTCTCTTTATACGGCGTTTTAAATGTTAAAACGCGCATTTTAAAACACCACCGTATAGAACGATAGGTATAGATATCCGCATATACGATACCTATTGTTTGTAATTCTTACACTTGTTCTTTTATTCGATTTGTATAAGTAGCGAAATACATATAAACATAATAGAATTAAAGAAAAAATCTTATATAGGTATGAGCGTTTGGAAAATTTAAAGCAATATATGTAATATTTTTTTTTGCTTTTTTGACATGTCCTTTTATACGTAGGGACCGTCGATATGGACATTGAATAGATATCTGAGCTTCCTTAAAGTTATTAAAATCATAGCATTAAAGTTAGTGACCTGATGGTAAATTTGATGTCGTTGGATACGCTTTAATCTTCCACGTCGCTGATGTCGAGAAATTTAATAAGTCACATTCCAACGGCTAAATTATTTAGTTGCGATACTGGCGTGCTATTTATTGCTGTAAAACCTATGGGAAATAAAAATCACTAGATTCGCACATTACTTTGATTACATAAAAAATAATGTTCGAATGAAAATATATAAAGAAACGTATTTAATTTACAAGTAAGTAACATATCACAGAATTTATTGATATAAGATATATATTAAGGTGGTCGTTAAAAATTATTTTTTGCGACGCCCCCTAAAAAGCTTCTTTTGATGAAAAAATACTTGGTTATTTTTTTAATTCAAAACAACACGTGCCTCTACACGATTTAAGTAATTATTTGGGTATAATCATTTTTTCTCTAAAAGTATCTTATTAAATACTAGCTATTGCCTGCGACTTCGTCCGCGCGGACTTCGTTTACTCCACACTGCTACTCCCCTGTAGGTTATAGCGTGATAATATGTATGTAGCCTATATTTTGACCCGACCTGTCAGTAATATTCATGCAAAATTTGAAGTAAATCCATGCAGTACTTTTTGAATTTACCCCGCACATACATACAGACAAACAGACAAACAGATAAACAGATAAACAGACAAACAGACAAAAATTCAAAAAACTATATTTTTGGCTTCGGTATCGATTGTAGATCACGCCCCAAGTATTCTTTTAAAAAAATATTCAATGTACAGTTTTGACTTCTACGATTTCATTATACGTATAGATGAATTATTTTTTTTGAGATTTGAAAACAGTTAACAATGAATCATATTCAGTGTTATTATTTTAAGTTATGAATTTTAGCTGAAAGCTTTATAATACATACGTATATCTGCCCTAAAAGGAGGAGGTTAACAATTCATCGGAATCTTTTCATGAATTTTTCGGATAATACAGGCTGTTAGTGTAAACACTGTTATCCTTGAAACCAGTAGTTTGGTTTCACTTATAAAACGTAAATTCAATGAATTTTTTTATTAAAGTTTCAATTTTGCCTCTAAATTGTTTCACCCTATACAAGAACATGGCAAAATGGACGGCGCGCGGAAACAGCGCTTGATCAGACACCGCAAGCCGCGCGTACATAGTATCCATGAATTTACGAACGGTGTCGGACAGAACTTTCTTATGTTTTTGAAAGAAAATGACGTTTTTTTATTTTTAAATTCACATAAACATATTTTTAATTAAATCAACTACCTATGGTTTTAGTGACAACGGTGTTTATCCTTACAGCCTGTATATCACCGATTATTAGAAGACGCCTGGACCATTTGGAAAATTCTTTTTTGTTTCAATCATGCAATAGTTCCATTGATATAAACAACCCAAGATACACAGTTACGAATAAAACTGACACTCAAAACTGTCCCTAATTTCCCATAAGTAGTTATAGATATGGCAAAAAGATTTTTTTTGCATATCCAACCTTAAGCACAAGATTTATAGTTGTTTTTACAAAGTAATATAAAAAAGTAAAAAAATGACAGTGTTGAAATCGACGCGATTCTCTTTGAACTCAGCACACAATTTAAAATCGTGCGCTCATTTTTAGACGACTGATTTAAGACACTGATTGTGTATCTTGGGCACATGAGTAGATACTTGGGTTTTTTTATATCAATGAATAGTTCATATCATACCGTATTACTTGAACTGTTAGCATTTTTGAAATGAGTTCTACATATTATGAGAAAATATACGTGGATAATACGAGTTAGTTTTACATTCTAACAATTATAATAGTATTTGCAGTATTAGTATCGTTGACCAAGTTGCCAACATAATTATTTGCTCACTTCGGGGTCAGATCAATTAGCGTAATTTGTCCAATGCATATTTATTTTTATATTGTTATGTTAAAAAACTATTTGTAAGCAGTTCCCATCCCAAATTTATTATTCCAACTTTTTGTAGCGCTTTATTACTGAATACTTTTAGAAATTGTTGAAATGAACAAAATGTTTTCTATATGTAGACCAACAAAAATCTAGCTCTCTTGTTTATTGATTCTTTAATATATTCTTTAATTCTTCTTTGATTCTTTAATATAAACACTTGTACTGTTTCACAAATGTAATTTCAATTTTATTTATATCAAAATCACTTAATTTTACAGCCAACTGGTTTCCCCTATGTTTGTTATATAAATAAAATAGTTTTCCAAGTTTCACCAAGTGCCAACGATGGAAAGTATAAACTATCTCATGTTTATTTTTGCCAACTTTGTAAATGTATCATTGTAATAACGGCCACAAAATCAAACTTTTTAATAAATATAGGTATATTTTTTAAGCACAATAAATAAAAATAATAATAATGATAAAACCCATAAAATAAGTTTTGGGACAAAGTAATTTGTTTTGTATATTAATTGATGTGTAATCTTTTATTTATAGTTGAAGTATAATAGAGTAAATATAACCACCAAGTATCTACTCATGTGCAACTACTAATGTGGTTGTCAAAAGTTGTCAAGTACTTACAAAAGAAACGGAAGAAACATTACGGAAAATTTCGTGTTACCAGCATTTTTTGTGTAATTTCAGCATAATATTTAATAATAAACGTGAAACAGTTTGTTGTTAAACAGTAGAAATCTCTTAATTTAAAGCAATAATTAAAAGAATATAAAAGCTGTTAGGTAATGTTTCAAAATATTTTTGCCATTTTATCCCCTTTGGCTTACTTAAAGCAACTGCAAGTCGATGCAATGTACAAAGTCGTTCAAAGTTGCCGATACATTGTCGATGCCGTTACACTTACTCTATCGTAAATAGTTTAAAATTTCTCTACAGTGGGCCAATTCAATCACTCTACCTACGTGGGCTCTAGTATACAATCTCATTGAGCAATTCATTAAGGGTATTCAAAGTATTAGGGTAAAGACAAACATACGTAATTGCGAAAATTGTGAAACACATTTTAATAATAATACAAGTAATTATATTTGTGTTTTAGCACGCACCTCGTGCTTACAAAGTTTGTAAATTATACAAGTATTCTTGCTGTTGCCCACGAATTCGTTCGCGTTCGCGTGAGCCAGTACAATACTTCCTTTTGTTTAGTCATGTAAAAAAGTAGTCTATAGTTGCCTAAAACTATCTTCATATTATTTCCTTTAAAATGTAGTCAGTTTAGGGCATCTGTTGATGCTTTCAAACTCTATAACGGATATAGGTAGAAACATTTTTGTAGTTACTCTATTATACTTCAACTATAAATAAAAAAATACACAACAATTAATATACAAAACAAATTATTTTGTCCCAAAACTCATTTTATAGTTTTTATCAATATTTTTTTTTATTTATTGTACTTCATATATACCTACTATGTAGACTGTGACATTCGCCCATTTCGCAGGTTATAAATTAGTTAATAGTCGTAATATTAAATAAAAATTTGTGTGGTCCATAATTTTCGCAATTACAACTTATCATTTTATAACGTTTTTTCATCGAGTTTAGTCGAAACGTTCTTGAATCTTAACGGAATATATGGAAAGATAACCAAAATTTTACAAAAAATAAGATGCACAAGTTTAATCTCTAAACAAGAAAAGACTCTGACAAGCATTGACGCTATTTTGGTAGAAATAGGTAAGGTGGTGATACCAGATCCGGACGTAAAACTGTGTATTAAAATATTTTTACATTTACGTCCAAATTTAATATTTACATTGGAAGTGTAAAATAACAACTAGGCCATGTTCTTCATGCTGGAGCTGTACTTGCGTCTATTGTCCCGAAGTTATATGCACGCTAAGACACACGCAGGCCGGAATGTATGCGAAAATAGCCGATTATAGCCGGTCAGGCTAGCATTTATCGTGTCATTGCACGAAGCTTTGTGACGATAGACGCAAACGCGGCTCCAGCATCAGTGATAATGTAGGTAGATTTATATTGGTGAAATTATTTTTAAATTCGAATCAGTTTTTTGAGTTACCATTACAAATGAACAAATTTTATTTCTTAATATTATTAGTATAGAATGAGAATAAATTAATAATTTAATATCCGCACAAGAATAAAACAGAGTACAATCATGAAATATTCAACAAGTCAGAGGCGATCCTTGTTACTAAAAGCAAAAACTTTATGAAATCTTTAGGTAAACATCATCTTAATTAATATTCACTCTAGTGACGACGAGCTCTTGGATTATTTACTTTCTCGTATATACTTCGTTTAAGCATTGGTTTCATAAACAAACTAAAGCTTTACAAAGTGACTGTTATGGAAGAGTATTATCCATACCAATGTGGCTAGTGGGCTATACTCATATCCATACTTCCATAGTAATATTATGATTGCAAAACTGTCTGCCGTTCTTTCAGTATATCTTTATGTAACGCTTACACGGCTATACCGTTAAACTAGTTTTAATGAAATTTGGCATTAAGATAGTTAAATAACCCGGGTGTGCCATATATAGGCTACTTATGCGGTTGAATAATTTGAAACGCTATCGGCGGGGGTACCGAGAATTAATTTTGACGTATGCTGTATATCGTTGCCATGGTAGTCTAAATATTATGAGGCAGTTACGCATTTTAATTAATTTGTTAATGTTTTAGTGAATTTCTAAGTTTATACTTGGTGTACTCAGAAGTTTTGCGACATTAGGAAATGTGTATATTGCAAACTATCCTACCTAAAGGAGTGTAAAATTTCGTTTTACAGGTACGTGCATGTAGTCACTGTTTTTAATCAAAAATTGAGTAACATGGTCTTTAAAACAACTTATTTTTACCAGAAACTCTTAGTACAATATTACATTAATAACAGGGATATTGATTTTCGGCAGAATTAATAATATTTATTTAATTTTGTTTCGCTTAGAATTAACTAGTGATATCAACAGGTCATATCGATCCATAACTTCAATATCGATATTCTACTATAGTAATCAAATTCAGTTTTTGTTTTCAGTTTTAGTTGCATATTTAAGTCACTTTATAGTCGTCTTATTTCTTTTGCATTTTAATTAAATATGCCTCACTTATAGGAAAAGTTTTGTTCATGTAGCGAAAAATTATTTTAATTACATTTTATTTTTGCAGATTTTCAGTCGATTTAATGATAAAAATGTATGACTACAACAATGAAAGCTGTTAATTGGACTCCAAAGAAAACAGATTCTCCTTGTTTACAATATTTTTTAATAGTTAATGTTTTATCAAATATTGCAATCGAAACTATCATGTTTGAAACTTTTAAAAGTCATTTCGATATTTTGATTAAGCAAATCATGACAAAACGTACAGATATAAGAATTATTATCGCAGCAACAAAAACAATTTCGCTTTCTGTAACTGGTGAAAGTATACGGCATTTCTTAACATGGCAAATAATTTGGATTCGTCTGTATTATTTTCATTAAACAGGAATTTGTAAACAACTTAATTTTTTAAAGAAACATGAAAGGAGTATTTTCGCTATCGTAGTACAATACAAGAAATAAGAAAAAATTAATGCAACCTCCGGTCAACCTTAGGCCAACATTGTCTATCAAAAATAAGATAAACGAGTCATTTGTTGGACTTTCGGTATACTATCACAATAAAATTCTCGAAGAAATTATACATTATAAAATTAAATGTATGAAATATTCGGTGTTTTTATTATTTTCACAGTTTACTTAATATAGTCTATCTCAATGCCAAATTTCATCTAAATCTGTTAAAGCGATATTGCGTGAAGGTAAGGCAAACAAATATTATAATATTACTAGTGACCCTTTCCTGCTCAATTTTCTCTACTTTACGAATTATCCATACTATCCATACTAATATTATAAATGCGAAAGTAACTTTGTCTGTCTGTCTGTCTGTTACGCTTTCACAGCCAAACCACTGAACCAATTTGGATAAAATTTGGTACAAATATAGTTTGAGACCCAAGAAAGGACATAGGATATTTCTTATCCTGGAAATCCCACGGGAACGGGAACTATGTTAGGCTTTCATTTTAGAATTTTTTCCACGCGAACGAAGTCGCGGGCACAGCTAGTTAGAATATATTTTAACAATTTTTCTTTAACATGTATAATAACCAAACAAGCATATGTCTCACCTGATAGAGAAACCACAGCCTATAGACAAAAAAAAATATTAATGGCACGTTGCTATTTGTACTTATCCTTCAAACTGGAACACGATAATGACGGATTCGACGTTATTGCGGTAGGAATAAGTAAGGCGATGTTACCAAATACCTGAAGTGAGACGTTGCGGAACTCTAGCACCTAGTAACGATGGTAGTAACATGTAATAGCCAACCGGTCACTTTTTACGACCTGCCTGGTAGAACGGCAGTTGAAGAATAGATCTTCAGTGGAATTCCGACTCCCGACCAACACGGAGAATTCTTCATATATGAATCACTATATTTCTTATTATTCCTGTTTATTTAGTACTAGCTGTTGCCAGCGACTTCGTCCGCGCGGACTTCGTTTACTCCGCACAGCACCTCCCCCGTAGGTGATAGCATCAGTATTAGTAACTAGCACCCATAACACAAATAAATAATTTGCTTATATATATATATATATATATATATATATATATATATATACCACCACCACACCCACCACCACACCACCTAGCCCACAGCCCACCTGGCTGTAAAACGATTAAACGATCGATAAACATATCGAAGATGTCGACATGTGGGAATCACTAATTTTAGTTCCATAGACGCACGCATCGGTCTACAGCGCCAAAATGGCGATATTCAAATAGGCACAAAAATTCTTTGACAGCAGCAAGTTATACATGTCAATGCACGTAAAAGATAATGTTTCATCCCTTAGAGATAAAAAATTCTATGAAATTTTTGACATTTTTGACAGTATTTTATCTACTCGCTGGCGAAGAGCGAAGGTCGCATAGGTCAGCTAGTCATAGAGTAAGTTTGAAACAGGGACATAGGTTCTTATAATATCAATGTCCTTAATGGATATACTCTCAATAGCATAGCAAGCAAGTTAAATGATAAATTACAGCAAACTGTTATTGGCCCCTTCCCAAAAGGTTGTAGCGGTTCAAGCAATCCACAAATGCTACCAGAAAAAATAATAAAAAATGGAAAAAAATGAAATTTAAAAATAAAATCCTGAATCGCGATATCACAATTATTTATCTTGTACACACTATATACAAGTTTCAACGCTTCTCAAATGGATTTCGGTCCCAGTACACCTTGCCTGGCTGGGAAGATCTTCTTTTTCCCCTTACTTGTCCTTGTGTGACGTTATCAGCCTCCACAGTTATGACGTTATCCTGACAAGAAGCCTGACCCGCTGGTTCCATCACTATGACCCTACAACGTTACGGACCAGCAGCTCCACAAGGGTTTTAAAAAAGGTTTTTTTTATAACATAGGTAAGATAGCAAACAAACAGATGGGTCTCCTGATGGAAAGAGTCAATCCTCGCCTATAGACACCAAAGGTGTTAATGAATGTTGCGTTGCTATCTTGTGGCAAGATCTAATGCCACATGCGTAAGTTTACTGGGAGAGACAATGCAGAACTCTACCACCTAGTAGCCGCGATGGTAGTGACTCGTATGGCAATCGGTCGCCTTTTACGACCTGCCTGGCAGAACGGCAGTTGGCCTGTTTTTCAAAGAAGCCCGGGGCCAACATCGGGAATAAAAATCCATAAATGTTAGTAACAAAATTATTGATGTGTTAGTACTTAATAACTAAGAGTGGCATGGTGATATTAATTATGTATTTGACCAGCGGACAGTCCCCGCAGTCGGCAGACGTCGCGGCAGTCCCGAAATACCCTGAACGCATTAATATTATATTATTTACATTATTATACCGTATTCGCAAGGCATTTTACAATCTCTGGGTATAGTTACACCATAAACCGCTCGTGTGAGGTACAATAAGGTTTTAAAAGTGTTTTTCTTGTTTTTTAGATTTTTTAAAATAATTAAAAATAATTTATGTTTTAAATCTAGATTGAATTTAAATTTCAAAGTCTGAAAATTTTAGCCGCGTAATCTTTATTAATGTGCGATGTGTATGTACAGACTAGTTTTGTAATAAAGCAACGGATGGTAGTTCTGCAATGAATTTTAATATATGGCACAAAAATTACTTTCGTATAAAATCGAGTGTTCTAAAATATTCAGTGTAATTGCACTCATGAGACGTGATGCACGAACTCAGAATGTATTTGGTTTCTTCAAAATGTCTAACACGAGACACATATAGAAGAAAGTTTTAGCTTTAATCACTATCATTTTTGTATGATATTACATGGTTATGGCTTTTTCGGCTTGTTATATTTAGTCTTAGCATTGAATTTTTTAGTGAAAAAAAGCTTTTAACTTTACTTTTTTCTCTGTTGGTTCTAATCCTTTTTGTCAAATAAATTATTTATCAGCGAATCGAAAAGGACGAGCAAAGACTTATGTATCACTAAAGCCTTAGCTACTAAGTAGTAGTTTTCAGAATTTTTTCTTCCGGGTATAATCAAAATGTTTCAACCAATCTTGCCTAGATGTAATTGCTAATTACTGTCAAATTTCATTTGAAATGTTTGAAAAGTAGCGTGTCATAATATTTCTCTGATTCAAGAAATTTTCAAAGCAATTCACGCAGTAATGGACATGTGGATATTAATGTTTCAAGAACCGGCATTTTACCAGAAATTTGTTATTTCTACAAGATAAATTTAAATTTTATAGACTTCAAACTTACCTATGAAAAAAAATACATTTTTGCCCGACCAGCAATTTGAGCAAAATTAGTAATATTTTTGCCCGGCCACCAACTTGAGCAATATTAAGATGTAACTAACTCTTATTTTAAAACATGTCCTGACGTTTATGTTGATTTCGTAATAGTTATGTGTTTGAAAGACAATAACATATTTCCTCGTTGTTGAACGATGTCCGTTCGGGCTCCTTTGATGAATAGACCAACTGCCGTACTGCCAAGCAGGTCGTAAAAGGCGACTGATTGGCTATACGTGTCACTACAATCGTGACTTAGGTGGTAGAGATCCGCAACGTCTCGCCCGGGTATTTGGTACCACCGCCTTACCTATTTCTGTCGCTATAGCATCAATGCTTGTCATTGTCTTGTTCCGGTTTGGATAAGATAGCCGGTAGACTTATGCATGTGGCATTGCCATACCGACACACGGATATAAAAGCACCAGTAACATCCTTGGTGTTCATAAGCGATGGTTTCTTTTTCCATCAAGAGATCCATCTGATTATTTGTTATCTATACATATAATAAAATCGTAGAAAAGTCAAAACTGTACATTGAATATTTTTTTAAAAGAATAAATACTTGGGGCGTGATCTACAATCGATATCGAAGCCAAAAATATAGTTTTTAGAATTTTTGTCTGTTTGTTTGTAGGTATACATGTCCGGGGTAAACTCAAAAAGTATTGCATGGATTTACTTCAAATTTTGCATGAATATTACTAACAGGTCGGTTCAACATGTAGGCTACATATTATCACGCTATCACCTACGGGGGAGGTGCTGTGCGGAGTAAACGAAGTCCGCGCGGACGAAGTCGTGGGCAACAGCTAGTCTTATAATATAAAAAAAGAAAGAAAGATGTGCTACCCACGTTGGAAAGAGAAACTATCGTCTATAGACATCAGAGATGTTAATAATACGTTACTACCGTGTGGTGGGATGAAAATGCCATATGCATAAGTCTACCGGCTACCAACTCTTCAAAACAAAACACGACAACGATGCTTTTGCAGAAGAAATAGGTAAAGTGGTAGCACAAAATATACGCCATATAACATGAAATTACCAAAAAACTAAAAAAACCTGAATGATGTCGGGGGATACCAGATAAAAACGAAGTTCTTTATACCAAAAATCTTACGTTTTTTCTAACGCTGTAGGGGAGCCCAAGATGCTAAATGGGTTGTAACTGGAGCGTCGTAGGGACCTATTGGATTTTGTAGATTAAATTATAGGAAAAATAAAAGGTTATATGGTGCTTTTCATTTCAATGGTGGAAAAAAAATCTAGACATAAATTTAAAAAAAAAACTGTGATATGGAAACACCAAATCGTGTCAGATTAAGGTGTGGTGGGTTAAATAGCGCTACCCAAGATTTTACATACATTTTTTTTAATTAAGAAGATTATAGTATATTTATTTTCAAGTGGTGTTACACTCACGTATCGTGTTAGTAGATAATGCCAAAGCGAGAGAGAGCACAAAACAAATATGTATGTCAATCTACATAATATAAAGGGCATTCGAGTAACGCACACATAGACACTATTAGGGACATTTGGATTGGTTGGGAATGGTGCAAGCCCAAGTGCCACTTGCTTGAGACACGCTCAGTGAACTGTTTTTGTGCAACATATATGTGATAGACATAACAATGACATTAAAATATTTTATCTATTATTGGTTTATATTTCCGTTCCTCCTGTTTCATTCTCCACAGTAAATCAAAAAGATACGAGCCACTACAAGTTTTTTGTGCATAAGCCAAAGTTGGTAACCCTAGCGCGACCACTGAACGTAGGCATAAAATGTGAAGTACATACATTAGTTTGAGGAGAAAGGTTGAGTATGAAAGACAGTAGACAGAATTTGGGTCGATGGAGGTATCTAGGAAGACCAATACTGCCGCACCATGATTAGATGGGTGGGATGTTGTCTCAAGGTGGCGTAAGAGTCTCCGAAACCTAGAGTGTGTGCATGTAGAAAGTTATAGATGTGGTGGAAACAAAATTAGTCTGTCTGCATCGTAATGCATGGCACTAAATTCTCTCTACCTACTTTATATGGGTTTTAGCGTGAAGATATTTATTTACTTTATTCAAAAGTTTTCGTCGTCGGTACTTTGTGAAACTCCATTTCATTAAGATAATCAATGAATACACTTGTACTGTTTCACAATAAGACAATTATGATTTAAATCCAACCGGTGTCACTTACACAAGCATCATCCGGGTATTTACAGTTGATAACTAAAAACGGATTTTTATCGAAACCGGTTGGAAATAAATTATAATCGACTTAATGTAAAACAGTACAAGTGTTATTAATTTATAAATATATAAACACACAGTGACTTTTTCGTTATTATTATTGTAACAACGTACTTATATCGTAAGCTTAGGAGGAACGTTAAAAAATGATTATTCTTCGCTTGAAATCACTAAACTTTTACCACTCAACCAAAGTGGTTGAGTGGTAAAAGTTTAGTTCAAAACCTGTAAAGATAATGGGAAATGTTATCATTACATGTCATAGCTGCAGCTCGCTGCTCTGAGCGTTCCGATTTATGGATGCGTAGGGCGACAGTAATTGAGCGACGTCATTGGTACAACTATCTACGGATAATGCAGAGTACTTGTTATTTATGTTTTACTAATTGTTTATGTTATAAAATGCTTGGGGTGTTTAGACTTTTGTGTCAACTAAGAAACACCATTTATAATGTGTGCGTAGTGAAATAGTAAAAGTCTCCAAGATTAAAAAAAATGCAAACTGTGTAAAATATAAACTAAAACAATAATAAGTCTCCTCGGGTATTTAGGCTTTTGAATCTATTAGGGAGCACCGTTTATATGGTGTACGTAGCAAAACCTTACAAGTCTCTAAAATAAAAATAAAAAACACTGTAATGGAGTTTTACCGAGTGCTAACGATGATGATATAAACTAAAACTATAATAAGTCTCCTTTCATCTCTGATGAAAGAGAATGTCTAGAATTTTCAACAAATTTAGACCAAAAGGTATTTGAACACATTTTAAAAAATGCACGTTAAATTTCAACCCAAAGCGAATAAATTAGTTCCCTTTAACGTAATCATAGTGCTCTATAATTACTTTTAACGTCAGTCACGGCGGGGAATGAATGAGCGACATATTAATTAGCTGTAATTGACAAGAGCAGTACGGGTACGGGTGTTTCTTTTCATATAAATCGCATTTAATACAAACCAATTTGATGTCAAAAATCCTTACTCCAGTAATAACAAAGAATAAATAACGCGAACATAACAATAAACACAACGTTTGTTTATAAATAAATACAATATTTATAAATTAATAGCACTTGTACTGTTTCACATTAAGTCGATTATTATAATTTATTTCCAACCGGTTTCGCTAAAAATCCGTTTTTAGTTATCAACAGTAAATACCCGGATGATGCTTGTGTAAGTGAAACCGGTTGGATTTAAATCATAATTGTCTTATTGTGAAACAGTACAAGTGTATTCGTGCCTCTGTGGTCTAGTGGTCCAGCGTTGGCGTTGAGGTCCCGGGTTCGATTCCCGGGTCGGGAACATAAAAAAAATGTTTTTTCAGTTTTCTGAGAAACACAAAGTTGCCCAGGATTGGAAAGTGCCCGGTTGTCGATAGGCTTGCCATCTATCACGTTTGTGGGACCAATCTTGTATGTATCTTCGGCTAATCGTGGGTGTAATATATATTTATATATATATATATATATATATATATATATATATATATATATATATATATATATATATATATATATATATATATATATATATATATATATATATATATATATATATATATATGTATATATATGTGTATGTAATTAAAAATAATTCTTTTGATCATAGAATAAACAATAAAGCACTTTTCTAAATTTGGCAACAACCTTTAGATGGTAGTCATAATGGTAGTCATATAGCAATACATTTCGTATATTCTTACTATTATTAATAGTTATATATGAAATATTACACAAGTTTTATACAAGTTTTTTAAAATTAACACGAAAGAACTCGACTCAGCAGCCCGGCAAGTCGGCGGCGGCTAAAGACTTGTGGCGAAAACACGTGGCAGGTCATTCTTAGAACTTATGCATGTGGCATTAGACCTCGCCACAAGATAGCAACGCACTATTAACATCTTTGGTGTCTATAGGCGATGGTTGACTCTTTCCATCAGGAGACCCATCTGCTTGTTTGCTATCTTATGATATAAAAAAAAATTCTTACACTTCACTTTTTCGCTTAGCCCCTGTCCGCCAGGAATTTCATTCTGAAAATTCGTTTCATACCACCATTACGCAGGCGAAACGCTATAGAACTCTACCACCTGTCACTTAGTAGTCACGATGATAGTAACTATCTCTTAACATTTATGGGATACCTGGTAGTAAGACCACTGACTTATTCTTCATAAAACACCCGAAACTAAACTGAAGGAAACTAATGAGCAACATGACCTTACTTGCTTCATTGAAACACATCAATAAAGCAGCAGTGAGAATAGATATGAAAACTTTTACACGTAATTCAGTGTATATTAATTTGCCGCCGAGTAATCTCGATGGTAGTAACCCAGAAAAAAAAGTATCTTTACGCCCATATTCCCGAACCGGTAGGCAGAGGTACAAAAAGTGCACCCACGATTAGCCGAAGGTACTTGGTCCCACAATGTGATAGGTGGCAAGCCTATCGCCAACCGGGCACTTTCCAATCCCGGTCAATATTGTGTTTCTCAGAAAACTGAAAAAACCCTTTTTTTATGTTTCCGACCCGGGAATCGAACCTGGGACCTCATTTAGGCCAACGCTGGACTACGCGACTGTCGATGGTAGTAACCCAGAAGACCATGCTAAATCAGTTATCGAAACGGAATATCGTCTTTTCTTCGTCAATTAATTTCCAGATTTTACTAAATCTTTAGTAAAAGTTATTACTATTAAAAAACCGTCCTTAAAATATAGAACAAAATAAGGTTTTAACTATAGCCCTAACTAAATACATGAAATTTTTAAGTATAATCTACATTTATATTATAATAAAAGTAATTTCAAAAATTAAGCCGACTTCAGTATGTGTAAACTATACCGATATTTTAAAAACCGAGCCGATTTTGATAAACCTTGAACTGTTCCCTAAGTTGGAATATACCTGATTTAAATCAAATAGAATCATTTCGATGTGTCTTTTACTTTCCGAGAAATTCATCATACTCAAATATTATCGAATTCCAATAATATGACATACACACAGATTAAACTGATTATCTTTTTTTCTTAAATTGGTTAACTGGTGACATTTTTTAAATCTTACCATTTAACATTTAATTTTGAAAGAGTCAGAAGATAGTCTCAAAACTACCGATATTAAAAGTTACTTTTGCCAAAACGAGTATGAAGATTTAAAGCTGAATAACCCATGTTACTTTTTACGGACTAAAAAAAGTACCTAATGTGTGTGCGTCACGCGAACGAAGTCGCGGGGAACAGCAAGTTGTTGATACAACTAATCTATATATATATATATATATATATATATATATATATATATATATATCCATATATCTATATATATAAAAATCAATCCCTATTTTCCTTGGTCACAACATCACGCCTGAATGGCTGGACCAATTTCGGTAATTTTTTTTTGTTGTGTTTGTAATTGTAAGGAGAAGGTTCTTATAAAAGAAAATATTAAGAAAAGTGCGCGGAAAATTAGAAAATTTTAAAATACTTAACCACCATATAAATTTTATTGCCATTTTGTCTTCTTGTATAAATTACGTGTCACGTTGTTTGTCCGCTATGGATTCCTAATATGTACTACTACTTTTGGTTTTGAATTAATTGAAGCCAGAACAACGTTTTCCGGGTCAGCTAGTTATAAATAAAATTAGTTATATCATTTACATGTATAAATTACATTCGACATGTACCTACTAGGATTAGGTACATTAAGTATAATATTAAATTACTTGAAATTAAGTCTATAATGACGTTTATAATTTCTTACTTAAACTAGTATTTTTTTTAAATTTTCATTTTAATCTTCCTTTTACTGTTCAAAATATTTAAATTGTCATCATTACCGTTACTGTTCAAAATATTTAAATTGTTATCATTACCTGTAGATTTTTTTGTTCCCATAAGGTACCTTACAGCTCATGCGCGAAGCAACAGATTGGCGGGGACGCCTCTCCCTCGGTCGCCTTTGTTTTTATCTA